>OZ026604.1:29689117-29769117 GCA_964020085.1 Micromussa lordhowensis | reverse complement strand
CACTGACAGACTATCAGGAGAACTGCTGTCCTGACTGGCTGTACACTAGCATCAAATAATTACTAGACAGCACCAGAAGCTGGCTAAGCCTTAAAAATGGAAAAAATCACTCACCGATGCTGTTATTCTCCAACACCTCATTCTTGTCACCTTGAAGCTGCCTTCTTGTACTTTGTGCTTTGAAAAAAAAAATGAGTAGAAATATGTCTAAATTACATGTTACACCCCTCGAAAAGCAAAGCAGCCCCCCCCCCCCCCTGGAAGGGACACTCCCATATAAAATGGACCTTTTCAGAGTGTCATCCTCAGACGTACCAAACCCCATTTTAACCCCTAAAAGGTACAACGAGAACCCCTGTCCTTTGTATATGGGAGTTCACACCCCTCACCCCCCCCCCCCCCGCCCCCAGGACAGCAGCTTTGTTTACCAAAGTTACAATACTCAAACTGTCATCAGCCTTGATATCAGAGCCCAAGGTGATACCACTAACTTGCAGATCAATACACAATTCCCATATACACAAACATATTTACTAACAATTAACTAGCCAATCCATATGGTGACACAGGGGCATACAGACAGACAGACATGTTTGTTTATTTGGAGTCTTATACAATAAATATACATCGACTTCAACCAAATAACTAAAATTAGAAACAACAAAAATACACTTGACTAAAAGGTTATTAATTAATTATTAGTGTATTTACTTCAGCTACAGAGAGAGGTACTGGTGTATGCTATTACGAAACATGTTCGTAAAAGTATATATGTTGCAGGTCAAAATGAAATTCAGGTTAAAATGATTTTCCCTTGTCTATTAGCCCTAATTATTCATGGATCATGAATAACTATGGTTAGAAGACAAAGCAAATTGAGACTCACACTAGGTTAAAATCATTTTAACCTGAATTTCATTTTGACCTGCAACATATGTACTGCATTCCTTACAGACCTGGATGACACACATCACACAATAAAAGTAGTATATTTGCAATAAGCATACCATTCCAGCACAATATTATAATTTCAGTTTGTAGTTGCGTATTAAACTCGACACAAAATGTGATAATAAACAGTTAACTTACATCTGGAGTTTGAAGTCTGAAGTTCAGTTCTCTATTACCAATACTAATGATAACTCTTGTGTCTTCCTCAGGGTAATTTGTGATACAAGGTTTAAACTGCAGGTATCCGTAGAATCTCAATGATCTTGCAAATTGCAAAAACTGAAAAAAAAATTATCATTATGAAACAACATTGGCGATATTTCTCATCGGCCAAAAAACTTAAATATCTTCCAAGCATGCTCAGTTGTAACAGGTGTTACAGGAACTGACCCTTAATATTAATGGCAGCCCTGAGCTGTGTGCATGGCTTGTGTGAAAGTCTCACCTCTAGTTTATCACCTTTCTTTTTGAGTTCCGCCAGTTTGGCATGAGCCTCCTTGGAGCCGACTGTCCAACCTTTCTCAAGATCACTGACTGCCTGGAAACGATCAATGACTAAGGATCAGCATCCAAGTGAAGACATAAAAGATCATATAACATATGTCTTCATTTCTTTCACAGCAGTTCAAATATTGTTTGAACTGCTGAGAAAGAAATGAAGACATGATTGATCATCGCAGTTAACACACGATGTAAGTAGTTGTGTTGTGAAATTAAATCCCATTCATGCCTGAATTTTTTTCAGGCTTTAATTTCAAAACTGCTTAATATTAACTTGTGTGTATAAGTGTGATGATCAAATTCGTGAGCTCAAAAAATATACCTTTTACACGGGGATCGGCCTTGGTTCTATACCAAAGGACAGCTTTAACTTCAAACATATTTGCCTGGCTCTTACCTGTACATACAACAGATTCATTCCTATTCTGTCTTGAGTGATCTTCTCTTCTATTTTTGGATCCCAAAGCCTTCAGAAACAACAAATCGGCTTGTTAGAAAAAATAGCAACACAACACTTCAACTTGTAGCTGAGGAAACCAGGTGGTTTGGATACCCGGTCTTAATTAGCATGATAGCTTTTGACGATTTTACTTCTCCTTAATGAGTTTGAGAAAAGATATATCAAACACTCAAGATGGTGATTGACCATATTTCCAAACACCTCTAAGTTCGTCAACAATACTCCACTATGCATCATATTTTCAACTCTCGTTTCAATTCTCGTTTCAATTCTCGTTTCAATTCTCGTTTCAGTGTTTGTGGTTAAACACGGTCTTTCATGTTTGGTGTAATTTATTACTTCAATCTTGAAAGACTTCAATCTCTCTTTCATTGAGTAACTGTTCTTTTCACAAGTGGTGCCTAAAACTGAGAACTCTCAGAGACTGAAAGGTCTTGTATGAAAACAAAAAATACTATTTAACAGTTGCAACTCGCGTTTTTCTGACAGCCACTCTGCAGGTTCCTGTTTCTTGCTTGATTGTCAGAAAAGGTGCTTCAAAGTCTTGAAATCTTCTGACAACTATGTAAGGAGAAAAAATAAAGCATCACATCATGGGAAAGCAGGCACGGTCATGATTCAGACAAGTTATAGACAAGTAACTAGGGAGAATTGATGGTTGATCAGCTTACTGGCTGCCTCTCCATCATCTGCTCTTTTGATCAGAAAGAGTCCAAAGTAATATACCAGGTCTTCATGAAGACCAATCTCTGCCATCAGTGCCTGGAAAGAGATTATATTGTGTGAATTGAGAATCTATACAGTCATGTTTATCTGGCTGCTTGGCTGGTTAGTTGTTTGAGTAGTTCATGTAAATTATTAACTCACATTTCTCAATTTCCTCGCCAACAGATCTTTGGACTTCCCAGAGACTTGCCAGAGTTCTCACAGGGTTGTGGTCTGGCCTTGTCTCACAGGGTAGTGCTTCACATAGGGTTAACCTCATTGCACCTTTCCTCCTGGACACAATAACTGTCCAAGAAAAATGTCTCTGTCTCTAGCTGTCTATGTTTTTCTCTGACTTAATTTATGATTTAGTCAATCTCATATACCATTAGAGAATTTGGCTACTATTACATGCATATTACCTCAAGGACATCATCCGTCCTGTCAGTAGATTGAATAGTCAATGCAACCTTTTGTCCATTCATCAGATAAACATCAAGTTGAACATCCTCTGGAGATACTTTCAAGTACTCCTAAACAAAACCAAAACCGTGAACTATTTACTGCCACGAAAATAGGTAATTTGTTAAATTAAATTCAAACTTAATCCTTCAGTCTACTGATCATGAATTGAAGCACATAATAATTAAACTTTGATTCACTTTTATCTGTCCATTTGAATACATGTATGTTCATTTGTTCATTCATTAACCCTAACCCTAAACCCTAACACAAATTGAATATTAAATTTTCAATTTGTTAATTGTTCTTACTATCACAAAACGAATCTCTTTTCAGGGAGGTTTGAAGAGTTCATTTTTTTTGTTTTACTTCCACCATGATAATATACTTGTAAACAAGACTCATTAATCTAGGCTAAGCTCTAATTGTGACAACATATACCTTTTGAGCATTGAGGAAGAAACCCACAAAAATAGAACTTGAACCAATCCCAGGATCTTGACAAATACCCTGTAGGTACTTCTCCAGATGAGCTCGCCTCTCTTCAACTTGCATTGGTGTTAAGGACAGTAACTTCCTTGGAGGAAACTTTGCTGTAATTCGTGGCCCAAATTCTTTGCGTAACTTTAAAAAAAAACACATACAACATAAAGGCAGTTAACAACTTTACCACTGATAGCACACTCAACGATTAGATTATGAGCGTGATAGTTGACGAGGAGACACTGACTTAACTACTACGCATACATAGAAAACAAGAGCGAATAATCTGATTGTTTTATTATAAATCTTCCTGTCATTCAAAAATTTTATTACAGACACCTCGAAAATGCAAAGAAGCACCGTCACTTCGTTAGAAACTGCACACTACTTGGCTACTCACAATTTATAACTGAATAGATAGAGGGCCTCTAGACAGTGAGTAGCATAAACAGTCATGAAAAAAAGTCATGATAGATAAGAAGACTAGCCGATTTGTACTAAAGTGCGGTAACTAGGTAGCGACACATGTTATAGAGCCAGTGTAGCATGGAAGAAATTTGTGAGTAGAGCTGCGTCAAATGTTACCTATCTATAAGCGCATCAACTGAAAGAGACTACACATTGTGGGATAGTTATATACTCAGGATAGCATAGACCATGTAAATTAAGTTTAAACAAAATTATGTGTCTTACTATCTTAGAAAAAAAACTTGGACACCTTTTTATACCTGGGCTATCAAATGACACTATTGTAACGGTAACTGTTACAACCTGTTACATCAGTTGATTCACGCATTCTTCAAAAAAATGCCAAAAACCTACCTGCTCACTAAACTGATAAAGGTCCGAAAATCGAATACCACAGTGAAAAGACCCATTAATGTGTACATTGTAGGCCTGCGGCAACAAATAAACCACAAATTAACCATGCAACTTATCTAATGTGTATCAATTGATCAAACTACATTGCCTCACTCTTTATTTTAATGCAGGAGCTGTCCATGTTATTAGTAGCTATTAGCATCTGTATATGAGGGGTGTCTGAGACAACCCTCTCCTGGTGGTAGGTAAGTAAAGCCTGCATATGAGCCAAGTGACCGATCAGGCCGGAGCTTATCATGGTTTCCGTAGCATGAAGCAACTACATGTAGGAGTATTTCTACTCCCCTCTGGATCGGATGGTAGTCCATCGCAAGGTTACCCCCAGCATTAAATTTGCTGGTACCCATTTATACACCTGGTTAGAGAGTGGTACCGTGAGAGTAAAGTGTCTTGCCCAAGAACACAACACGATGTCCCCAGCCAGGGCTCAAACCCGCATCACTTGATCAGATCCGGAGAAGAACACACTAACCATGATGAGTGCCCTAACCATGAGGCCAGAGCACCCCCTCCTCTACAGGTGAGATTAATTTAAAAAATTCTTATGCATTTTCTGCTTTAAAAACAAAACTTTTATGTTTTTAACGTTTAGCAAGCCATGAGTTACCCTAGTTAGGTAAGCCAAAGTGAATATATGAGAAGATGCTGTCCTACCCACCAGGGTCTCCCTACCAGATTGACGCAAGAAAACTTGCCTTCTCAAGTTGTTTTACCCCTTGAGATGGGTTCTTGATCCTCATGTGAGAAGGTAGTTGAATTTTTCAAAGAAGTACCTAAAAGGTTAATAATGGCCAGTGTAACTCAGAAGGGGGAGGGAGGGTTGTTAAAGATACCTGTATAAACAGGCCCAAAGGAAACGCATGTCTGAAATTTTAAAAAAAGTTTTCTTAAAACTGCTGCTGCTAATAAATATAGGCACGCAAGGTGTGCCAGAGTTATTTTTTATGAAATCTCGGAGATAGGAGCATTCATGGAGCTGTTTACAGTAATGATTTGGTTAATTTGACAAGTCTTTTTGGTTGCAATGTACAGCAAGAGAGAAACTGGGAATTTATGATATACATGGTAAGATAACTAATAAGTAAGCCATAAAATTTTTGACTGAACAAACTACAGTGATCTGACATGTCTCCAGATGCAGATACCATCTTATTTTCTAACAGGCAATTTAATTCGTTCTTTGATACAATCCACACTGTGATTGGTGAGACACGCGCACATGCATAACTCCCCGCCACTCACCGATCTCATAGCCCTTTCAACCCCCAAGAGGAATTTTTGCTCAAAAATACTCAAGTTAAGAGAACTTTTCGCATTTTATACGAGTCGCAAGTTTACTCTTTTTACACAACAACACTTCTTCACCGAAAATAGAAAGAAAGGTAGAAAAAAAGTATCTGATTCGGTGAAAGCCTGATTTAATTAAATTGCACTTTATTTGATGTCACGCAGTCTTCAAAGAACATTTGAACAGTTCTCGTACTTTTTACCTTTAAAATATCGGACTGAAATGAATGTCATCAAATAAAACTATAAACTGCTACTGCAGAGATGCAAAAACAGTTTAGAAATGAAAGTTTCTTTTTTGTTTAATATCCTGGAAACAATAGCCGACAACTTGTAAGCTCTAATTGAATTTACTTCCGTATGAAAAACGAAAGTGTCAAGTTACCATTTGTAACTAAAAATAGCACGCATCTCATGGGAACAGGTGCTGACGATTTCTTAGCTCTAATTGAATTTACTCCCTTGTGAAAAACAAGTGTCAAATTTCCCTTTGTAACTAAAAAAATAAAAATATCACGTTAAATTTGCAAGCAACAAGAACAAAACAATTGTTACCTAATTACTTACTATTGTAAACGTTAGAACTGTCTCAAATTTAAATAGTCTCGTCTCCTCTAAAACATGTTCTAAGAACTAGAAGCGACGATTTGCAACCTCTAATTGAATTTACTCTTTGTCAAAAACAAAAGTATCAAGTTAACTTTGTAACTAAAAATAAAAACATCTGGTACCATTTGCATACTACTCACAAACTGCTTCAAAACTCAAGACTCATCTAGTTCATAGCTAAAATCCTTAGCCTAACCCATAGAAAATGAAGAAGTAAGTCCAATATATGAATCTTTCCTCCTGTTTTACAGAAGAATAAATATGGCCGTTCTGAACTGTATCGGGATCAAATCTTCTCGCATACCAGTTACCTTTACAACAGTAAATTTGATTGGTGTTAATAGTAGATGCAATATGATTGGTGTGACATACATACATCTCCCACTGAACCACCCATCCATAACATACCCGACGCGCCGACTTACAAAAAAATAACTCGGTAAATGACAGTGGACCACCCCTCCCCCAGGAAAAATAAAATGAAAATATATTTATTATCTGGAATTTTAAGTACGAAAATCATTGCAACAAACAACTACTTAAAAAAAAGTTTCTTGTGCGTTTCATATTTTTCCTGTGTTTCTTTTTTAACGCTTATTTATCTTAAAAACAACTGAAAGCAGCCCCTCAGTCTAAACAGCCACAAAACAATGATTTGCATAGTGAAGTACAGGAAGTATACTCTGCAGTTGTGTACACGAACTGGAGAAGTTATGTCTAACTCTTCTTTATAGAATAACTGCAACGAAGGCGGCGTTTTTCGAAGCCTGAAGTTTGAAATGCGCTTGTTCTTTCTTCCGTGATCGAATATAATTAAATGAACTACATACAAGACTAATACTTTGTACTTGTTGATTAACCTTTTGCAACTTTTGTTCGCATTCTAATTCAGTACATAAGTTTACGATAAGCCTATCTACATTTTGAGAAATTGACTGGCTATCAAATATCACAAGCCATTCCTCTATGGCAACATTTAAAAGTGTCAGATGAGCATTGTTTTCACTATTGGGCGAAACTTTGGGCATTCAAGCTATGAAAACAGATGGGTCTCTATAAAGAGCCAAACTTCGCATAACACAACAAATTGCGACATTTTAGCAAAACAGACGACGTGTATACTCACTAAATAATTGGATCCATTTTTATCCTTTAGTTCGATCGTATCGGGGACGGAGAAATGCATGTTTCCGTGTAAATCACATCCAAATCGACCTACAACAACAACTTGCACCGAGGAACCTCCATCCTGTTTTGATCACGTGTTCTAAGGTTCTTTGAGTGCCTGGTACCGAGCGAGCGGCTCAAAAGTTTGTCCCCCCCCCCCCCCCCCCTCTTCACTCAAATACAAAGACATTGCTATGAAAAAGAAATTTGCTGATTACATTTTGAGAGATTGTACATGCTCTAAGAGCTTGAAGTCGTGGTTTCAGTTTCAAATTTCACCTTCTCTGGATCTCTGGGTGCCCTAACCAAAGTCACAGATTGTGACGCATTTCCGTCATTCTCGTCCCCAGTGCTAGTCGTCTTAAAATGTCGTTGACGAGTAGATCTGAACACACCAAAAACTTCGCATTTTTTCATTGGCTGACAAAAAATGGCTGCGCAGCGGAAATAAAAATTACAAAGCTCTAACGCATTCCATTTTACTTCCAGCCCGGATGGTGGCACCTTCGCGCGGAGTGTAACTAATGTGCGAGCCTGCGAGCCGCCAGCCACTGCGTTCTTTTCTGTATTTTTTTTAGTTTTTAATTATTTAACGTTCTACTCAGCAAATGCTACACTTTGCTGAAGAAACAAAAGTTCTCGATTCTCTTTCGTGCGTGAACTTCCGAGCAAGTATTTTTTTCCGTCTGCATCAAATTTAATTCGATCGAACGGATTTTAAGGTCAGTTTATAGTTCCCCTCGCAAATTTCCGTATCAAAAATGTTGATAATGTAAAATTGACTAATATCCAAATATAAACTGGGAAACGTTCAAATGAGGCGAATTCTAGGTAATTATCAAGATGATATAACATTAATAAACACCGCCACGAAAGATTCATAATTTCTTTTTTTGGTCTCCCAGTTGTCTGATGGTAAAAGTGAAGTAAAATGAATGAAAGTGCCAACAGGAGGATAAAAGCAAGGAGAAATACTTCAGTTTTACTTTGTTGACGAAACTCTTTTCGATTCCCTTGTAATCTTTATTTCTTTCTATCCTTCCTGTCTTCCTTTCGTCCTTCTTTTTTCTTTCTTTCAGCTCTCTTTATTCTGAATTCGGTTATCTATCTGTCTGTCTGTCTCTTCCTACCTATGATCAACATTTACTTAGCCAGGATCGCGCTGAATTGAGAATCACCCATGGTCTAACGAGTTTTGTATTAATTCAATCATGTCAGACCTTATAAAATAAGGCAATGTGTCGTCAGTTGGATTGTTACCTCACAATGCCAAAGCCCGAAAAACAAGCGGCGAAGTCTTGCCCAGGAGTCTTGTTAACAATGGGTCGTCCCCATTCTTTACTCGGCTCGTCTTCTTGTCTTTTTGTGCTATGCACGTAAAGAGCGCTTGAACAAGGCGAGATTGTTGTCTTATGTAACTTTATTTAAAAATAAAAACTACATTTAACCTTTATTAATCAAAATACGTATCAAGCTAGAGCTAAAATAGGAAACTACAAATATCGATGTGGCCCTCCTAGATTAGCCTAGACTACCTGCGGGTTCATCTGTATTGTATTTAAGCTTCTAACTTAATTATAAAGTGTTGATGTAAATTATTGAAAAAGGCATAAAGTTTTGTTGTAGTTATTGTTGTTGTTGAAACGTTGGTGCTTCGTCAAAAGTTAGCTGACTCACTCAGCTTAAAATATTTTACCAGTTTGAATCGTTTAGCAAATTAACCGTTAGAAATTTCTTCTTTTATGTCCCATTACGCTAGAGAAATAATACCTCTCAATTTTACAAAACCTGTACTTGATTCACCTCATAACAAATGCCTGTAAATTTTTCGGGTAATTTTTATGGTATTCATATTAAATGAAAAGCGATATCTTCTCGTCAAAATATATATAAAAAATCGACTTTCATGCCGGGTTTTTAATGAATACTGATTAACGTGAAATTGTTTTTAGTAACTTGTCTTTCGCTACGTCGCTACGTCGGAGAAATTTGAAAACGCGGCTCGATTTTCACGAAAACGGAGCAATTCAAAAACGCTCTTCAAACCGGAAGAATTTGAAAACGCCGGCTTTGGGTTTTAGTGAAACCGGAGATTTTCGAAAACGTTTTCAACTTTCTGTGGCGTAGCGTGGAGGGGCAAAAGCTTATTTATATATCAATCCCGAGTTTTGCTTCCAAGAGAAATATCTCTTACTAAGCAGTAAACTTGAAAAGGATGGTCAATTTTAATGAGAAGTTTCTACTCTGACGAAAGTTCAGAACTGCTTCATAAAATGCGACGTGACTTTTTAAATGTTATACTGAATTCCATCTTTGATTCTCTGGTTCGTCTCATTTTTTTGTGTTGACTCTTCTTCGGCGAAAATCCTGTTAATCCTGTTCTTCATCCTGTTTGTCAAGTCGCGTGGAAGAACGTCTTGTCCACGACCAAGTTACTAATCATTCCTTTCTTGACGTCTTTTTCTAACTCGGTGACGTCACCAAGTAGCTTCAGTGACGCCATAACCTTGGAGAATCTTGGCGACTCTGCCGGTTCACGAACCTCTCTGTTGATGAGAGAAGGAAAAAAAGGTTACATGTCACGTGATCTTTAGGCAACGTGCTTATAGTACCTTAAAGCAATAAGCCAAAGCATAAAGAAGAACACAACTTTGTATTTCAACTATCCTCCATGGCTGGCGAGCACATGCTTTCTAGTCATGCGCACAACACTCTAGGCACGCAATGCGTATACAATAGTGCTAGCCAGTGCCAAAGATCAATTGAGTGACTTTCTAATGATGAGTTTATTAGGACATATTGTTCTAGCTAGAAATGCCCGATACAAAGCGTGGTGTATTTAGTGTGCTGTTTGATTCTTAGCTTCAGCTAACTTTTTATTTTACCTAGTCGACTCCTTCGGCTGGAAGATAAGTTTGTACTGATGTTACAGCAATGACCATTTACGAAAATTAGGTGACTCAAAGTGCTATTATAAATTCTATACAGAAGTACACATTGTGTGATTAAGCCTCTTCAATTGAAAGGGCTACAGTAAAATGCGTGACAGCACGTTATCACGTCGTAGGATAATTGAAATCTCGAGACAAACCAGCTTAGGTGAGATTGTCTCTGTTCTAAGCCTGGTGCTTGTTGGAGGCCTCCGCTCGCCTCTCTAAATTATTAAACTATAGTAGATGCTTCTTTTAATATTGTGGCAAATAAATGATGATAATGACGACGACGACGACGATGATGTTGATATAATACTTACGAAAAAGAAATTTCTGAGACCACTGTATTGCTTCCTAAAGCTCTTTCAATCTGCATGAGAAAAATGCATTGATAGTCAATGATGGAAAACTTTAAAAATGATGACATTACTAGCAAAAACAGTCGATTAGTTCCTTCCCTTATCAGAATACAAGGGGTGTAACTTATTTTGAAGTACTTGTCTATCATTCCAGGTCTCTCTTAATGTCCTTAATCCTAACCTGCGATCAGGCGTCCGATCCCTATTTTTTTTTTGCTGCGATCAGGGACGCCTGATCGCAGGTTATCTTAATCCCAAAGCTAACCGCAAACTTAAAGCGAGAAGTGCTGAGACTGACTTTGTTATTTTGCGACAACTGTTAAGCTCACCTCTCCTTTCACGTTATTGGCGAGAATGCTGTAAGCTGTTGAATTCTCATTGGCATACCCACTATGGAAATCTTGATTCAAAACGAAGGACACTTTGCTTCCTTTCCCTGCCAACAAAACACACACAAAAAAACATCAAACCCAACATAAATCACTAGTTCTGGGTGACCCAAACGTAATAAAAAGTTGTCCCGTCTTTTGTTTGCGTAGCTGTATACTTGCATGGTAATAAATTGAAACGTGATGACGATATGACAACAACAACACTTTATTACCCGTTTAGAAGTTTTATACAATAAGTTCAAAAAATGATTTGAAAAGTTAAAGGGTTACCAGCTCCCTGAAATACTAAAAAGCTAAAACTATAATTAGCAGCGGAGCTTCGCTCACCCAGGTAAAAATCAGTAGCAATCGTGGTTAACGCAAACGAATTTTCCCGCCTTTTTCCTTGGCTACGTGATTGAATAACTCGAATTCTGATTGGTTCATAAAGCGAGTTCCGATCTTATTGTGATTAGCTATTGTGATTGGATTTGGAGTTTTTTCGATCTTGATTAGAGGCCGTATATTTGGAGACTTATGTTAGCATTGACGAACTAATTAAGTCTTTTCTTGACGTAGGAGAAAACATTTCAAACCCAAAGACAATCCTCGCGTGTTACTATAGTTAGACGTGAGATGAAGGCAGAAAGTAAAGTAAACGTTATACAGGACACTCTTTGTTACGCATAGGTAATATGCTAGCGCTTGCTGTATCTAAAGTAAAATTCTTACCTAGATCTGATTGCATTTCCATATCCACATCAGAAACACGTGGGACTTCATTTCGGCTGGAAGCATCTACATTCTCGTGCGATATTTTAATAGCTTGAAGTTTGCCAAGTTTCATCATCTTCTCCATTAGACTGACCCTGTGGCGATGCTGAGGTGTTACAAAGAGTTGCACAGATTCTTTCCTCTCAGCTGCTCCAGATCCTGAAGCAGAACTCTGACTATCATCGTAGCTTTGAGACTGAGGAGGACTGGGGGCACCGGAACCGGAAGCGGTATCTCGGCTTAACTGCAAAGGTATACCGGCCTCAAAGATGGCGTCTTCGATCTCATGCGAATCGATTCCCTTCTCTTCGTTTTCGTCTTCTTTGTCAGAGCCGGAGCCAGTTATAAGGGGAGCATCACCAGAACCGGAAGTCGCGTCATCATAAGGACCAGCAGTTACGTCAAAATGAGGATGTGACCAAATGTAAGGAGAAGAATCACCGGAAGCGCTGCCAGATGACTGCGCCGCATTCTCCTCGGCCTTGGAGATCACTGACCGCGAATTAACGCCCCCACCATCGCCTCCCTGTTCACTTTCGGACTCATAGCAACCGTCACCAGAAGAACAACCAGAATCAGATTCTGAGTCAGCGGAAGAAGTATCAAAAGGTGCGTCATCCTCACCGGAAGTGATATCCTGGCCAGAACCACTAGAAATCGGAAGATCTCTTGTTTTACTACCATTTTCGACGAATGTTTCCTCAACAGGCGGGCTATCATCATCAGAAGCCCTTGTCAGCTTCTCAGGCGTCGATATTTCAGATCTGCGGATCAAGTGGAGCTCTCGGTCGCTTCCTCTGTCGTCTGCGCCAAACTCAACTCTAGTAACAGGCCAAACATTAACACCAGCAGAATCAACACCGGAACCGGAAATAGACTCTTGCTGATCACCTGTGCCATCTTGCTGTTCGGCTTCTCCATCAAATCGAGACTCTGTTTCTTTGATTCCTGACGCACGAAAAAGAGGCTCATTTTCCTCCTCTGCAGATCCTGATAAACCTTGAGAAGCACTGTCATCTTTGTGATCCCTTGCCTCAGAACGGCCTCCCAGCGCTTCGAAGTTTTCAAAGTCTGCTACAACTTCAGGTATGACCCCATGTACGTCACCAGTACCGGAAGCCTGCCCTGACGCACTCAAGTCTCTCAGAATGTCTGGAAATGAAACGCATTCACAACAATTTTACAACCTAAGTCTTTCATCAGTCTTTAATAAGTTCACTACTCAGTGCGAGAAGACGGGGCTCTAGGAGTAGCGCTAAGGGTTGCGGGAAAATAGAGTGCCTATCGACTCTTGCACGCATTGTTTGAATTGTTTGTTTTCTTGTTTGTTTATTGTGGGTTTTTTTTTTTTTCAAACATACAAAACAGATAGAGCCAGGACGTGGCAGGTACAAGGTTATGTTTCTGCTCTTGGGCTATTCCCCAACAACTCCTTGAGCGCAAAGCAATTAATCCTGTTATTCAATGCACAGCACTTTAACTCAAAGTATTATTAGTGGTAGCTAGTGTGTAATAGAATTAGTTAAGCTGAAGCTGTTACCGTCACATTGGCCGCAACTGTACGGACACACTAGGCTCATGTAATCCTTGTAGTCATTCAATTCACAATACTGGTGTCTCGCCCAGTCTCCACAGTGCTCGTAATGATCGCGGCAGTCTGGTTAGAATTAATGTTGGCACAGTATTAGAGCTACTATTGGCGGAGTGTTAGGCCGAGTGTTAGGCCAGAGCATTAAACGAGGGCTTTGTGCCACTCGGTAGGCTTTTGGACCTTTCAGTACATGTTTTGCAGTTCTTAAGCTACTTTAGAATAGCAGGTTCAGTTTGTCAGCTGTAGTTATAATTGCACGAGGAGGTGGCTTATTTATTTGGTTTTATATAATAACCAAATTAATGCGCGCGCTCTGATTGGTCAATCAGCTATGGGTTATTGTGCCGGTAAACCCATGGGAAAATCGCGCGTCTTCTGAATTATTATATAAAAGCAATAGACCACAAGTTTCTATGGGTTTTGGCTGATAAACCACTTGGGATGTTGGTAGAACACTCGAAGAATTCGTAAACCACTCGCCTGCGGCTCGTGATTTACAAATTCTTCTCGTGTTCTACCAACATCCCAGGTGGTTTATCAGCCTATAACCCATAGAAACTTGTGGTCTATTGCTTAAATATAATGATGAGTTTTGTAACTAAAGGTAACAAAGTAGCACCTTATTCTAATTTTTTTTATTTAAATTGGCCATGAACAGTATGATGAAAAAACAAAAATGTACAATCAACCTGCTGCGGATTATTTTATCTAAACTGCTTATATCGGCTTGTCTTCGACTGGGTAGGTAGGTAAAGTCTGCATACGAGGTAAGTGGCTCATCAGGCTGGAGCTTATCCCGGTTTCAGTAGCATGAAGTGACTAGGAGTATTTCTACTCCCCCCTGGATGGGATGCTAGTCCATCACAAAGTTACCCTTAATATTGAATTCGCTGGTACCAATTTATACACCTGGGTGGAGAGAAGCACTGTGAGAAGTGCCAAAGAACACAACACAATGTCCCAGGCCAGGGGCCCGTTTCTCGAAGGTCCCGAAACGTTTTCGCACCCGGAAAGCCGTAGCAAAATCTCGAAGCTTATGATTACAGAGCTGTTTTATTCACGTATTCTTAATATAAACAGAGGTTCTCTTCACAAAAGATGTTTCAGGCGTATACACTTCTCCGTTTTTAGATACTGATGAACTAAAAATGGCTTTACGGGCCCGAAAAGTTTCCGGGGCTTTCGAGAAACGGGCCCCAGGGCTCGAATCCCGAGCGCTCGCTCTGGAGTCGAGTGCACTGACCATGAGGCCACCGCGATATTCGAATGAGGCTGTTTTTTGTTCGAATAAGGTTGCTTGATGGTTTTCCTGAATCCGTCCTCCGAATTAGGGTGTTTTTTGTTCGAGAGATTTCACCGTGGTAGTAAAAAAAAGTCATGAGCAAAAGGATATCTCTAACATCAGTTGTAATTAAATTCTTAGTGAGTGAAACAATGTCCTTACTGCAAGCCGCTTTACTGACTTGTCCAAGACTTAAGATAATTAATTTTGACGATCAGGATAGACTTTACCGTTAAGTGGCATAGCATCTGAGGACCGCAAGCTTGCCACAATCGCGAAAGCAACGAGTACCTTCATCTTTCCTACAAGACAAAAAATATCAGTGACAGTTTGTTTTTCCTGCTAAAAATTATTTCACTGGCTTCATCGACGTGAAAACAGAGGGTTTATCAATGGCCCCAGGCCTCTATGGGTCACAGCCAGTTGATCGGCAAGTCAACCTTTTCTCGTATATTTTCATCAAAACATTCAGTAGTTATGTTTTCAGTTGTGAATTCGAAACACGCTGAACGTCCTGTGATGACTGGTTAATAATTCTTGTATCAACTGGAAGATACAGGTTTCTTATTGTATTCAGTGTGCGATGTTTAACTGAGGCTACGTTCAAAATGAACAACATTTTCTTGGCATGGGAAAGTCTCCTTTTCTCAAATTTGATTTTGATATTTAGTCTTTAAATTTTTTTTTGGTTATGTTAACTTGCCAATAAAAATCTTCCACGGCCTTTTGATATGAATATGCGACAGAACTTTTAGAAACATGCGACGACAAATAAAATTGCTTGAAAATGGCAGCGAATTTTTCGCTCCAGGAAAAATAAAAAACAATATACCGACAGATAATTGGCAAAAAATAGTTATTTCACAAAGATTAAATTATACTTCCCTTTTTTGTAATTTCGGTATTTACTTATTCTTTGGTAAACGACTTTCGTTAGTCCCTATTTCAACGGTTCACTAATTCAGCTGCGAAAGCGAAAGCGCCTTCCGCAATTAAACTCAGGCATCAATAAGGGGGCTAGATTAATGCAAAGCAAGTGAAATACAGTAAAGTTCCAAAATACAAGCACACACACCTTTGTTTCTGCTGACCCCGTTGCTTGATCTGTGAAAGTGAAATTTTGCTCTTGAATGTCGCACCAGAGTTCTGTGGTCTTATTTTCACCCAAGATTTAAACCTGCTACACCTGTCGGAATTCCTTTGTCTTCATTAGTTTATTTTTGTTCGGTAGCGCCCTGAAAATGATCAAAGATTAATCATCTTGGCCGTCGGAGCAGGAACCAACAAATGAGCGTACCAGAAGACGGGCTGGCTTGGATTTTTAGAGTCATAAATTCAATCTTTTTTACAAAGTCTGCAAAGGTCAAAATCCCGAAATACATAACGGAGGGTTCGAGTAATATTGCGCCAAATAGCTTTTTAAAACAAGAAATAATCATTGTTGCTTCACTGAAATAAGAGAAGAGGGAATGAATCTAGGTTATTATGTGGTGAATAAGGGCTGCAACCCGCTTTTCATTCCGCCCTCTTGATTTTTTTCTTTACTTTTACCACACCCCTTACCAGACACAATGTAGTTAATTTTAACATCGTGTCGAAAGCCTAGTCAGCGTGTGAACTTAATCGTTTGCTGGAATATATAGTTCGGAGAAATTCTAACTGCGAGCGACGTACGTAGACTACTTACAAGGGATGTTGAAACGAGAAAAGAAGGCCCTTCGCTATCTCTGTTGCCCTTGGTTCTTCACTGCTCATGCTTGACAGAACCATGGGGGTTTTTAAGACGCGTAGCACTGTGGACGAGAATGGGGCGCTGTCGGATAGCTCAGGATGCTGACTAAATTCTCTGACGTCTCTGGGAACGAGTCCGTTTGGTCAGGGCTTTATTTGTTGGTACTTTGAAAGCAAGAAATACGCTAACTATTTTCCTTTAAAGTGGCTAAATTACAATATTTAGGCTAATTCTGTTTATTTTTGTTACCTGTAAATATTCCCGACTGAGCAGAATTTTTTTTTATAGCAAAATCTCGGCCATCAATCAGAGATGACTATCGAGAAGTTATAATAACACGTAGGTACCAATTGAAAAAGATCCCAGGGTCTTTTTCCGCCCTGCCCCAAAGCCAGGGAAAAGACGCTGGGAACGAGAAATAGTTTTGGGAATTGCTCAATCCGCCTCCTCCCATCTGTCCGTTAGTTTGAAGTAAGCTTATTGGACATGTTTTAGAGCTATAGTTGAAATAAGCTAATGAGATCACCAATTGAATACACCTCCAAAAACGCCCTGGACGAAACGCTTCTTCAGGTCTACGCCGAAAATAACTAATATAGGTTAGTAAATGGCTTCCCACAAGGAAAAACTGACTGTATATTCCTTGTTCTTAAAACGTGTCTCGCCGAGGCCTCAGTGTCCAAGCAAACTCATTCGAAGTAAACTGATTCTAGGGTCGTTCTGTTGTGGCGTTTGACCTATAACCGATCACAAAATGTGACGTTATTGCAGTGAATCTTTTGCCAGTGTTTATACTTCATCTGTATTCAATAAAAAAATTTGCCTTATCAGTGTTATTTGTCGCTAAATCAGTACATAAGAGGATTTTATAAATATCCCCTGAAGGACCGGACAACACTTGAAACTGTATGTCAACAAATCACACAGCTTCAGCTTCACCCGTTTTCATCAGTGTCATTTTGATCATTTTGTCAACAAAAATGGAAATCTAACTTCCATCAGTGTCTAATCTAACTTAAACTTGCACATATATCAACTTCTCTTTGGTTGTTTACGGTGAAAGAAAGACAGCTTCAACACACATGTTCCTTCAAAGCGGCCCGCCTTGTGACAAGCCATTCCGGGCCCGCGGGTTCGAGGTCACTGTAGTTGGTCATGATTCTGATCTGTCAAGTCATTCTTAAGTTCAAAGCTAGACGAATTAGTCTTGCAATGTAGAAATCAATGGTATATATTTACTTTCCAGTGGGGAAAATGGCAAGTTTGCGTTGAAGTAAATATAGCGAGAACACTCTCGCCCCTTTCCTTTCGCCAAACTGTCCTTATATGGTAAGTGGCGCTTGACCCTCGCCAGTCAAGCCGGTATGAGCAGGATCATGGGTAATCTGTTGCTATTCGAGTGATAATGGCGTCCTCTGAGGTGTACGAAGTAGTGCTGAATGGCGGTGCGCCCTGGGGCTTTAGATTGCAAGGAGGAAAGGAGTTTAGAGCCCCTTTAAGAATTGCAAAGGTTGGTTGCCTTGAATTACCCTTGCGAATTGCATGTCATCTCAATTTTACGCGCGAATAGCTTGCAAGATAACTGCTTTGTAGTTTGCACGACAACGTAAACTATATGGATACTTTCCTTGTGGTTCGCTATAAACTACGGTTATTTGCAAGTTTGCTTGTCCAATTGGTAGTGCAACATTTTATATGAAATGTTTAGTAAACTGTTAAATTGTTGCGTTAAAACCAACGCCGTTTATACCTCAATTCGTAAGAATCTCGCGAACAGTGCTATTGGAATTTCAAAGTTGTGAAGGATATTCGATAGCTTTCAGACTGGCGGTTTGGAAGATATGATCGCTTCGAGCGTTTACAAAAGTTTCAGCAAATTCGTTTCCACCTATTCCGAGTGACTGCGATTTTACCTTTACTTTTCTGTGGCATTGGTAGTTTCTAAGTTTTGTTGTTAAAATTTTAATTATTCGATTTATAGTCGACACTAGCATCGGGTGCATTTTATTTTTATCGTTGGCTAATTGGTGCGTGCGTTTATGTCATCGTATTATTGTGCTGAGAGAAATGGAATAGCCAAATCAGTATTGATGTAAACCTTTCAGAAGTCTCAAACTATATGGGATAATTCCTTGTTATGATCTGAAATTGTCCGTTGCAAATTCCAATCAAATTATTACCTTGTATATTTCCGTTGGTACGTAGTTTACGTGCTAAGGTTATGAAATTAAATAAATGATTGCGGTCTGCATCACTGATCCACGACGGAGCTTAATATCATAGCATTATTTATTCAGTATCTGTTTCTCTACAGCTAGTACAGCTCATGAAATCCATAAATTATAATATAGTCATTTAATAGAAACTAATTCTTCAAAATTTCGAGATCTATTTTGGAGAAACGTGCTTGCAGTTGTCAAATGTTGAAATTACTGCTTTTGAGATGAAGCTAGACATAAAAGCCCCAAATAATGTCTTCACGCTTAAAAACTCGAAAGAATGTTAATACGTAAGGATAATAAACTTGGTATTCAATGCCCAGCCACATGTAGAGAGATTCTTATTAGCAACAAAACATTTATAAGTGAACAGTTTTGTTTTAGTTGGCCAAAAGAATATCAGTATTTGCCTTGGACAAAATCATAGTCTGAGTATCAAGCAAATAAAGAAACAGAGGTTTATTTTCACAAAGCAAATTTCCTTGTTGTAGCAGCATATTTCATGAATATCCAGTTTGTTAAATTGTTTGTGTTTTGAGCATGTCAGAGGTGTTTTCTTTCAGTTCATAATTTATGATAATATAATGCTGGGTCTTTCCACAATGGCACAAATTGAATTATTTAAGGTGTCTAACAAAAAATATAATTATAGTTTTTTTTACTTTCTTGCGATACTGCTTGTGCATGTGCTTGCCGTTAAGGATGGAAAATGTGTGCCTGAACTTGTGCCATGATTTTGGTCTATCGCGGTATAATTATAACTCACAGTTAATGAGTTGAAATTTTAATCACTGGTATTATTCAGAGATCTGTTGAAGGCCAAATCCTTGAAGGTTGGATGATCATTTTTTTTACACTTAATTAGCTACATGTAGGGATGCTGTACCTGAAAGTTTTTTCCTGGTGTAATCAAATAATGTTTGGCATCTGAACTTTGGCTTTGGCTAGAAACCCTTTGCCCCTGATAATGAACAGATATGTAGCATGATATTTTTCTGCAAATTGTTTCCTCCAAAATTTTTTTTTTCTGGTGGAATATTCATTACATAAGGTCAGTACTTGTAATTATTATGAAGCTCCAAAAATGTCAAGTGATTATCATTTAATTTTTTTCAAGCCTCACAGGTTAATTAAAGGGGGTAATTAAAAATTGATTAGAAATAACTTAAACTAAATATCGAGTAAGGATATAACAATTGTTTCCAACTCTGTAGTAGACATAACAAGAAACAAGATACTGAGGCTCTCACAGCATCTTTCTTAAGTGAATATGGCAGGAATCTATTTGTCAAGTGTGCTTGGGTTAACCAAGTCACGTACCAAAACATCTAGAGCTACATAGGGCCGGAAGTTGAAATCCATGGTCTTGACTGAGTGCCAGGGACTGGTACAGAATTTCTAAAGCCTCACAAATTCTCCTTCTGAAGTTGTTGACACAATGTACTTCTTTCTCTAGCTTTGACAGCTGCCTCACTCTCTCCTAACTTGTGGCCTGTGTCCCAAAGGTGTTTGTAGCTGTTTAAAATTACAAGGGGTTGATTTTTGTTTTACTGATATTTAAAGGATTTTATTAATTTTGAATTCAGCCACTCACTAACATTTATTTATGTTTTTAAATTGCTGATTTGCATAGTAAATTTCATTTGATGATCGATTATTATTACTATAAATTATCAGTAATTAATTATTACTTTTACTAACATGAGTTGTTTCAATGCCATAGGTGACACCCAGCAGTAAAGCAGCAACAGCTGGAATTGTGGAAGGATTGCTAGTAAGATCAATCAACAATGTTAATTGTGAAGAGTGGACACACAATGATGCTCTTAACAGTATTAAGAGGACTGGATCCACGTTAAAACTGATCCTGTGCCGGTGAGTTGAAAACGACACTTAGTGTACTGTGCAGGGAGGGGGTCAGAAGGCTGAAATAACTTTGTGGGGTAGGAGTCAGGCATATAGGAACCATGAAGTACATGTAAAGAGTGAGAAGACTAAATTAATGCTATTAAACTGAATGCCATGGAAAGAAATGATTTCCTTACACATAAGAACACAGGGAGGGGACAAGAAATAAGCAGTCAAACCTCCAGGTGTAGTTTCCTCAGACATCAGTGAATTTAAAATATCTTTATGCATTAGCTTTGTTTATTGATCTTTGCTGACTAAATTGACTTACCACAGTTGAGTGCACTTGAAAAAGTAGGTCATGAATGTCTGAGAAATTACAGGTTCAGAAAGATCTCTTGTTCACTAATTGAGAAATCAATTAAAATTTGTTCTGGCTTTAAATGCAGTTATGCTCAGTATTTAAGAAGAACATTTTAGTAAATACATGTACGTAGTTTATGTGAAGTGGGAGGCATAAATGCAAAGTAGGTTTCTTCTATTTTGTTAAATGCTAATGCTCAGAAGGCATTGAGAGTTCGCCAAAAATTCCAGCTTTTCCTGACCCTCCTTCTAGTTCTGTTTATAGAAAAAATAAGTCTGAAGGATGGTAGATGCAAACAAAAGCAAAGCAAACAAACACAAGAAAGAAAATGTGATTCCTCTCATATTTGTAAATATAGTATTTATCATGGCTGAAATTATTTTTCTTTGGTAGAAATTTTATAACCATGTGATTACATGAAGTTTCCTTGGCTTTTATCTTCAATGTGCAACAAAAATACGAACTGAAATTAAACAAGTTAAAAAGCACTGTAAACTCACAAATTTCAGCAAATGTGTTCTGAATTATTTATCACAAAATAATATGTCACTAGTGTCAATCATTCCATTCAAAAAACATGCCAAAATGTTCAAAAAATACTTTCAAATTCATTAAAACATGGAATTATATCAATCCAAAATCCAAAAGGCAGGGAGCATAATGTTTTTATGAACTTGATTGCCTAAGACTTGATAAATGCAAATGCACATGTATGACATATGACATGTTCAGTGTGCATTAAATGCATGTACTCATTAATTTTTTTGTTCTTTTTAAATCAGTGTCATATTTTGTGAAAGAAATCACAGTGCTTTAATGCAGATTTTTATGTTATTGACTAGTCATTTCAAACCCCCTCCCCCAAAGTGTAAAGCTCATGGGATTGTCTTTTCATTTACCTAAAAGTAACATTAAACTCATGATATCTTATTTCTAGGGCTCCAACTGATTTACCAAAAACAATAAAATAATATAATTATTTTTCTTGGGAATGTTGACAGAAATACTGTCAGAAGATATTTACGTTAAACCAGTCCGCACCTTGCTGATCATCTGCATTTTAATTTTCTTAGAAGTGAGATACAATCATCGTTTTGAAAAGCATCACTTGTGAAGTAGCGTTTTTAATCTCTTTAAATTGAAATAAGCTGTGAAGCAGATTAAGCTGTTTTAGGAAGATTTTTGCAATGGAGATTAAAAGATTTTGAGATCATCTCTTTGGTTGACATCCATTTACATGTATGATGTGTGTTGGTCACATTTTCAATCTTTCAATGAGAGACGTTATCATCATAAATTATTTTTATAATATACAGCTCATGTCTCTGTATGCATGTACAGTGTTCTTTGTTTTTTCTGAGTGCTGGAAATTACTTTCATTTTTTTAGAGCTAACTATACAGTAATTCAAACTAAATTTTGAAGGAAAAAATTGCATTTGAATTTTGCTTGTTCAAAACATCCTGTGACCTTTCACAAGTCTCAGTGAAACGGATATGTTAATTGATTATTAATGAAGGCCTTCCTTTTAAGGCATTTGTTTTGTTTTAGTGTGTCATCGGAGAGGCCTAGTTATTGTATTACAGGCTGGGTTAGATCTGTTCAGCTGGAATGCTCATTTCAGCCCAGTAATATCTGGCTTAGTTATCTGTCCTTTCCCATGAGAATCACACTTCCCAAGGAAATAATTTCTCATATATCATGGCTAGTGAAGTGAAAGTTGTTTCAAAAGCAACCTTTACTTTCAGCAGGTAACACATTTGCTTAAATTTGTAGATGAAATGACTCACTATAATTATTAGACTTGTGGCATAGCTGTACAAATTTTAGTTTGACGTGATCTTATTCTATTCTGAGGACTCATTATTCAGTAAGAGTTTGTCTGTTCAGAGCCCTTTGTTTTGGACAGTACTTGTCTAATAAGAGTTGCTATTCAGCAGTGATTGTTTTATTTGGGTCCTCTCTTCTGGCATATATAATTGATCCCTTTTGTTTATGCTGAAGTCTGGCAATGAAGGAAGATCACAGTTATATACATGAAAAGGATGGCCCTGCATGTACGTTTATCAAACTGTACATGGTTGTGTCTGTCCAGTGTAACCTTAAGCCTAGTAAAGAACATTTTTACATTGTATTAATTTATTATCTTGCACATGTATGGTAAAAACTGTAGATTTTGCAGTGGTGTGATCATCTGTGCTTGAAACTGTTCATTTCATATTAATTTCACCTCCTAAATTTATTTGCATGATTTCTTTATTTAGATGTGCAGTAACAGTGTGCATTTCTTGAGCAAAATGAAACGTATTGTAGGTTTACAAGTTAACCATTTTGAGATAATGTACTTATCTTGAAAGAACGATGCATTTTATCTTAGTGTTGTCTTATTTGAAAGACTATTTAATCATTTTTTTGAAAATGCTTCACTTACATGTAAATAGCTTTTGTCAAAAAACGAAATGAAATTTGACAGAATTTATATATGAATAATAATATACATGTAGTATGTGTTGTAGGTTTTTGTTAGACTACTTTAAATTCATGAATTATTTTTATTATTTCTTTACTTTTTTTATTTCTTACATTTAAAAATTTTATCAGAGAATCTGTTCACAAAAGCTGGGATTAATTGCTCAGTTTTTTTCCATATTCTAGACAAATTGGCATGACTACCTTTTAATAGTGTATTTCTAGTTTTTTCATCTTATAAATTAAAGTCTTTATTTAACCTGAAAAACCAAAAAATACACTGAACCTTTTATTTCAATGTCTTTTCTGTTTTTCCTTGCTCTACCCCAAATTTTCAATGTTGTAAACAAAGTTGCTTACAATGTCTTATAGATATAGATCTACAGTATTTAGTTCACAAGCTGTTTGCTTTATTAAGATATCATAAATTAATATCTATCATATGAGCTGCCATGTTTGTTTCAGTGGCTTGCTATATCACAATGCAAAACAGATAAAGGGCTTATCATGACTTGAATATCCCTATTTGTAATTTAACTTAATTTGAATGCCAGATGTATCTTATAATTTCATTATTAACTTTTGAAATGTCTTATTATTCTGACAGTAATTTAGCCTTATCAGTCCTGATTTCATTTTATATGCTTATATTAAATTTAAATGTGAAAACTTGCTCTGGTCATGAAAATCTGGTGTTGTAAACATGTACCTGTATGAACACGTAACTGTGTACATTTCCACTTGTACAATCTGCATTGGTTTTATAATCTCTGGACATCACCGTATATAAACACTATGGTAGATAGTTTTTATTCTTTGACTTAGCAATTTGCTGTAGCTTATAGTGCATTTTGTCACTTTTTACTCAGGAATTTTTTCATTTATTGATTCAGAATAGTTGTATGTAATCTGCAATGTCTGTGGAACAACAAGTACACTGGTGCCTTGAACGAAATAAGATGTTCATGTGCTACCATATTCTACAAAATGTATGACAATTAGTGATGAGAAAAAAGATTTTAACCTTCATTGGGACCTCAGTCACTCCTATGATTATTTGTCAGTCTTGCATTGTTTTAGTACAGCGGTCAGTAGTAATTTTTGTTTTAAAATTGTTATTAAAGGTAATTACTACGGTTTTTCAGAATTAATTGATTTTGAAAATTATGTCCTGCATAGAAAAAAAAACTTATTAATAAGTGCCTCCCAGGTGTAAGACAATGACATTGTCAGCATGAAGCAAGAAATATCTTGTGACTAAGTTGAGAACATAATCTATTGTAATAAAAGAAAACAACAGTGATAGCACACAATAGGCCCTTTGATTACAAAAGAAATCAGTGGGCAGGCATTCTTTTTCCTGTTTCTAAATAACTGACTGTTAAAGAGCTTGTAGCTTGGGTAAATATGAAACAAAAAAGGAAGTGTTAATTTAAACTAAATAATCCATACAAGTCACAAATTTTCACCACCAAGGGAGCTTTTAATTTTGTCAGGGATCTTGTTATAGTGCTAACTGCATCACTGTACTTATATATCTCACAGATCACATGAGGAATTGATTGTTAAAGTTAGAATTAATTACCAAAATCAGTTAGTATGTGATTGTGAGAATGAAAGAAACTTGGTAGTGAAGTAAAATTGAATGCCTTGGTTGATCAATTTCTTTGGAAATTCTAAAAATAGTAACCCAGGTTCATTTCACTTGAGTGTTTTAGCTATTGTTATGTAAACTTATGGAGGTTTTGTTATCTCTACAGAGTATGATTACTTAGTTTGTGTTTGCACATACATGTACTTAGAAGCTGTACGAGCAGTGTAGTATTGTACTCTGTGGTAGGAATGTGATCATTTGAATCTCTGTCAGGGCATAGGCAATTCACCCATCCTCTTAAATGCAGCTGTGGATAGAAAACTCATTCTGTAGCAAGTAGGAGGTTTCCTAGCATTACTTTACATCAGGGCAAGAGGTTATAATTGATTTTGGCCTTAAAATTAAAAATGTTTCTTTTACATATACATGACTGTAGAAAAACAAATTCAGAGTATGAAAGTATTTTATACCTTGACATTTTTTTAGAACTTCCAGTTTCAGTGGAAACTTTTGCAGAGCGGGGATGGCACAGTGGGGAGGGCAATCGCCTCCTACCAATGTGGCCTGGGTTCTATTCCAGCCTGATGTCATGTGGGTTGAGTTTGTTGCTGGTTCTCGCCTTGCTCCAAAGGTTTTTCTCCAGGTTCTTTGGTTTTCCTCCCTCCACATAAACCAGCACCTCCAAATACCAATTCAACCAGGATGGAGGACCCAAATGAAAACCAGCTTAGGCAGAAGTGGCTTCTCCTCTAAGATATTTTAATTTATTTATTTTATTTCGCTTTTGCAGAAAACCTGCTTCATCCCCAGAGCCCAACTCAACAAGTGGTAGTTTTTTCACATCGTCTGTGTCAAAAACAACTGACGACATAAACACGGGGAGGCCTAGTCATGTCACCAAGGCAACGTTCAAGCCATCATCCTCAAACGAAGTGTTGTCTTATGCCACTATGCCCAGAGGGGGTGAAAAAAGGGAGGCAGACATGAAGAGATGGAGAGGTGTTGAAGAAAATAATAACGATGATGCTTTTAACTCACAGAGAGGTTTGTTATTTGCAGCTGAAATGTTTTGTGAATGAAAAACTCTTTCCTTGTGACATCAGATGCAGTACTTTGCTTAATGGTTGGCAAGTTTGACTCTGTGCAGAGTGGGTCTAGATATGAGCACTTTTCAATGTTGCACTGTTGTTTTTGTGCAAGATGCAATTTGCTTCACAGTGGTGGAAAGAGGAGCTCCAAGGGCTGGTATCCTGCATGCAGTTTGTTGTAGCAGCAATAGTCCTAGTTGGTTAATTCTGCAGAAGCCAGGAAGACTGGAAGGAAGTGACAAAAAATATAGTTTCACTGAAAACAGTGTAATTATTAATAATAATTTATTGTTAAAGGAAACCTCCACTCTTAAAGCAAAAGGATGTTAACTTGTAGGGAATACTGTCTTATGTCAAATTTTGGTTGAACGGCCTAGCGATGAAGAATCAGTGTCCGAAAAACAGGGTTTGCTTATCACCTATATTTGCTTTTGGGTTTCCTGCGTGCCGCCATCTTGGATTACATGAAGTTATATGGTTGCCCAATTGTTTCACACAAAAGATGCTCTGCTTCCTAACAAAAGTGGCAACCAAATGACGTCACAAAAGTGCACAGGAAATTTAAAAGCGAAAATAGGCAATAACCTTAACTCAATTTTTGTCACTCTTGAATATTATTTTCACCGTGTCCAGAAAAATTTGAGATAGTCATTACTTCAAACATTTTAAAGCCAACTTGTTGTAAGAGTGGAGGTTCCCTTTAAATGTTTTCCTTGAGAGATTTCCTCTCATACTGAGCAACGAATAACTGAGTGTTACATGCATGTTTTAACAACTGTGTGTCTGTAGGTATGCCTACAGACACACAGTGTTCTTAAATAACCCATCTGCAACCACTGACGTGCACACCTCAACTTTTTGTGTCAATGTTGTCACTTTTCTTGCTTTCTAGATCATTTATCAGATGGCAATGAGTGGAATCCTGATATCATATCAGGCGTAGTTCGACCTCCAGAGCAAATAAAATTAGTTCATGGCATAGAGGCTATTCGATCAGCATCCAGTTCTTCAACGTCATCAGGTAAACAATGCTTTTAATGTATACAACTTCTACATTAAAGGGGCTACGTCACGGTATTTTGAGTTATTTCTACCATCGACAAGCTATTCCAGGTGAGCTACTATAAATAAGAGTATTATCTAGTAATTCTGGAAGCACTACAAATTAGTAGGATTGTTGAGGCAATGTAGTGACAAAAAAACTGCTGGAGGTTGCCTGAGATACACTAGAAGCCTAAGTTACACACCTTACGGCTAGCCCTTGTGAGCTGCCTTAGCTCTTGATCCTTTAACTTGAACCATTACCACTGATTGTAACACTAGAACAAAAAAATAGTCTAGCATCTCAGGGGTTTCGTTAACGTTTTTCAGCCAGAGGGCAACTGGTTCTCACAGGTAAGCAAAACTTTTTGAACTGAACTTCTTTATCAATAAGAAAAACTTTTCTCTAGATGGTCAAACAAGCCGGGCAAAAATAATCCTGACAGCTGATCAATTTGCCCTGTGCTGGGCTCTTAGTGAAACCCTGGAATTTGAATGTCTAAAGATGACAGTCATCATTACTCACAGTAATCATTTCTGCCTTTTTGTAGAACCTAGTACTCTTTATGTGAAAGCACCAGCAGATGCTCGGGGATTTACTGACAAACCACGTCCTATTGGACGAGGAGGAAGGCGGTAAGTAGCGCTTGGTTCAGAAATTAATTATTGGACAACAAAAAGTAATTTATGTAAGAATGTGTCTAAATCTTTCAAATTAATCTAAGCTGACTTTGGCACTCTAGAGTTAATTAACTCACTCACGTTTGTGTTCAACCAGTTCCTTAAATTGATTTTTTACTATTCTAAGGTTTTTTCCCCTGAATTTTACATTTATATGCGTGAAAAATAACATTAACTGAACAAGATTAGTTTTGTTTTTGTTGCCTACTTTTGGTGGCCAAACTTGGCTACTAATGATGTGAGTAGACTGTAGTACAAGTGGAAATTGAATCATCTAAAATGAGTAAAATTAATGTACATGTTGTAGGTTAAAATGATTTTAACCTAGTTTTATTCTCAATTTCTTTTGTCTTCTAACCCTAATCATTCATGATCCATGAATAATTAGGGTTAAAAGATGTTTAGGAATTTCATTTATCCTGAATTTTATTTTGACCTACATGTACAACATACATACCAGAAGACTAATACATTGCAGAGGGAAAATGCAACACAGTAATACATATTAAACAATCACTTCAATCAGAACTTTAAAGAATTCATCCTCTTAAGAACCCTGGAAGCAGGAATCTTATTGCAATGACAAAACATAACTTTAAATGTTAACAAAGTTAATGCATAAATGTGATAGTTGTGTGAAGTATTAATTAAAACCCTTTCACATGATTGATAATTACATGTAAGTGCAAAATGACCTTCAAACTCTTTTCTCAAATCTTTTTCATTTGCCATTGCCAGCTCAGTAAAGACGAATGCGTGGTTAGTGGTTTTGCAAAGGTCACTGGCTCCATATAATTTTGTACATGTACTTCACATCATGTGCAAGATGTAGTGAAATTCCTGTAATAAAGATGAATTCCAGCCCGTACTGCGCACTGTTAAGAGTTTGTTTACATTTTTTATTTTTGATTCATGAAATGTAATTTTTCACAACTAGTTACATGAAGTGAATTCAATGTTTCATGACGCCATTATGGATGCAAAGCTTTATGCCTCGTTCTTTCTGACATCACTTGATTAAACAAATTCATAGCTGTGAAAATCAAAGAAACTTCTTAAAAAAGAGTTTAATATGCCGGAAATATAACTAAAGGTAAGCGGTTCGTAACAAATAGCATTGATTCATATTCCATCGATTGAGACTCGCAAACATTGGGGTGATGAGACTGCACAGTACCAACTGGAAATCATCTTTAAATCCTGAGAGAAAATAAAAATCAAGCATGTCGACACTTAATGTACATCTCATCATTAGTTAGTTTCATGTGGTCAGACTGGGGTGCACCTTTCAAGGAAGGAGTACACTGGACTTGAGAGAGTGGTGTACATGTAAATGTAGCCTTGATGAAAAAATGTTACTGAATAGTTATTCCAATCTTGTCACTTTAAATTAACAATCACTGTTTGCACTCAATTAGATTAATAAAATATTAGTGTAGAGAGGGGAATTCAAATCCCAGGTGTACATGTAGCATTAAACAGCAGATGGCAGTAATCAAAAATTATAATAATACAACAGCTATGTGGTAAGTATTTATAAAGTGTTCAGTGTTGCCACTTGATTCTCTTCAATTTTACTAATGACCATCACGTTTTCCTTGTTATGTATAATTTCATAGATATGATGAAAGTGGTTTACAAACAACTGGAACTAATTTACAGTTAGTATTTCCAATAATTACTTCTTATTTTGCACTTTAACTTGCATTATATAATTCACAGTAACTTAATTTCTTCACTCACTCCCATATCTTTGTTTTCCATTTCATTCAATGTTTACTTGTGTACCTCTGTGTATGGGAATGAATAAGTTACAGTCTAACCTTGCCTTACACCCATCATTAATACTGTTCTACTGTCTTCCGTGGCGTGACTGATCGCATACTGCCAAGGTATTTTAACTGGCCCCTTTCTTGTAAGTAATATCTCATTAACTGTAAATCAATTTGTCTGACTGGAGCTTGTTCATTCTCTTTTGTGTGTGTGGTGTTTTGCATTCTAGACCTTTCATTTTTCCATTCACTTAGCTGCCATTGTTGAATGGGCAAATTTGCAGCAATGCTGTTTGTACCACTGTACTTTTTGGTAGCTTCCTAATAATGTTAAAACAATAAACATATTGAACTTACATATGAGGAATTACAATGTAGATGACTAGCAAAGTTTAAAATTAAAAAAAGTTCAAATTAAATATTTTGTTAATAACTGCTGCATTAAAAGTATTTGAAGTAATGAAATTAAATTTGTATATCACCAAATAATTAACAGTAAATTATGCCTAGAGACATAAATTAGCAAGCTAATTTTAAGCATATAATCGTAACTTATTTTAAACCAAGAGAAAAGTCATTTATAAATGAATAATGAGGAAAGCAAGAGAAGTGATAAGTAAGTCAGTCTAAATGTCACACTGATTGCGAATTGAAATACCAAAAACATTACACTTGGGGTATAAACATTTAAATATATATAACTTTTTCTTTTTATTGATTGTTTGAAAGTGATTTGGAAACTTTCATTAACTTTCTCAATTAAACAACAACATTATGCACTGGAAGAAGGCTTTACATGCCATACACTGTACATGTAAACAACGATGTACTGAGTAGTAAAACTTTGTTTTGAAGTAAGAGCTTTTGCTTTTCCAGTGGTCTAAATCTGCAACTTATAAAAAGAGAATACCAAATCTGAGTCATAAGCCTTTATTGCCTGAATTGATGTCGTCGAAGTACATGTATGCATACAAGCTGCAGTGAATACATTAAAATGCAGCTTGAACAGAATTGTCCTGTGAATGCCCACAGGTTTTTCCTGCCTATTGGCATGAAACAACAGGTAGTAATTTATCTGGTTTCCAGAAAACATTGCTCTGAACTGTAAAAAAGATGTTACAACCTGGAGGGCTGATAACAGCATAATAGCATGTATATGTAGTTAAACTTGACGCCAATTTTACATAGCCATAAGTTTGTCTTTGTTTCCTTATCAAGGTTGACATCAGGTTCTATTGGCTCTGAGGAAGAATTCAACATGGCAAACGGTGATGCAAGTAGCTCTGACTCAGGTCCATCAGTTACAAATAGGCCAGCTCTGCAGCAATTTAGAAAACAAAAAGAACAGGCAGCTGTTGAAGGTTTGGTTCACGTGTTTATGTTTTAAAGTAACTCTGTAACATGGGCTGGCTTGGTATACAATGTTTCCCAGTTTGTCTAGGAAGAGACCTTTAAACTGAACTTCTTAAGGGATTTTTTCAAGATAGTCAACCAGTTGGTCAAAATCATTTTGACTTATAGACAGTCAATTTGCCCAGCACCCAGGCCTTACTAGGGAGCTTGAGTAGCAGCAACTCGACACCAAGGACAACATTGATGGAAAAAATGAATTTGTCTTACCTAAGAATCTTGCGATACTCTAAAGTCATTTAGTTTGTTTTTCTTTGTGAAAACTCAAAATTGACTATGGAACACAATGTAATTATCTGTTGTGTTTAACATTGTGGTTCACATTCTCCTCACAACGCAGAATTTGGTCATTTTCATGTTGATGTCTTGTAGAGGACAGCAAAGAGATGTACAAAGAACTATTATGCACGTGCACATCCATTGTTCTGCTCATTAAACCTTTGGTTTAGTGACATTCCTGTTGCCATTGCCTTTACCGTAGCGGTTTTCTTTAACTCCCTAATAAAACCCTTGAAACTGTCTTTGCAAGTGGGCCTATGATGATTTGGAACCTTTAGCTTACAAAGAGCTTCACCCTGTGGGGCCAGCTAGACAGTCCTTTGCATGCATTGTGTGTGTTGGATACCTTTAGGGCTTCAGCGCCAATTGGCTTCTGCTGAAAGTTTGAAACAAATCTTTTGACACTCATTTCATATTCTGTCCAGAATGATTTCATTGCTCATTTGATCAATTTGCAGCCACAAAGGAACCACGGTCCATTAGAGGAGCTCCACCAACTCAAACCAGACCCAGGAAATATAGTGAGGAGCAAAAGATTTTGGAGACAACTAATGTGGGACCGCATCGCCCAGTAAGTTGCATTCACACCCTACCGTAGCAAGCTCTTGTTCTTCCTCTTTAAAACAGTTTCAAAATTCTAAATTGAAATATTTTTTTTGGTTGTCTCTCTTGTATCAATAAATGTTGTTGTGGTTTTAAAGTTCCAATTTGATCCAGAAATAGTGGATGAATAGTTACTCTGCAGAGGTGCCACTAATAATTATTTATTGTTCCAAGTGAACAGTCACTTGTCTTGTGAGAGGAAATTCACTTCTGCCGCTTGGCCCTGCACACTTTGATACATTCTCAACACGGGAGTTTTAGTCTGTGTGTAAAATCAATTATTAAGAAGTCATGTTGACTTTTTTTGTTTTTGTAGTCAATCCAAAGAGGAGGAAAGTGGTACAAGGAGATGTTCAAAGAATTGCATTCAAATGCAGGAAGTATGTGTTGTTTTCTGAAATAATTCATTCACTCACTCTCTCTGAAAAACAGTGTCAAAGAAAAATTACTACTCAATAGCTTTCGTTTGAATGGTCACACGCTAATGTTCTTTCCTAACCCTAAAAGTTAGAACCACCTTGTACAGCATAGTAAACAGTACCACATGAAAGTATTGTTCAATAGCAAGTTCATTTGAATGGGCACACACTAGGGTTTCATCCAGAGAGTCAACAAAATGAACGACGTTGCTTGAGGTAGGAAAAAAGAGAAGAGCTAATTTAATGTTCTAATAAGATCTTTTCTTTCCATTCAGCCTCCTCGAATCTCTCAGGTTTACTCGCTAGTGATGTCGCCAAGGGAACAGTCAGAGAGTACGAAGGTGGCTCTGGTTCTTCAACGCCTCCAAGGAGTGCATCTCCCTCTCCTGACTACAGAGACAATGATGTGTTTACAAGGAAGACAGATTACGTCAATGAAGCTCCCGTGAGAAATTCTTACACTAGTAGCGTATCGTCTCAGCCTGCGCCATCATGGTCCAGTGACGAAAGCGATCGAAAACCTTCCTGGCAGCAGACTGGTGAGAGAAAACCATCACGGCCAAGTCAAAGCCATGTTCCAGCGTGGTACAAGGATATGCAGAAAGGGGTTGAGGTGCCAGTGCAGACGATTGAAGAACCTGAATCCTATATTGTTCACAAGAAGCCATCTTATGGTAAATAACGTCGGTTCTTTTTTTAATTCTATCTACGAGTTTTGCCAGTCTTGCAGCCCAGTTTATCATGTAAATTGTTTTGTTTTTAGTAATGGACAATCCGAACGGAACTTGCCATCAGGCATTTTAGCTTACCATTCGCACAACCGTCGACGAACCAGTTTCTCCGTGTAAATGGTAAACAACCTGAGAAAACAAGAAACTTAGGCGTGTTTCTATTGAACGCTAAAAGCTGATCAATATTTTTCTCTGTTTCAACCAGTATTTTTATTTTAGTCAACGTCAGGCGATCAGAGTTTGCGTTATTTCAGTGAGTAATTTTTCATTTTTTTCTTTATAGCAAACGTCGGCGAGGAGAGAAGATTTCAGGAACCAGTCTCCTCAGCCCCTACCACGGTAAACGTGTCTCCATCTTATTTAGACCAAAGGAGATCTCCAGGATCTGTGACAGTTCAGATGGAGGAGAAATATCAACCTCCCAGTGCGACAAGTCTGTACGAGAGTCGCTTCCAAAGAAGGCCACCGGTAACTTCTCATTCATTTTTTTCGTGCCCTAATGCTTAGTGTGTGTAGTGCAATTAATTAAAGAATCGAGAAGTCTCTGGATTGAGCGGTCCGGGTTCGAACCCTGGCCGGGGACATTGTGTTGTGTTCTTGGGCAAGACACTTTACTCTCACATTTCCTCTCTCCACCCTGGTGTATAAATGGGTACCGGCGACCTTAATGCTGGGGGTAACCCTGCGATGGACTGGCATGCCATCCAGGGGGGAGTAGAAGTACTCCTAGTCGCTTCATGCTACAGAAACCAGGATAAGGTCCCGCCTGATGGGCCACTTAGCTTGTATGCAGACTCAATCATTTGATTACATACAACAAACATAGCTCATAAAGTTTTGTTTTCTGATATATTTAATCAGGGTCCGACACGAACTGCGTCAGAAGAACTACAGATCCGACAACAACCTCCATCGGATGAAGATGTGTTGAGAAGACGAGAAGAGGAGGCGACACGCAGAAGGATGGAGGAGGAAGAACAAAGACGAAGGCAGGAGGAGGAGGAGAGGAGAAGGCTGGAAGAGGAAGAGGAACAGTTGAGGAGGAGGCAGGAAGAAGAACGACTGAGGAGAGAGTACGAGGCTGAACTGGAGAGGAGAAGAAGAGAAGAAGAGGAAGAAGCTGCCAGAAGAGAAGCTAACAGACCACAATTTCTGGCCAGGGCTTTGTACAGCTTCCAGGGTCAGACAGAGAAGTAAGTCATCAGCGTGAAGTATCATTGTTTAGAAAATAGCCCAAATAAAATACGCCTGCTGATTGGTTATAAATCGCGTTTCTGCTTAAAAAATAGAAGACATGTTCCTCGTTTCTATGGAGTTATAGAAACACGAGTGGATGTTTGGGAGAATGAAAGATGCTGTGGTAACCCGAGCCGATACATGTAGGCGAGTGTTTGTTTCTACAGCTTTTTCGAGTTCTCCCAAACTTTTACGAGTATCTGTATCTCGAAAGAAACATGGATCGTGTTTTCTATTTTTTTTTAACAGAAACAGATTTTAATCCAATCAGCGTGCGTATTTTTCTGTAAGTAGTTTTACAAGCCTTGCTGTATTTTGGCGAGCCTGTAAGCGGACAAACTGCAACTGGTGAGGAATGTCTCATCCAAAGTGTTTCTTTCCCAAAATCCTTATTCTGAACTGTGGTTTGAGCTTTCGCGTGATTGAAAGACCAACAGGACTTCATATGACCTGTTTTAACCGGGCTGCTGGAATACAAGTATCGTGAAAAATATATATAGCGCTAGTTTTGCACATTATTGTGATAGAATTAACCTCTTTGAACATGACGACAAGGCCAACGAGATGAACGTTTTGGTGAGTAAGTATGAAAGGAGAAGAATACGTGAACTGAAGTCTGTCTTACTCGTTTAGTTTGGCGTTCATTCATTCATTTGTGTGTCCTTTACACACTCGTCCATTTTACCAAAACGTGTGTTTGTAATTGTACAGTTATCTTGACAGAATTGCTTTTTCATTCACCAGAGAGCTGTCGTTCAGAAAAGGCGACATCATTGCCGTGAGAAGACAAGTGGATAAGAACTGGATTGACGGAGAACTAAATGGAAGGCGTGGAATTTTCCCTACAAATTATGTTGAGGTATGTTTCGTTGCTATAGAATTTCAAGTATTATCAGACTGACTAAATGTACCAAAAAGTCGATAAGCACTGGCGAATTTAAGTAGAATATCACTATTTGCTGTTCCAAATTATAATCCATCAAATATTTTCGTTCGCGCGCTGTTGGTCTAGACACGTTACGTGACTGAATACTGAGGATTATCCGAGAAATCGTCCCAAATTTTTAAAACCGTGCGTGTTGCGAAAATAATTTGAACGATAGTAAACACGATAGAATCCATTTGGCGTGAAAATATGCTCGGACATTTGTCCTTGGACATTATCTGTTCCACAAAGCTCACAGTTTTCCGAGAGCGTTCGTTTCTCAGAACAGCTAATGTCCGCGGACCAATATTAGAGCATATTTTGGCACCAAACAAGTTATTGTTTATTTATTCTGCTCAGGATGTTAAACGCAAGACTCCTTATAATAGTATTAGAGACAAAAAGGAAGTGAAAAATGATCATCGCAGTATATTTTCCAATGTAAGCAATTGGAAAATATACTGCGATGATCATTCTTCACTTTCATCTACAACCGCAGCTCAAATATGAATTATTTCGTATATACATCACAGTGTTAGAGACATTTAGCTCCACGGTTTTCATGTTAACGGCATGTCCAGGTTAGGCGTTTAGCGGTAGACGTTTGCGACCTCTATCGGTTTAGCTACGAAAACATGACAGAATTATTTTACTTGAAGAGGCCGCCATGTTGAATTTCCAGACAACAACAGTGTTTGATTTTTAAACGGCAAGAAAAAAGTTATATTCTCACATTAGCTCGTCCTCTAATCCTGGTCGAATTGGAATCTGCAAATGTTGGTTTTTGTGGAGGGAGGAGAGCCGGAGAACCCGGAGAAAAACCCTCGAAGCAAGACCAGAACCAACAGCAAACTCAACCCACGTATGGCACCGGGCCGGCATCGAGCCCAGGACACATTGATGTGAGGCGAGCACTCTCACCATTGCGCCATCCCTGCTCCCTGACTCGTTGCTGCTCCTCCCCAACATCCAGCTTTTGAGTGCCTGTATATCCGCCACTGAATATGATTACTGATCAAACTTCCTTTTTATTCAGATTCGACCTGCAGACGAGGAGGAGGAGGAGGACGAACCACCCCCTCCCCCACCGACTCAAAAGCAACCTCCACGTGTCCAAGTTAGTGTTATACAACCACAAACACAGCCACAGCAGCACCAACAGCCAACAACTTTCGCGCAGCCTCAGGTTCAACAGATTTCCCCGCGGCCTTCTGCTCAACCAGCCACACAATCTGTCACTCTGGAGGGAGAGGCACGAGTGAGATACAGCTTCAAGGCGGAAACACAAAGAGAGCTGCCTTGTAGCAAGGTAGGAGGACACATTTGTGTTGTATGTTATGAAGTATCATACGAAAGTAAAATTTTGAGTTTGTTTTGCCTTCTCAGTTTTGATACATTTAGTATCAAAAATATTTTGATACATTAAGTTGTAGTGGTAAGTGGAGGACCAGAAACAATGAAGATACCACTTTGACGTTTTATAAAACCAAACTGCACGTTCATCGTTGGCATAAGCTGTGGATTATGTCAAACTTTCTATGAATGACCGAACCCTCAGTTCTGCTTGGCGTATATCCCAAACTACAAGTGAATATATGAGAAATCATATATTTGAACTGCGGAGAAAGATACGAAGACATGATTGATCGTCATAGTTATATAACAACTTAAACAGTTGTGAAATTAAAACAAATTAAAACAAATTAAAACCTCTGCGATATCGGTGTAGTGCTCTACCAACTGAGGCGCTTTTAAGCTAACTGAGAGCTGGTCACATTACGAGTTCGAATTATTCTCGTAGATGGCGAAGATACAAGTGAACATATAAACAAAAAAAAAACCTGTAACTTGATTCGAGCTATGAACGGATTTTTTTAATCGTCTTTAAAGCAACCGTCCCTGAAATCTCAATCGAGAAAGACCAAACAATTTTGGTTAGAGAAATAGGAGTGTAAACTGAAACTGAAAGTAACGTAATCACTTAGCTATCGTGACGTCTTTTTGATCGTCACGCAACCTGTTCTGACCCGGCGTGACCAGCATAGTGAATTTGTATTCTCTCCTGTTTTCAGGGAGACATTATAGCCTTAGTTCGCAAAGTGGATGCCAATTGGTACGAGGGACGGGTGGGTGACAGAAGAGGAATTGTACCTTCAAGCTACTTAGAGGTAAGCACACTGTGCCAATCGTCGACGTAATGAAAATTTTAAATCCACGTATCTTTCTCAATCTTTCCCAAATCTTGGCCATCCGAGTTTCTGTTTGGATTGTTGCTATTTCTTTGTTAGTTTTCTATCTTGGCAAATCATCATTTCAAGAGTTTCTAATTTGGATTTTGAATTTAATTTTACATCACGATATTGACTTGAGATTGTTTGCGGTCTGTATTTCTCTTGTAAATAAGAAAGGAGTGTGGGACGAGTCTCTAATCTTTCTCGCGTCTGATAAGTGCTCGTCGGACCCTGAGGAAAAAAAAGCCAACTACAAGCCGTCTAATTGACTCAGTATATCTTAATAATTATCAAGTGCGTTTGTCCTTATGTTTTAGCAAGATAAAGGTCGGTCTTTGATGTTGTGTAATGAAATCTCTAGTCTTATCAGAACAAAGCACCTTACTCAGAGAAACAGCTTTAATATGCTCGAAAGGTCATCTTAAAAAACTCGTTACACCGGTTAACTTCAAGTTGATAAATAGCTTAGTTTTTCACTTGCGCCCTGCGCAGCCCAACTGTTTCTTTAGAAGCTACTACCTTTGTTCATTTACTGAAATCCAATACTTATTTCAACGATCTCTTACATTTCCAATTTCAGGTCTTCAGAGACCCCGAAGTTAAAGGTATGGAGAGTGTTTTCGTACAAAGTTGTGGTTTTGTGTGCTTTCGCTGTTTTTCTTTCTCTTTTCCGAGTCTTCGTATGATTATGCTCTTGTCCCTGATTTGTTGAAACTACTTTATTGTTCCAGCACTTTGCGCGTTATTTCTGGGTAGCAAATGCAAAAGTGAACCAAACATACTAATTCAAACAACCTCTTTAATCGTTCGATTGAAAAGGGTCAACAAAATGCTATTACATTTTGGTAAAACACACTGTCTTGCTGTAATGCAGTTGTCAAAGGATAATGCCTGTTCGTTGTTTGCTAAACGTTAACCCCTAAGGGCACTGAGCGTTCTGGTTTTCACAGTCCACATGTATCATCTCTGTTATTCACGGACTCTTTCCTGTTTTCCCGCAGTCATTCGTCAAGAACAAATACAGCCAGTTCAATCAGCACGTGCGGAGCAGGTAAGGAAACCGATCAGTTCTCTCTACTGATAACCGGACATTTCTTTATTGTCAGTTGTTGAGAATTTGGTGTACAATACTGTACAAGCTGACGTTCAATACATTTCACGTACCGGGCGTCATTGTAGTCGTCCCAGGAGACTCTAGAACGGTACTTGCATCCGGTTTGTATTCAGTTACCAGGGGCCCCTTTCTCGAAGGTCCCGAAAAGTTTTCGCACCCGGAAAGCCATAGCAAAATCTCGAAGCTTATGATCACAGAGCTGTTTTATTTACGTATTATTAATATTAACAGAGGTTCTCTTCACAAAAGAAATTTCAGGCGTATACAGTTCTCCGTTTTCATATACTGATGAACTAAAAATGGCTTTATGGGCCCGAAAAGTTTCCGGGGCTTTCGAGAAACGGGCCCCTGGCCTATGAATGCAAGCGAGGCTGGAGGTGACCTTGTTTTAATAAAGACCTCTCTGCTTTTTTCATTTAAATGCGAACTAGTTAGCATTAGAATAAGCTAATTTGCACAACAAAAGCACTGAGGTCTGTATCAAAACAAGGTCACCTCCAGCCTCGCTGCCATTCAGAGGCCAGGTCACTGAGCAGACAACTGTAAGATGGTCCAATTATTGTCCTTTTTAGTGTAGTGATATTTTATGGAGAAATGTCAAATGAATATTACATTTTTTAAAAGTTTAAATGACGTGTTGTTGTTGTTGTTGTTGTGGCATCTTTCGTTTCTTACTTCGTACACGGAAAATTAGCTGTTCCTTACAACGCTACAATTGTAGGAAGTTGATACCTTCGTAATTGAAGTGCTATGTTATGTAATGGTCAATCAGTTGTGCATTCTTGTCTTTGGTAGGCTCCTGATTTCGGAAGACCAGAACCCACTCACGAATATAGACAGCAGGCAACAAGAAGGTAGGAGAGGCAAACTGTATTTCACAAAATTACTCCAGGTGAAAAATTCTGGCATGAAATGTTTAAGCTCCAGTACTTAACGTGAAGGTTTCCCTTTCTTGTCGCCAGTCCCCCAGGGGCCATGTATTCAGGCCAGGCCGCTCCTGTGAAACACACCCAAGTGAAATATATCGAAGAGCCAGAGGAGCCTCGCTTCAGTGCCGGTGGAATTGTAGCGCGGGCAGTAATCGATGAGCCGATAAGAATAGGCCACGAGCAAGGGGAAAGGTATTGTAATGTGTAACGATATATATAGATAACTCAATAAAATGGTAATTTCAGGAACCTGTTGCAATTCCAGTGCAAAATTAAATTGCAAAGAGAGAAGCAACTTGACTGGTTTGACAAGGATTTTAAACTAACACCTATAAAATTGCAGTCAATTTAAAGAACACAGTTGACCAATCAGGACTCGAAGACAAAATATGCAACTAGCGCCAAGGGCGAGAAAGAGCGCGAAAACCGAGCCACCGCTAGTTTGGTTTCGATCCTGATTGGTTGACAAGGATGGCATGATTGCTTTGGATGGTCGGATTGAAACTGCACAGTGAAATCTAGTCAACGAGAGTTAACAGTCTGCGAGTTTCCACTCATTTCACAGGAAGATGATATAAAGTCTTGTGTATTTAACAAATTGACGTCTGTAGCCGTGGATTGAGAATTTATAGTCATGAAAAACTGGCGTCATTTGTTTCTTTACAATAGGTTATCGCGTAAATTATAAAATCATGTGTCTGTCCGCTTATTTACAATGAAAATTAGCCAACGAGCACACGAGAATTTCTGCAGCTATTGTAAATCTCAACCAGTTTGATCTCGCGCGGCTGATAGTCGATGACAATTGAAGGAGGCACTCGTTCACCCCTAATCTTTCACTTAATCAACGTAGTTTTCAAACTGGACATGTGTAACATGGATGTTATTTGAGTACTGACGGTGTTTGTCTCTTTCAGGTTCCGCGCCTTGTTCAGTTACGAACCTGTCAATGAAGATGAACTGCGGCTTGAAGAGGGCGATGAGGTGATTGTTCTGGAGAAATGCGACGACGGTTGGTTTGTGGGTACGTCTTCTCGCACTCACTCGTTTGGAACTTTTCCTGGTAATTACGTGGAAAGAGTTGGTTATTAAAGGTGAGTCTTTGGTGTTCTCTCCACGGTATTTGTTGGTATAGCCATTAGTTGCTTTGGCTTAAGATTTGCGATTGAAATTAAAAAACCCCTGCTTTTGTGTTTGTTGTTTCAGATTACAAAAGGAACAGCAGAAAGCCAGTGACTTTGCTTTCCGCGTGACGTAAGGGAGGAACAAAGACAGTTAGCCCTCCACCCTACCACCCTCGGCCCTCGTTCGTCCCATCTGCGCTTTTATGAACATGCGATATGGCTTTTATACGGATTATATATATTATTTTGAGATGAAGATACCGCGCGATGGGTAAAGCTGTGAAGTGCTCTCTTTTATGAGAGTCACTTTGTTATTACAGCATGTACAGTGTTTTTATTGGCCTCTAAGTAAGAAAGGAATTTGATCTTCAAGTATACCTCAGTTACATGTAGTTCAGTTCTTCTGTCACGCAACGCGCTCGGTAGCGTTGCGCGACAGAGCGTAAGAACTGGACGAAGTTACATTAGCCTATCTGGACAGTGTCCTATTCGACAATTTCTTTTGTAGACTTGGATATAAAAATGAAAATATTTTAATCATGCTTTAAGATACACAGTGAATTTATATCAGGAATTATTGGAAGATATCTTTTTACCTGTTTTCTCCTGGACTGTTTGACTTCTGTAATGCGTTTTGAGAATGGCGAATTGACTTTTTCATAGCGTTTGTGCTTTGCATGTAGATAATACGCAACTAGGATAAACGATCACGAGGTCAGGGCGTGTTCGCTCCTGCTTTGTGGAGCAAGGCCCTGGGAACAAGAGTTTCTTAAAGTGACTGAGGTGATCAGACCCAGATGAAACAAGAAAGATAAAAGCTTTGTGAAGTTGTATAAGAAAAAACAATTGGGGACTAGATCCGATTTGGGCAGTGTCATTGTACCCAACAATCAGTGTGGGTGGCCCGTGGTATTTGGGATAGAATTGTTTATCAACGAACAAAGTTTTTGTCGGAAGTATAACATATATTTTATATAATTTCCAACATAGCCTAATGAATGTTTTGTATAGTATGTGAAATGAAGAAACTGAACAACAAAACTATTAGCCACTGCGTAGGATCAATTTTAATTTTTAATTTAGCATTTCATTTTTGTAATAAAACAGTCATATTTTACACTTTTGCCCTCATTTGTTTGTTTTCTAATGGTATGTTAATAAGTAGTGAAAGCTGGTACAGTGAAACCTGTATCTAGCTATCGCCTCACCAGTATTCCCGGAGCCTCTATCTTTCATATCAACCTCAAGAAACAGATCACCCTCAAGAAACAGATTTCTCGCCCCACCTTCACCCCCATTTCGGAGCGCCCAATCAAAATACACTTTGGACAGTGTGTTATCAAGGCACAGTCCCTGGAATAGTCTGCTGCACGAAGCGGGTTTCCCTACACCTGTGAACAGTTGTTAAAGTACTAGAAATTCATTCCATAAAATGCTGTCGATATAACACAGTCGAGCCGCTACAACTTAGACGTTTTGCTCTATGGCCGCCACCTTCATTTCTAGGTTAAGTTTCTCTCTGATCCTTCCTCGTCTTCATAGAGAGGGGACCTGAGAACAAGATTGGATAGTCCCCCAGCTAAATTCACCTCCAAGCCACGCTTTCGAAACACAAACTTCAGGGCCGGGTTGTTCAACTCGTGTAGTGTGACAATTACGCGCACAGCAACAGCACTCAGTAACGCTACAAGTTGCTACCGAGTGTCGATTTACTAAACGCATCCACCACGGACAAGGCTGACTCTATACAGCCATCAAAGTTTGAGTGTGAGAACGCATCGCCACACGCGATAAGGAGAGGTGTGTCACACAACACTGCACACCCAGGGGCCCCGTCTACACTGCGTGACACTTGGGAATATCTCCATCGTATACAGCGACTGTTCACTGGCACTGGGAGGTCAGGAAGTATCTTGTTCACGTGTGATATGATGATGTCTTTGACATCGTTCACGTCCATCTCTAAATGTTGAATGCCAAATGGCACGCTTGTGTGCACGAGGAGAGATGGTCCAACATCTTGGGGATCTGGAGAGGAGAGGGGCAAACATTGAACACAAAATTCTGAACATAAGAAGTCACCAGCTAAAAATATCCCGTCGCCAAATCAGAGACTCGTAAAGCCTGCGATAACCGTCTACTCCTCGCCAAGAGATTTTAAGAAAACCACAACGGCAACGGCAATGCCGCTAAACCAGAGGTTTAATGAACTGAACAATGGCTGTGCACGTGCGTTATAATTCTTGGTACATTTCTTTGCCGTCCTCTGCAAAACAGCAACGTGAAATGACCAAATTCTGCGCTGTGTGGAGAACCACGACAGATATATTCTTGATTACACAGATATATATTTCGAATATTACGCTGTGTTCCATAATCAGTTTCTAAATGACTTTAGAGTATCGCGAGATTCGCAGGTAAAATATAAATTAATGTTTTAATCGACATCATCCTTGGCGTCGCCGTTGTAGCTACTTAAACTCCCTAGTAAGCCCGCTGTAAACCCACTGAGAAAGCTTTCTGAACAACGAGCGAAACCAGATGACCGTACGAGAGAGCCTTATGATTTTTTTGTCAGCATAAGAACTTATCATAACTATCAACCTTCGTGTAACGTTTAGGGCCTCGTTTACCTGAAACTGTCCGCTTACCTTCACCAAATCTCTTTCTCGAGTCCACAGATATGAACCTTACACACGGATTGTCTACCACGTATTTACAAGTCCATGGCACATCTATTTTGGCTCCCTGCTCAAAATACAACCCTAACGCATATCGCGAAGAATATTGCACAGTTTCCAAGGTGGATCTTTTGCTTTCCAGGAAATCCTGAATAGAGCCCTTTAAGTTTAGAAGCTGTGGTGTTGGTATGGTGACAATAACTGAATCAAATTCTGAAGAGTTTTCCTTAAGGTCTGTGACCTGCCATGTCTTGCCGATATGGGAGTTGCTCCCTGGTTTTTCAAGTGTGTTTATCGTACTGCAGTGTGTCTCGTAGAGAACGTTAGATTCTGAAAAGCAAGCAAAAAAGTACTCCTTGTACAGTGAAACCACCGCAAATATTTCTGGAAATTTCTGTTGGTGACATGAGACAGTAATATTGCGTCGTTACATTCAGGCCTGTCTGCTAAGTATTATAAGTTTTCTGATATCTAAACCTTCTCACTTCCACCATACGATATAGGATACTTTAAACAGAAACAACCCATAATACATTCACTTAGAGCACTTGTAGACATTTACGTTTAGTCAAAGTGGCCTTTTGACGATAAATTGTCTTAATTCAAGAGTTATTTCGTGACAATTTAGTTCTGAATGTTCATTTTTCTTATGCTGGTTATAAGCCTGGATAAGATGCTAAGATTTTCGGGAAACAATATCAACTAGTTTCCCCCTGGATAAGTTATTAAGTGATTTATTATTTCATGCCATTCAGTAAACCAATTACATTGAAACAGGTTCAATATGTTTTTCTTGAAAGAAAGGCAGTCTTGCACGCAGGTAACAGAACAAAAGAACACCCTGATATCATGATTTCAGTGCAACTTTGCCTTCTCAAGCCCCAACCACACTAATGCGTTTTCAGAAGTCCCCTTTTTTATTTCGAAGAAAACGTAGCATCGACCACACTGATCGACACTAGCGTTTTCGTCTTGTTTTCACCTGTCCACACTGATTCCTTTTCATTCGAAAACGCATACTTTGATACGTTTAGCCTATAGTCCACACTAAAACTAGCGAAAACGCTGATGGAAATGACGTTATCTGAGGTTTTTTTCCTCATCGTTTTCAAAGGGCTCTGTTTTCACCTGTCCACATTAGAAGCGTCTAAACGACACGTTTTCAAAACGCAACGTCGAGAGAGAAACCTTCTCTTCTTTTCCCTTCGAGAAAACCGCGAGAAAAAGTGGCCGTGCGAGATCCCCGCGCTTCTCGCCTCCAGGATCTCGCGCGCCCATTTTTTCTCGCGGTTTCCTTTCGCTTCTCGCTCGAGGAACTACACGAAAGAGGGACTACCCGTTGTCTATCTAATACGTGTTTTTTTATGAACAGTATTGGTGTAGATGGCGTCACGCACCTGAAGAATGCAGAAAATGTTTGACTATACTACTCATTCCTAATGGCGCCACAAAGTGTTTAACTCCATCTTGTTTTTTCTCTCCCTCAATGATCCCATTAAATGGTACCAACACATTCGAAGATATCAGCTCCTGATAGAAGCTGCAGAATAATGTTCACCACAGTTAACTTTGATTATTAAAGTGCACCTATGATCAAATTCTCAACATATTTTTTTTTTACATTTTCTTACGCACTAGGTCTTTCCTAGATATCTTGCCAAATTCCAATCTACTATAAACATTAGAACTCGCGTTTTTTAGACCCTTCTTTCCGATAATTTTACAGCCACCATTTACTTTTCCTTGTTCCAAGTCTTGGTTGAGAAATTGAGTAAATGATGTCATTTTTCAAAAATGCAAAAAAGTGGATGTTGAGAATCTGATCATAGGGGCACTTGTAGAAAAAAGAAATTAATTAATATTGGCTTAAAGGTTTACACTACACTTTGACGTTAAGATAGTGCCTCCATGGGCGACACTATCCAGGGGGTGGGAAGAAGAGAGAGTTGGGTAAAACAACTCCCAGGGAATGATTGTTCACAAAATGCCACCTCCCAGGGATATCAATAAAACACCTCCAATCCACTATATATAAACTTTGATATAGACTAATATGCTAGGGAATATCAAAATGTCACCTATCAGTAACCATAAAAAGGAAACTCCCTGAAGGTACACTTAGGACTAACCAAAGATACCACCCCATACAGGATACTGAGAGGTACCAGCCAAGGGATGCTTAAAGGGAAACCAGCCAGGGGGAATGAGCTATGTAACTAGAGAATCCCTCCTATAGGATTAGGAACTGATTTCCTAAAAATGTAATATTTGATAGATTTAGGTATGATGAGTGTTGTAAGCTGAAATTAAGGCTACTCAATAACTAAACAAACTCAACGATCAAAGTGTTCAACTTTCAGCACGTTCTCCATGTCAATTTCCCACGGCCGCTAATCTGCGGGGCGGCCCATAAAATGCCAGGGACCCCACGCCATAGGGGGGTCCCCACAGGTTCAATCATATTACAACATCTCCCTCCTATAAGGATTCAATGAGCCTTTGTGGCTTTCTAACTTGCCGTCCAGATCTGGTTACAATCGGTGAGTGTTCCTCATTTCCTGCTGGCCGTCCTGCTAGTTCTATTTGTCCTGGTGCTTGCTTCTCAGTTGTCGGTGACGATGGACTCATGGGGACATCAGCACACGGAGAACTTAAAGAAGGATCATGCAGCTGTGGACCCATTGGATGGAGCTGTGGACGCATTGGATGATCATTCGGAACTGAAATTATCTGCTTTCTGTTTCTTCTATAGACACGCCCTCGTTCATCCTGGAGTAGGTATGATCGCGGTAATACTTCAGCTTTACGCCATTCCCTATCTCTGTTTGGACGAATCCGCACTTTGTCTCCAGGCTCAAGTTGAGGCAGATCTCTACCTTGTTTGTCATAATTCTTCTTAGAAACAGACTGGCGCTGTTTAAGTGCTTTCACGACTTGATCAGGATCCACTGCCTGTGGTAATAAGAGACGTCGATGAGTTGGTATCATTGTGCGAGTGCGCCGACTCATCAGCAACTGTACAGGTGACACACCTTTATCTTCAAAAGGTGTATTGCGATACTTCAACAGGCCTTCAAATGGGTCTTTTTTGTCTGCTGCAGCCTTCTTGAAAATGCGTTTGGCGGTCTGCACAGCCCTTTCTGCTGCTCCGTTTGACTGGGGGTACTCTGGAGAGCTTGTAGTGTGACGAAAACCCCACTCTTCAGCAAACTGCTTGAACTCATGAGTGGTGCTAAATAGATTCCTGGTATTGCTGTACTGTGACCCATTGTCACTTACAACCTCATCAGGGACTCCAAACCTTGCAAATATTTTCTTCAAGTTGTTAATGACACAACGGGCCGTGTTCTGGCGGAGTAACTCTATTTCAAAGTACTTCGAGTAGAAGTCAGTCACTAATAGGTATGTTTGGCCTGCATAGTCAAACAAATCAGTTCCTACTACCTGCCACGGCAGTCCTGGGATGTCATGTGGATGCAATGACTCTCTCTGTTGCCTGTTGCGGAAAGCATTGCAAATTGAACAGGAGCTGACTCTGTCTTTAATCTGGGCAGTCATTGAAGGCCAGAAGACATAATCTCTGGCAAAGCTAAGGCTCTTGCTTTCTCCCATGTGTGCTCCATGGATTTCATCTAGCACTTCAGCCCTCAGTGATCTCGGGACTACTATTCGGTCTGATTTAAACAGCAACCCATCCTCGACGCTAAGCTCTTCCTTAAAACTCCAATACTCTCTAGCAAGCTCATCAACCTGTTCTTTTTCAGACGACCACCCTTTCAGAACGTACTCCATCACCACCCTTGAAATCTCATCATTGCTTGAAGTCTCCTTAAATCTCTTCAGTGTGCTGCTTTCAAATCCAAGGTCTTCAATCAAATTGATCCCTATCACATCTTCAGGCTCGGTGGCTGGCGCAGTGTCACTGATTGGAGCCCTGCTTAAACAGTCGGATATCACCTGCTGCTTACCAGGTACATACCGTACATCAAGATCATACTTAGTCAGTTTCAATAGCATCCTTTGCAGCCTGGGAGGGGCATCATTTAGAGGCTTCCGGAAGATTGACTCCAGCGGTTTGTGATCTGTTTCTACGATCACTCTGCGCCCATACACATACGTGTGAAACTTTTGTGCTCCCCAGACAATTGCCAGTAGCTCTCTCTCGATGTTTGCATATCTCCTCTCGCAGGAAGTGAGTGTTTTGGATCCAAATGCAACTGGTTTTCCATCCTGCATGATCACTGCACCAAGGCCCTTGATACTTGCATCTACATTTAGCACTGTTTCCTTGGTGTTGTCAAAATAAGCTAGTGCAGGTGCACTTGTGATCACAGATTTCAGATGGTTGAAAGCCTCTTGTTGGGGTTTTTCCCAAACAAATGCTGCATCTTTCTGTGTAAGTTGTGAAATGGGCTCTTGTATGTCAGCCTTGTGTTCAATGAACTTGTCTAAATAATTGACAGTTCCTAGTATGCGAAGGACACCTTCTTTATCTACTGGGGGTGGCATGTCATTAATGGCTCTGATCTTCTCAGGATCCGGTTTCAAGCCTTCAGCAGAGAATAGGTGTCCAACATAGCTCACTTCTGGAACTCTGAGTTTCACTTTCTTGGGGTTAAATTTCAAGCCCACCTCTCTGCTCCTGTCCAACACTCTTCTCATCTTCTCATCAACTTCACTTTGGTCTTTACCATGCACTAGAAAATCATCTACTATAATTTCAACAGGGACTCCTGCAAAGAGTCTGTCCATCTCCCTTTGGTAGAGTTCAGGGGCTGGTGAGATACCAAAAGGGAGTCTTGTAAATCGATATCGCCCCCACGGAGTGTTAAAAGTCAAAAGCTTGGAACTCTCATCATCTACAGGGAGCTGCCAGTATCCACTGCATGCATCAAGTGAAGTGAAACTCTTAGCACCTGCAAGTCGGTTTGCAACTTCTTCGACAGTAACCATTGGATAGTGGGGACGTTTCAACGCTTTGTTAAGGTCTCTGGGGTCAATACAAATTCGAACATCATCCTTTGAAGGTGGAGTGTCCTTTCTTTTATCGTTCACCTTCCTTTTGTCAATAACTAGCATTGATGAAACCCAAGGTGTAGGCTCATCCTCTTTCACAATAATACCAGCTTCTTCCATCTCTTTGAGCTTTTCTCTTGCAGGTTCCAACATAGCAACTGGAATTTTCCTGGGAGGGTGTACAACTGGTGGCACTGAAGTATCAACTTCCAGATGCACTTTGTTTGGAAGTTGTCCAGGTTTGTCACTGAAACAATCTTGGTATCCACATAAAACTGAATCTTTTTGGAACATAGTCTGGTCTTCACATGCTCCCTGTGGTTTTGGTGTGGCTCGATCAGGCTCTGGCGAATCAATCAGTTGGAGATTCATAAACTTAAGGACTTCTAAATCCAAACAGGCATCACAACCCAGTAAGGGTGTAAAGTTTCCATCAACAACAAGATACAGCAAATCCATTTGACGGTTCTTGTACCGAGTAGGAAGGCGTACACAGCCTCTCGGATGAACGGGCTTAGTTGCAAGCCACCCTTTCAAAGGTTGCTGAATCTGCTGGAGAGGTTTCTTGGTAATTTTCTCATACAGATGATATGGAATGACCGTTGCCTCTGCACCTGTGTCTGCCTTGATTTCAACCGCTTGTCCTCCAATCTGAATAGTTACCAGGCTCTTTCTGGATTTCCTGGCGTCCAGAACACTTCCAAGTTCAATAGATTCAAAATACGTATTTACCTCCTGACTTGAACTTTGGGTGTGTTGCACTACATCAACTTGGGAGCCCCCTTTTACATTTGCTGGGCACACTTGCGCAAAATGACCTTTTTGTTTACACTTAAGACACAATTTTCCAAATGCAGGACAGCGAGATGGTTTAGTAAATGGGTGCTTGTAACCACAAAACTTACAGGAACGAGGGGGTTTCTTGTCCTGTTCGTTTAACTTATTAACTGGCTGAATTCCTATTGAATGTTCAGTTCCAGCACCTGCTGGTGTGCTAAACTTGTACTTTTGCAATTCTGCTGCCTCAAAGGTTCGGCAGTAATCATGAGCCTTCTGAAGGGTCAGGTCAGGTTTCTTTAGCAATTCTCCTCTCAACTCGTCAGACAGCACACCTCCCACAATTCGATCCCTTATTAGCGAATCTCGCAGATCGCCAAAATCACACGTTAGCGACAACCGTTTCAGTTCACTGACATAATTATCAATCCTCTCTCCCTCTTTCTGGTTACGCTGATTAAACACTAACCTTTCATATATCACATTCCTGGCTCCTTCGCAGAGTTCCTTAAATTTCTTGCATACATCTGCATAGTTTTCCTTCTCTTCTCCAGCATTGTAAACAAAATGACTGTATTCCTCAATCGCTTCAGGTCCAGCACAATTAAGTAACATGTTTACTTTCAACTTATCCGGTTTTTCATCCTTGCCTTTCGCAACTAGATAAATTTCAAACTGCATGAAAAACTTTCTCCAGTTGTCCGCTGCATTAGCGTCGAGTACCAAAGGACCAGGAGTTCTCGTATCTCGCTCAGCCATCGCGGTTTGTCACTCAGCCAAGGTTTGTACAGTAAACTCTCCGCTCTTTCTTATCGTTCAAGACGTTGAACAGTTCTCAGCCCGTACTTTGCCCTATTTCTTCTGACACCATGTTGTAAGCTGAAATTAAGGCTACTCAATAACTAAACAAACTCAACGATCAAAGTGTTCAACTTTCAGCACGTTCTCCATGTCAATTTCCCACGGCCGCTAATCTGCGGGGCGGCCCATAAAATGCCAGGGACCCCACGCCATAGGGGGGTCCCCACAGGTTCAATCATATTACAACAATGAGTAATCTCAGAGTTGGACTGCTTTCCTCCTGAGGCAAGTAGCCTTGGAGATAATTTTTCTGGAAACCCACCAAGGAATACAGAGAGACTACCTCGCAAGAAGGTCAATTACCAAAGCAGTAACTGCTAGGGGATGCTGAGTTACACAAAGCCATCAGAGACTCCCAGGGATATATGGAAATTTTCAAAATAACCTCCCAGGAGATACAAAGCGACCACTTCCCAGGGATATCTTTGTAGATACACAAGTCCACCTACCATAAAGTCTGCTCTATCCACTGTGAGGGACTACCCCTAGGGGATACAGACAAACCACCTCCTAAAGCATACTGTGGTTTAGTTCCCTAGAAAACACACTACTACACAAACACTTTGATGGTTTGGCTGTTTCACAAGCTCACAGAAGTGTCGACAGTATGGATCATGTTTACTAAAGGCACCCACGGTCGAGTGACAATCAATACCCTCGATTGATCCTCCATATCTCAATTGACACTCGATTGACAACTCAATCGATACTCAGTCAACACTGGATCTATTGACACTTGATGGACGCTCGATGGACATCATGATTGACACTCGCTTGGCATTCGATCAACACTATATCGACAGTAATGTTGGTCCATAGTTGGCTGAGTGTTGACCAACTCATATGTATCGATCAACACTCAATGGCTTGTCAATAATAATAATAATAATAATAATAATAATAAACTTTATTTACGTGTCAAATAAGATAGCAGTTTCCCACTAAGTAAGGACACCTAAACTAAAATAATCTAAAAACTATATAAAACCTACCCTATATAATAAGATAATAACCTACATATAATAAGATAATAAGATAGTAATGATCAGAATAATATGATCTTAATAATATTTAAATTATTTAAGATTTACATAAAATACAGTTCTTACAATCATTCGGAGAGATCAAAGTGTATATATCTACTTTATGTAAAGCGTTTTTAAATTCTTGCAGCGTTCTTTGTGCTCTTATTTTTCCATCTAACTTAGACCAGATTACTGGACCTAAGTACCTAAGAGAGTGCTTACCATAGCGCGTAGTACTAACTCTAGGGATACTGAAACCATTGTTTCTTAAATTATATTCGTTGTTATTAATAACAAACAGGTTCTTGATATTATTAGGGCACAAATTATTTTTAACTTTAAACATTAACACAGCTATGTCATGTAATCTACTATTACATAATTTTTTTAAATTAGCCCTCTTAAGGAGGTCGCTATATGATGATATGCTATCACAATAGAAAATTAGCCGATTCTCGACTGACTGTCGACCGAGATGTTGATTGAGTGAGGGGTTGATTGAGCGTCAATCGAGTATCGATCAAGTGTCAATCGAGGGTGGTGACCAAGATGCCTTGCAGTTGCATCATGTGTACTATGCGCAAAAATGATCGAGTGTCAACCGAGGTGTAGACAGACTGTCGATGGAGCATCGATCGAGATGTCAATCGAGGGTATCGATCAACACTCGGCCGCTGATGCCGTTAGTACACATGATCCGAGCCTTCGCCGGTTCGGCTGTTTCACAGGCGGCAGTACTAGCTGAGGTTGTGGTTTAGAGGGGGGCAGATGTACGCTCTGTGTACAGAGAGGTTAACGCAGGCCACAGCATTAAATTAAGAGCTACTTGCCTCTCGTGTGATTTTGCATAAGCCGACGTGGCTGAAGCGTACTGGGCTCCAAGATCGGCAGTGCATCGTGGATCACTGGGGTTCCTGTTTGTAGTCATTCTTCCCCCAGCACCTCGAGACTTTTCCCATACGGTAATGTTTAAGGCATCCTTTGGAAACTTTCGGCGAAGTAACGAGGCTGTTACTGATCCCGTGAGACCTGCACCGACTATAAGTAAACGGTGAGGCGAAGGCATTTTGTCCGCAAAATTCATTGCGTGGAAAATTCTTGTGTTGATGAAAATCACTACACGTTGTATAACACGTCACGAAAAGTCGCAAGGCGCTTTATGATCAGCGGGTAACCCCATGGAGATATGAACCACAGTTTCAGGAAGGTGAAACGAGAAAATGGACAGTGGTACAAATTGTTTAGGAGGTTTCTCACGCAAATCTTGGCTTATGGCCATGATATTTTATTCGGTTTTTATCCAGATGGAATGTTAGACTTAAAAGGAACCTCCAAATATTGACGGTCGTCCTAAACGGGTCGCGAAAATGCAGTTTGTTCGAAAGCTTGTTGGTAGACCGGGTCGACCAGTGTCGAACTTTCAACAGTCGACCGAAGATGAAGCTCTTTCACTGAGGCATTTACGAAAGCTTTTTATGGAATTTCTTCATTCACCTGTACCACTAACTGTACGAGAACAGGAATCGAAGCTGTATATGATGCTACCTTTGTTCTGCAAGGTGTTTGGACAAGCGAAACCTAGTACTATGACAGAGAAATTTGGCGATGTTTGCCAGTTTGCCGCACATGTTTCTCGACTTATGGTGAACGAAATTCGCCGGAGAGCGGCAAACCAGCCCAACGAAGCTGCTAGTAAAATGATTATTGACTTCTTAATGCGTGATTCTGCAGAGGACACCGTTTCTGGCTGGAATCTACTGAATACATTGAATATTCTCGCTTCGGCAGATACCCCTGTTGTGGAATGCATGGTCGCTGCGAGTTTACCGTCAAATATGGTCAAGTGTCTTTATTTATTCTACGATTTACCTCCTCTCGAGAAAACCAATGAAAAGAGTACCGAAGATATTCAGGATGATGCCCTGACGATACAAAAACTGTACACCCAAGTGCTTGTAAAATTGTGCAATTATTTCGCTACGTCACGCGAGCTTGTACACACAGATGATCTCGCCTTACTTTTCACTGCAATATCATGTGCGATTCCTAAACACAATGTGCAGTGGCGGAGCTGCGTGTCCGAAATATTGATGACATTAACCCGCCATGGTTTAGACAGGGATGTGGTACACTACATTCACAGTAAGTTCGGCTGAATCATGCCTAATTGCTTTATTGTCTGCGAAGATACCGTGCTTCAATACATTGTTGTAAAATTATCTGTATTGTTTTGACTATTTTCCAGATAAGCTTATATTTTAATAATTAACCATGTTTTAATGTCCAAATTGGGTTGTAATTCAAACATTGGCGAGCTGTTCATATTCAAATTTGGCAATTTTTCATGGATTCAATGCAAAATCACAGATTCATTCTGAAGTGATTTTTTTGTGTTAGTTAAGTCTGAATAATTATGATGTAAAAAGCTGTTTCATCAGAGAGAATAACTAGAAAATTATTGCATTATTATTCAAATTAAGTATTTCTTTTTGGACAGATTTTCATGTCAATCACTATTTCAAAGGAAATAATTGGAGGAATTCATTCTGATCAAACAGATTAAAATTGAATTACTCAGTATTTACAGTAAGTAAGGACGTGACTAAAAATAACATTTAGCTTGTCACAAGGTACAAAAAATGCTTTACAAGACACAGTAGGCAAGAATGAAATGATTATTGTAAAAATGCTTTTTGTCATTTGCTGGAAAATTAACTTGATTGCTTTTTCAAAACATTATAATTTATTATAACAAAGTAATTATATTCATCAGTTTTTGCATTTCTAACCTTTAAATTTAAGCCCCGTCCTAACAGGAAATGTTTGGCGATCAAACAAGATCAAACATTGTTTCCAAGGTGTTAAGGTAAAATACATAGTGTCTCCTGGTTGTGGAAAAAGCGATCCTTAGCAGTTTCACTAAATCTTTGAAGTCATTGAAAGCTTTTGTTATTTGTTTTATTTAAATGGAGATAATTTTTTCTTTAGGTAAATCATTTTTTTTTCTTCAGGTAAATCATGCTTTGCTCAGTGCCTGATGAACATGAGGAGAATTCAACAAGTCAATCCTTTAGAACTTGTAGAGATGATTGTTACATTGGTTTGTTGTCTAAAAGACTCATCTGCCATCTCACATTATTTATTGGCTGACTTTCGAAGCTGTCATGGTTACCTGTTTCTGACAGAATTACTCTTAATGCTTGGTGAGATGACTGGGAATGAAGCCCGCGAAGCTTGTAGGAATGTTGTTCTTCTTGTATCGTCGCTTGTCATGATTGGTCATGTGACTTTGAGACCTCTTGTCAGCATTGGTGGCACTCCCTTTCAGGACCCTGCATTTGAAATTCCCGAACCAATTGGTGGAGGTATGTTTACTACACAAAATTGTAAAATTCCTTGTTAAACTTGACGTTATATTAAGGTGTTAAGGTGTGGCATTTGTTTTGCTACATGTACACTGTATATAGAATTTTATTTCAGGTTATTGACGAAGGAAGTTTGCGCCCCTTTTCTTTAACTTCAACAAAACGTTTTCCATGTGCTTTCCACATATCACATCTTTGTAATTTATTTGCAGGAACTAGTGTCAGAAACATCGAGGCATTTCAAGTTCTACAGAGTGTGTTTTGCAAGGTAAAAGAGTCGCTGGAAATTCTACACTGTAAACAGCAATAACCATAAATTGCTTCTATGGTGCCAAGAAAACCGATATTTGAGCTTGGCCTTAATGCAAACTGTTACTGGTTATACTAGCTGGAAACTTAGTGGGTTATTCTCATTAGCTTCCAATGCCCCCCCCCCCCCAAAAAAAAAAAAAAAAATTGAGTATTTAATACAATAATTTCATCTGATACAGTAGTCAGGGCTATCAAATGTAGATACTGTAATAATTGTGCATGTGACATAAATTTTGAATTTTGTTCGTGGATAAAAGACTCGAGGTCCTATTCAAGTCATAAACTGAGATTACACCAAGTAAGAACTGAGCTTTTTGAGGGCACTTTTTTACATAGAATTCGGTATTTAAGGAATAACCTACCCGTAGGGCTTAAGACTGATAATCTTAGCCTGTATGCTTCAAGAGGTGATGCAGAGACTTTAAATTTATAAATGCAAGAACTTTTTTTTGCGTAGCGACTTCCCCAAGCTAAGTTCTCTAGTTTTTTACTGGTTTTAATTATATTGACCTGTCAATATTCCAGTCCGACCCAGCAGCGCTGGTGAGATACATGTAGGTGAGGCACGAGAGGTCATTTCAGTTAGTCTAGTTTTGGGACCTGCCAATACTCTTCTCGGAGTGGCGCTGCTGGCCTACATACAGTGTAGCTGTGCTGCTGTTGCAGCGCGTTGTTGTGTTTTGTTGTTGTTGGCATAGGTGCAGCTGGAAGTGCCAGAGAAGTGAGGCCTTAAAATGGTCACGCTATAGAAGTCGCCTGTCACGCAATCGCCGAGCGGTGTTTCCCCCTTATTTACGCCAATATGTCTGTTGTCATTACTTTAGTTAATTCTAGAGTTGGGTAGAGTTCCTTGTAGCTCAAATCTTAACCGGAACAGTGACATTAACAGCTTTTTTCTTTGTTTTGTTTTTATATATTTTGGGTGGACTAGCATATATGGTTCTAATGTTCCTTTCTAGTCCTTCCCCACTGCTTTTGTTCTATTTATTTTGCAATATATAATTGATTGCTTGTATGTTTTCTTATGGCTTATAATCAGTTTCTGCAGTGAAAGTGGATTAAATTAACATGTAATAAGGGAAGCACCTGTCACGGCTCTCACAACCCTGGTACTTCAGTCTGTACTTTGAATTTCCTCAAACATTTTTCTCCAAGAAACTTCACCTGCCTGTCGGGAAAGTGACAGACAGAATCCATAAGCCTGTCTGCAACATCTACTAGCCTAGGCTATTAGACTTAACTTTCTTTGTTCACTGGTCTCTAGTTTGCTTATTGATGTGTTTGTATTTTGTAGACAACAGACAAACTCCTTTGTTTAAATATTCTGGATTGCATCAACAACATCTACTGCTCAGACAATGCAAACTACTTCATCTTGGAACCACAACACACATTGTCTCTATTCGTTGGAACAGTACCAGAGAAACACACTGAAGTGCAGGAGAGAATTTTCAAACTGTTGGAATTGGTGATCTGTAATCTGAACTGGGTTCCTTGTCCTGAGCTTATCTCTGTTAGCATTCTTTTCAAGAACAACCTGAAGTAAGTCATCTTTTTTGTTAATTTGGACCATCCATAAAAGAGAGTAAAATCAGGAAGACTACTCCCTTGAAAATCATACTATTAGCAGATTCCCACCACATGACCCAGCCAACATAAAAAAATGGTTGTTATCATGGGTATCTCTAGGGTCCGGCTGCTGGCTAATTTTACTGGCTGAACAATACCTTAAATGCAGCTTAAATCTCGCTTGAAAACAAAGTCTTAAAACTGCTGTAAAAGCCAGAAAAGCTAGTTGGGTTTGTCAATGAGCCTGCCAAATGTTTCAAGCTAAGCTTTTCTTCAGTTGGTCAATCCATGTAATAATTGTAATATTACATGTATGTTGTTATTTACTAGTAAGGCAAGTATGACCAACTCCTTTTTACACACTGTACGTATTGAAATATTTTCTGTTTTTCTTGTTAGGGTGTTTGATTTTCATCAAGCTGCACTGTGCTTTCTTATTCGCATTTTGAGTTATGATCCTAAGTATAAAGACGTGTTCAGAGAGGTTGGAGTACTGGAAGTTCTCACAAACTGTCTGAAGCAGTATGCCGATGCTTTGAAGGAAAAATATGATGGTAAGAGTGTTCACAGGTTGAATATGGTTACAGTGTAAGTCAAGAAACCTGGGAGAGGGTGACTGCAGTGTTCTCCACAGATTTGAAAGTAGTCAGCTAAAACTCTAAAGTAGCCAGTGCTTGTAATTCGAGCTTCCGAAGGACATGAACTTGTAGGGGATTATGAGGGCATCTTCCCCTGGGAAATTTTCAAAAATTATTTGTTTGGAGATATGTGTCATGAGTAGCCAGTGAAAATGCTGGCTACCTGTGCTTCTGGAGAACATTGGATCAAGCGGTCTGGGTGGGCAGGTTCATTGCGTCATGATCTTGGAAAAGACACTTCACTCTCCACCCAGACGTATAAATGGGTTCTGGCGAATTTAGGGCTAACCCTGAACTGGATGGAGTACATATACTCCAAGTCACTTCATATGCATGATACAGAAGCCAAGGTAAGCTCCGGCTGTATGGGTCACACCTAATGCAGGCTTTACCTAAATTACCTTTTCACTCAATAATGACGTTAAACTATGGTGGGCTTACCTCCAGTCCATCTTGTGTAGCCATGTGCTCAGTTAGCTGTTTCATGACATGCCAGAGAGTTTTGGGCATACACTTTAGGCCTGTTGAGAGCTGCTGTAATATTAATAGTGCCTTGCTTATGTACCTGTACAGGGGTAGTCACAACCATTTGAACACAGGGTTGGAGTCTGTGCATTGGCTTTTAGCCAAGGGCAAGGCTGCGTGCAGGCCTAACTGGCCCACACAGTTAGATTTTGTGAAATTATGTTATATAATCATGCTACCCTCCACTCCCACCCGCTTGCACTAAGTGCAATGCTAGTCATACTGTAAATGTCCCAGAGAAGGCATGTTCGAGTTTTGTAGCAAGGTCTCAGTTTCAGATTTTCAAACAAAGCCCTAGCCTTTGCCTTCTTTTGTTTCTTTCTGTTTCCTCTAAGTAAGTACTAAGAAATTGATTTTATTGATTCTTTCTCAACCAGAAACACTGAAAACTGCTGCTTGTCAGACGGATGAGACTGAGTTTGACAGTGCAGAAACCCATGTTCCTGATTACCCATTTCTATTGATGGGGTGTCTCAGATTGCTGCTGGAAAACAATTCCGCAAATGCCACTGAGTTCCGTGAATGTGGCGGTGCTCGCTGTGTACATAACATTGTGCCATACTCAAGCTCGCGCACAGAGGCCTTGAAGATCATCAGGGAACTGATTCTCAGTGGAGGAAATGATGATCTGGGTAAGAGAACATTCAATTTTAATCTATTTATCAGTTGATAGAGATGAATCACTTTGAATTCATGACCTAAATGTCTTGCTATAGTGTAGCCAGATCCTAACTATTTCTTTAACAACACCTAAACATGCCTTTGATAATGATGCAAAATATCCCACAAAATTGTTAATACTTAAGTTATTAAACTCATCACCAATATAATTTATGAACTTGGGAACTGGTGCCTTATAAGACAGCAAGGGGCCAGAGCATTTCAGGCACAGCAGGGAGGTATCTGTTGTGGTTTGATTTTTTTTTTTTGGTTTAATTTTTTTTAAACCAGTTTTAAATTTTTCAAACTGGTTCATATTTTTCAAACCAGTTTTTTTTTTGACAACTATCTATAAAAGGGGAAAATATCTCTTAACATTCCTCTAACCTATTCTCTAACCTATTCTCTCCTTTTCTTGCCGAGTTTCTCCTGATTTATTCTCCCATCTACCCTACCCCTTCCCCCCAATCCCCATCACGAATACTAATTAACAGCAGGTTTTAATTTTTTTTCCTTTTTACCTCGTACTCACCAGGATTTGAACCGCCAACCTCTAGGTAGAACTGCTTCCCACTTGCATTATATTACCACTTGACCACGAAAGCACTGGATGCAAAGGCTCTCATATTTCTTTTAATTATCAGTTTATCACCCCAGTCTCCTCTCATAAAAATTTAATTTATTCATAGATAAATATAAATTTTAATTTATTCAAACCTTATTATTTATTCTAACCTAACCCTAATCTTAATTACTAAGAAGCTATCAGTTCCAAATAAGTGGTTAGTTCTAATCAGTAACCCAGAGAAAACATTTTGACTGAAAGATACATTGCAGGGAAAAACAAAACCACTAGGTTTTTTTAATGATAAATGGCAGTGTTTCATTATAAAAGATTTCGTGTCAGCAATTTAGCCACTACCATCGCCGCCCCTTTTTAAAGAAAGTCATTTCTTTCATTTACTGTGTCAGTATATTCATTTACTAAGCAATTATACAAACAGTTTGTAACATCCGTGCTAGTTTTAGTTTTATATTGTTTTAGAGTAGTTTATTAATTATATTGTCAACGTTTTGTTATATTTTTAATTTATGCGTATGTTTTCTTTAATTTGTCTGTAAAATATTTATATTTAATTTGTCTGCAAACTAAATAAAAAAATCAGTAACCTGGGAGCTCAACCCAAACCACAAAGTAACATGCACAGCTGACCCAGCCTAACATCAAAGCTAACCATTCCAAATAAGTGCTTAGGCCTAATCACTAACCTGAGCGCTTAACCCAAATTACTAAGGCACATGCTCACATCTTGCTCCAAATTAAAAATTAAACTGGTTTGAAAAAAATGAACCAGTTTAAAAAATTTTGTACTGGTTCAGAAACAAATTGTACCAAAGGTAAAATTGAACTACAACATATATACCAAATATGAACTGCGGTTGTACATGAAAGCGAAGAATGATCATCGCAGTATATTTTCCAATTTAAGCCACTGGAAAGAAGAAGCCTGAAAAAAAATGTAGAATGTTCATATACAACCGTAGTTCACATATATGAATTATTTTGTATATACATCACATCATTTCATTCTCACGGGATGATATGAACTCAATAAAAAAAAATCAGTAACCTGGGAGCTCAACCCAAACCACGAAGTAACATGCACAGCTGACCCAGCCTAACATCAAAGCTAACCATTCTAAATGTAAGTGCTTAGGCCTAATCACTAACCTGAGCGCTTAACCCAAATTACTAACTAAAGGCACATGCTCACATCTTGCTCCAAATTAAAAATTAAACTGGTTTGAAAAAAATGAACCAGTTTAAAAAATTTTGTACTGGTTCAGAAACAAATTGTACCAAAGGTAAAATTGAACTACAACATATCCATGGCAACCCTGTGAGTGGCAACCACTCCTGCATGCAACTGCCACCTGGCATCCTCACACTAAAAGGCATTCAGTGGTGAAATACTTACCTACACTTTAATCCTATGCTTACCTAAACCCACGAATCACAAGGGAGGGAGAGCTGGGAGCAAGAATCTGCAAAATTCAAAGAAAGATAAGCTACTGCTGAAATATCCACAGCCAGAGATCCCCAAAGATCAGCTCTTCATGTAAATGATCTGCAAAAATCAGCTGCAATTTGGCACAAAACATATGTGGGCCACGAGGCAAGCTGCAAGCTATTGAGGTCACTCTGTAGACCTGTCACTTATGTAACTAAGGGTGGCCGCTTACTGCATTGGATCAAGATTAAATTACATTAATGTTAGCCACATTTTTTTTAATTCCTATAGTAACGGCATAAATTTCAATTTTTGTTTTGATTATAGGCACTCTCCTTAGTTTGATGCACTCAACTCCTCAGTCAGAGGTAAAGCTGAAAACTGATGTACTAGATGCACTGCTGAAGGTGTTCGATCTTGATCCTAGAACACGAGCTGTTTTTCGTGAGGTTGGAGGTTTTGTGTACGTCATGTCAGTTTTGATAAACATGGAGGGAAGTCTAGCCAATCCAGTGTCTCCGACATGGATTGATGGTGAGGAAATACTTCTTACAGTGTATGATTAAGAATCATTTATAGGGGAATCTTTGGTGATGTTGGTGTAGTTTGATCTCAAATTTATTAGCATGAATTTATCAAAAATTATATGAAATTATTAAATTACCTGTATTATTGAAGTTAAATGATACTAGAAGTAATTCCCAGTCTGAGAGGCCTCGGGAGCTAATGCCTGGTAATAGATGTTTCCTTAATTTCTAGCTATTATTCAACTCACTCCACTGTGTTGCCTCGGTAGCTTAGTGGTTAGAGCATCATCCATGACATCTATGACATCTAGCTGTCATGGGTTTGAATCCTGCTTGGCGCATCTGATTTTTCCCAGCATTTGTTCTGTCTAATAGAGATGGGCATATCAGAGATTATATAGTGGTTGAACCGCGTAGCACCCGTGATATAGAAATAACGCTATTTAAATTAATTATTAACGTGCCGGTAGTAGGCAATACTGCCGATACACCAAATCCCCCTGGGTTACTACCCTTTTAAAGGAAATTTGGGAGTCCCCACTGACCAAAGAAAATTTGGCCCCAGTGGGGTTTGAACCCATGACCTCCGGAACAGATCTACCGGTGCTCTACCGACTGAGCTACGAGGCCAGCATCGGGGTAATTTAGCAGATCGGGGCAATTACCTCTGATGATGAAATATTGATGAAGTGATAGCATTTTTAGGAACCAAATGAATGGCGTGCTGAATATTGTAGTACAATATCTTTAATAACAACAGTTCCTTGACCTGCGCTAGCCTCACTGAATGTGTACTTTCTGTTTTGTCTTAGTTATCAGAGGAGAGATTCTTGTTCTTTTGCGAATAGTATTCCATGTTCTGACTGCTGCTATTCAAGATGATCCTGCTAATAAGAATTTCATGGATGAGGTATTACCAGTTCTCAATCCATTTTTATAATTTTTATTGGCAATATTATCCCCATGTACATGTAAATGTACTTGTTATTGTTAATTTCTTTGTCAATCAAGGATAAATAGTCAAGAAAATAACATGTAGACGACTTGCATACATCAATCAATCATTCAGTCAGGCAATCAATCAATCAGTCCATCCATTAATCAATCTATCAGTCTGTCTGTCAGTCAGTCAATCAGTCAGTTAATTACTCACTCAATTACAGTGTAGCAAATCACAAGTTGTCAAGTTGAAGTTTATTGTTTTCTGTTATGACATAGATTCGATTCAGAGGGCTGTCGGACACAATTCGTTTACTGGGCTGCTTCTCCTTGAATGCTATGGACATTCCATCATGTAGTGCCGGTGAAAAGCAGAAGAAATGGAGAATGTGTGAAAGACAGTTCTCACAGTCCATGCAACATGTACCACTGTCCGCTCGGCTGAGTGTTGACTCAACTAGATCTTCAGTGACATTTGAGGGAGCTCTTGAACTTGATCCATCCTCGGTACTTTATGCCGCTAATGAGATGTTCAAAAACCTGTTTGACATGGCCACAGACTCATTTTGTTTTAAGAGTGGGATCATTATACAAGTGGATTCAGATGGAATGCAAACAGGGAGAAATGGTCAGGGCATACCATACATTTACCATCCTGGGGCAGTAACGGCAGCTGTTGATCTGTTGCCAGCTGTGTCCGAGATGAATGGCACTGTTTTATCAGAGGTAAAGTATTTAGAACAAAAATGTTAATCATTATGTAATATATCAAACACGAGCGACAGTGTTTCATCGGGATATCCAAACACCGAGAAGAGAGTTGAAAATACGACGCGCAGCGGAGTATTTTTGACGAAATTCGAGGTGTTTGGATAGCCGATGAAACACTGTCTCGAGTGTTTGATATATCTTCTCAATCGAAGCAAAAACTAAGGAGAAAATCGAGAGGTAAAATCGTCAAAATCTATGCTAATTAAGACCGGGTATCAAAACCTCCTTCACGGTTGTGATTTTCTTTGTTTTAGCTTGATGAATTATTAATGAGTTTGAGAATAATAGATACAGTATAGGCATAGATTTAGCTAAGCCTAAAAGCAGAACTATTGATTACAGTAAGTGCACCTGGCTTGAGCCTGCGATCCTATCGAAAAACAGTACCTAGGCAGCAGTCAACTTAAAAAACATGGGACCTTGATGAGCTCTAAACTTGAGCCCGCTATGGTCATCTGATACTGGTCAGCAAATACCTTGTTTTGACAGATAGATAGATAGATAGATAGATAGATACATTATAAAAACTATATTTAAAATCTAAACCTAACTAAAGCTGCTTTCCACGAATGCCGTGCATCAACGTACTTCTTTAATTAAACACTTAAATAACCCAAGGGACTCTGCTTGTCTTACGTCACGAGGAAGCTGTTCCAAAGGGTGGCGCCACTGTAGCTAAAGCTATTCTTATAATAGTTTGTGCGCGGCAATGGAACATTAAGCTTATTTTCAGAGTCTCTTAGGTTATATACAGTTTCTCGCCTTTCAAATTTAGAACATAAATAGTCTGGAGCTAAACCATGCAGAGACTTATAGACCATTGTGGCTCTTTGTATTTGCTGCTGGGAAGCTACATGTAGGTTCTTCCATCCCAGGAGCTCAAACAAGTGACCAGCATCAGTGTCATAATTTGAATGAGTCAAAACAGGGGCTGCCCTGTTTTGTAGTTTTTGTACCTTGTTCTGCAAAGTTATCCTGCAGTTTCCCCAAACAATATTGCAATAGTCAAAATGTGGCTGAATCTAGGCTATGATATAGTTCGACGTGACAGAACTACAGGCGGTGGGGGAGGAGTATGCTTCTACGTGAAAAAAAACCAATAAACTTTACCGTAAGAAATGATTAATAAACTCTTCTAATTGGCCGTGGTTTTGCTTTGAGGTTCTAAGCAGGGGGTCACACAGAAAATACACAAAAGGTAATGGGCAACTTCTGGTGGCAGGGAAGCGCTTAACTCTAGGGGTAAGGGGACCAGGAGAGAAGCCCTCCTGGGGGGAGACATGATCGAGTGATACCGGGGGTAGTCACCCTGGACAGGGGGTCCTGATCAGTCTCCAGGGGGTGAGGCCCATATCCCCCAGTCACTAGGGACTAAGGGGAACCAGGAGGGGGGCCCCTCCTGGGTGGAGTACAGATCAGGTGTGACCGGGGGTCCACACCCTGGATTGGATATTTTTCCGGACCTGTCTCCAAGGGCTAAGCCTTACTGTGGGGTAAAGTGCAGCCAGAGGTTGCACTTCCCTGCCACTCTTTTTATTAGGAAGCAAGGCAGTAGATCTACATCCCCGGAATCCAATGAAGGAATGAAACCTAGACCAGTAAAATGCTGTAATGTACAGATTAATCGTAAAGATACATATGGATGGAGAGGAATACAATAATGATCTCCATGCAAAAAACATTCTGGTCGTGCTAAATATACAGTAAACCTAGGTAAAGATTGAACGACAGAAACAAAGGTTCCAGACAAAACTGAGGGTGGGAGGGAGGGATAAACGCTGTTGTGAGTGAACCGAAACCCAACAGAAATGACTGGGGAAGGACAGTGTACGGAAAATGATGGAGCACATGAGCATGATGAGCATGTGATAGTATGAATGGAACCTTTGTGGAGTCTAGCGAATATAACGTGCTAGGTTACAGTGGACTTTGCCAAAGAGAAAGATACATTGTAGTCAAATAATCGCTTACTGTTCATTGTACTGTCTTGTACTTTGGACTAGTATCTATCGTTACTTAGTATAAAGGCTTATCCAAGTGTTGCACAGTGTGTGACCTAGGAACAGAGACATCCTTGTTGCTAGTATTACGGTGAGTGTGTTGACGAAGGGCCTAATTCTCAGGCTTATTAACCTCAGTTTATGCTAGCATAAACTTGGACTATGGTACATGGTAACTCTTGAAAACTTATGTCTAGAAATTCAACAACCTAGATCTAAACCGGTTGTTGTCGTCACATGGTATAGACCTCCTGATTCTTCTATTGGTATCTTTACACCTTTCGAACATTTAATTGCAATTCTCGATCTGGAAAATATTGAATATTATCTAATGGGAGATCTAAACTGTGATATGATTGCTACAAGATATGACAATGACACCTGCAAACTAATGAATATCACTGATGTATATGGACTTCAACAACTTATAACCGAACCAACAAGAGTAACTCAGACGTCTTCAACTTTAATTGATGTAACTTATACCAATTGTTCAGATAAAATTGTTTGCTCAGGAGTCTGCCATATCAGTATTAGCGATCATAGCATGGTGTTCACCTACAGAAAATTATCCATAAATGGAGTGACTCCTGGGCACAATACTCTGACTTACAGGAAATTTTGCAAATTTAATCGTACAAATTTTCGAAATGACATTGCGTCTCAAAATTGGGATGAGATAAACAATTTTAGCAATCCCAATGACATGTGGTCAAAATGGAAATGCATGTTTCTATCTATTGTTGACAAGCATGCTCCATTGAGAAGAATGCGTGTTTGCGCACATAGTTCCCCGTGGATTACATCTGAACTAAAGAAACAAATGCATAATCGGAATATTCTAAAAATTAAAGCTATCAAATCTAAGGATCCTTTTGACTGGATGCAATTCAAAAAAACAACGTAACATAGTGAATAACGAAATCAGATTAGCAAAACAATCCTACTATCATAATAGTTTTCACGAATACGAACTATATCATAGATTTCAATTTGACTGTAACATGGATGTCTAATATCAAAGATGCAAGCTGTAAACCAAGGCTGCATGTCTCGGTCAACCTATTAGCTGGGGTATGGCCGCCATGTTGTGTGACTTCGTTGTTGTCGTTGTCGTTGTGCGCATGCGCCCAAGAGCAATACCGCTAGCCATGATGACCATAAGAAAAACAATTTGTGGGTTCTTATGAGTATGGTGTTAGGCTTGACGGCCCTTTGGGAACCAACAACAAACTCAACCCACATTCGGCACCGGGCCAAAATCAAACCCGAACCTGGCAAGCGCTACCGCCACTCCACCATCCCTGCTCCCCTTACAATGTTGTCATACCAGTGGAGTATGTTTTTTTTTATGTTTGACAGGGATGCTTGGAGTTACAGTTGTACTGGATTTGTCATCTCCAGAACCTGCTGAAATGTGAACACAATCAGCAAGTCATGTGCGAGGCTGGACTTCCTCAACAGATCCTGGACAGGTGTGAAGCAGCGCTGATCACTGAGGAGCATCCATTACATGCGCCTTTACAAAGAATGTTTGAGAGACTCGCTTCACAGTCTTTAGCACCCACTGTTCTGAGGTACAGTGATATCAGCTGTTTCTTCTTTATCTTTAACATTAAACAAATAAACTTTAACAAATAGATAGCAAAATTTGTTTCTCTAGTGTTTGTAACACGAGCAACATTAATGCCATTTCAGCTCACTTTGAGGGAATCTCCCATTTGCTACCACAAACTGAAAGTAGATTAATAAGATTTTGCTCAACTGTGATCACAGGTGATGACAACTTAAAAAGATTTATATTTTAACTATTGATTTCTTACACAAGAGATCACTCTTTCCATGGGATTACCGGTGCATAAAACCCACAGTGACACAGGATGTTGGGAGAACACTAGAAAAGCTTAAATCAAGAGTTGTTAGGCAAGTGATTTACAAATGAATAAAGGGGGTAAGTTTCTAAAACGCAACGTTGTGAAAATATCGGGACCCAAGCGATCCATTAAGATCACTGATCATTTCACCTGTACCTCAGCCAATGTCATCTACTGTATAACTTGCACTTGCAAAAAATTATGTACTGGCAAAACAGGGAGATGACTAGGTGACTGATTCCGAGAACACCTTCGTGATGTAGAGAAAGACAACAAAAACGCGTCTAAACTGGCTGCGAGACACTTTTATCTCCCCAATGATTCTAAGCAACATATGGCAGTCTGCGGCCTTTCCCTACATCAAGGAAGCACGGGAAGCCGCAAAACTCTAGAACAAAAATTTCTTTTTCAAATTGGCACACTTAATCCTCATGGTATCAACGAACGCTTTTCATTCAAATAATTTATTCTGTTGTTTTTCACATTGCCATGCACCGACCAATAGCATTGCTCCATCTTCCTGTATATAAACCACACACAATTCCTCTATTTGCTCCGATGAATGGCTAGCGTTCGAACTGTCAGCTTTCGAATCTCTTTACAGTGGCTGATTCAAATTATGAACTCAGTTGATAAAACCAAATTACAAGTGATTAACAAGCTCTTCAAGTGAAACTGTTTATTACATGTATGTTCTTGCTGGGCAGACTGAGTTCTGTAATTCTTGCTTTGTGCTGCGTATCGGAAACCGTGTGTTTACCGGTAAAATAAATGATAGGTTTTTGACCAATCAGAGTGCGGATAGTAACTCAGTTATTTTATTAAAATGAACAAATAGGGAACCTTCATAAGTACTCTTTGTTTCCAAGTAGAATTTTGCTGTATAACTAGTTTTATTTTTTATTTTCAAGGGATTTTCTCAGACTTGGGTTTCCACTTTACTGTCAATCTCTTGAAGCTCCAAATGAAACAACTCAAAACACTACAAAAACCAATGACGTAACAATGCTAGAAGTAAATACATGTACACAAGAGGAGAGAGAAGATAGCCAGCACCTGAATGAGTCACTGAAGAAGATATCAGAAGTAACACCCAGGAAAGTGTCAGATATCGTCAACAGAAAGCTCTCAGACACAGATTCTCGTTCAAACACTCTGACATTCAGAGATGTAATGCTTAGCATGATACAGCCAAGCTCGGAATCTGGCTCTGATGTGGAATCAAATTCTGACGAGGATGAATACTTGATTGTTCAAAATGCAAATCTAGATCCTGGTCACACTGGTTCTGGTGAGAATGACGAGGTAAACACCGAGAGTGATGATACTCCTCCACGGCCACCTCCGAGAAGGTCTAAGGCAAATGCCAGAAGACGTTCCTTTGAAGGTGCTCTTGATTTGGACAGTAATCTCAGTTATGGTCAAGATTATCAGGTTACCATGGAAACTAGTGATGAGCTTAAAGATGTGTTGACAGCTGAAGTCGACGGAGTGGATATTGACACAATTGGTAACACTGCTCAGGAGGTTTCTTATATAGACCAGGGTGAAGACACAGTCATTTTAGATTTGAAAGGGGAAGCCAAAGAAACCATTAGTGACAGCTCAACGGAAGAATCTCCTGAAAGAAAACATTCCGAAACAAATAATGTCGCATCTGATAATGATGATGAGAACTTAGTGAGTGCTGAAAATGTGAATGGTGCTGCTGCCAGCCCACACAAAGCTGCTGAAATGAGCCTTGACGAATTTAGTATGAAATTGTCGCAGATAGCAGAATCGTGTCCAGACCCTCATGTTGGCAGCTACGTCAATCAGCAAATAAGTTCATTAAATGACGAAGCCGAGGATGCTGATGATGTTGAAAAAGATGATGACGAGGAAATGTCTTGCCAGCCACATGGAGGAGGAGGAGCTGTGTCACTCACTCGTGTTAAGTGTGTGGTTTCCATGACAACCCCAAGGGATGCACGAGCGCATGGTGCAACAGACTGTCCATCTTTTGTGGAGTTTGACATGAGTGTGGATGGGTTTGGTTGTCTGTTTCTCCCAGCCATTGCTCCACAGGTCTCAGCTGGTAAGCTTTCTCCTCAATTTGTACTTACTGTATTTTACTAAACCACATATTTCATTATCGTGTGCAGGGCACAAAGAAAACACATTTCAGGCTTGCTCTTCAGGCAAGCTTAACTGCACTTTTCAATAACATGCGTACTCTAAAATTCAAAGCTCAACCGACAAATGCATTTTTTGCTACCGTTTTTTTGCTCCTCCCAGCTTCCGACTACTGCTGAGCGCGCGGAATACAAATCAAATCATTGAGCACAGTTCAGACAACATAGTTGGAAGCTGGGAGGAGCTGCCGAACATTTGATTGACAGTAGCAAAAAACGCATTTTGTCGGTTGAGCTTTGAATTTTAGAGTCTGCGTGTTATTGAACAGCGCAGTAAACTATGATGTACAATCTGAAAGTCCTGCTTACTAACCCCTCCCAAAAAATTCATCTCCATTTTGAATTTTCTCAGAACGTTTCCTTAGAATTTTGATCTGACCATCAGGCAAGGGACAGACAGAATTTACCACTGCCTGATTGGAAAATCTACTACTAATGATAGGTTATCACACAGGGCTTTCTTTGCACACTGACGTAGTAAACAAAGATAATGCTTATTGCCTTTACAGGTATTGCAACTGTTAGCTCAGTGATGGCTCCATCAGTAGTGATGGGTGGAGTCCCTGGAGTAGGGGTTGGGGAACGAATGTTCCCCCCTCAGGCAGGATTGACATTTCTTTGCTGGATTTGCATCGACCAGTACAGTGATACCACTGAAGACCAGCATCCCGTCAGGCTCTTGACGATCATGCGACAGTTTCGTGGTGGAAGTGAAAAAATCCCCAATGTGCCATGTTTAACAGTCAGTATCTCGGCGAGAGACAGAATGCTCGTGGTACGTGATATTTTGTTTGATGTTAATTTGGTCACATTTCAATATGTTTTACTTGAATACATGCAATAGCAGCTCTGATGGATTCTCCATCTCAGTAAACTTCTGGTAAGTTATAATTAAGTCATACATGTGTAAGTACCGTTAGTATATTTACATTTAGGCATTGATACACATTCACCGTCATGATCTGCCACACAGTAAGTAATACTAAAAACTAATAACAATAAGCCACCAGGCTTATAGCAGAGGAAACCTCAGTTGTTAATACGTATATGTGTATTTGAATGTTAAGTTCTGAAGACATGATTGATCATCGCAGTTATACCCACAACTTAAGCAGTTGTGAAATTAAATACTGAAGAAACTTCAGGCCTGAATGGGATTTGAACCCATGACCTCTGCGATACCGGTGCAGTGCTCTACCAACTGAGCTATCAAGCCAACTGGGAGCTGGTCACCTTTCGGGTTTGTAATATAACCGTAGATGACGACGAATGAAGTGAATATATGAAAGATCGTATATCTGAACTGTGGAGAAAGATATGAAGACATGATTGATCCTCGTAGTTTTATACACCACTTAAGCAGTTGTAAAATTAAAGCCTGATGTTCTTAAGCTTCAAGTTCTGATGTTCTTAAGCTTCAAATTCTGAAGTTCTTAAGCCATTGTAGTCCTCTTTTTTTCTTGAAGCTGGAGAAGCTTGCTACTAGTTATTGATATTGGTAGAGAATTCCAAATTTTAGGGCCTTGATAGAGTATACAGTTGTAAGTTGCTTAATATTTATGTGACATTTACTAGTTACTGCAGTCTGCCAATTACCACAACTTGTTCCTATCTGATTTTATAGCTCAGCTGGTTAAAGTGGTGGTGATTTGATCATGAAGTCATGGATACCAATACCACAAGGGTCAATAAATTTCTTTATATTAGTTTCTAGTAGCTTATTTTCCTTTCCAAGGCAAGTAGGCATGCTGTTCAGTTTCTAGCATGTATTAACCTTCTTTTGTGGTTGACACAGGTTTGTACAGATGAAGGTGGGTGTGAAGATGGTGCTGACTTAGCAGTGATGCAGGCTCATCGGGAACGTGAGCACACAGAGGCCAGGTTTCTAAGCGACCAGTTGTTAGAAGAGGGAAGATGGCATCACGTGATGGTTGTGTTAAACAAAGCGTTGATAAGAAATAGCACCTGTGCTTTGTTTGTGGATGGAAAACACGTCAACACGTGCAGGGTGAGGGAATTTTATCCACTAATCAATCACATACAATCTACTTCCACAGTAAGGTCATCTTTAGTTATGTCGGTTCCCGGTGTTAGTTCTCTTATATTTGATCTCTTCATTAGCATATGATGATTCTAGCAAATTATTTTGATGTACAGGGAGGTGAACCGAGATTACTTGCATAAGTCGGTTTTTTAGGTTCTTTTTGTGGGAGAAAGTAAAACACTGGTAGCAAATATACAAACAAACAAATAACATTGCCTTAGTCATACAGTCATGTATTTTTTTCTGGCTGGGGCCTTGATCTAGGAACACGTGCAGAATATTAACATTAAAGAAGAATATTAAAAAAAGTTTGCACAGTTGTCTCAAATTCTCTGAACCCGCTTGTGTTGAGATGAGGCTATGTAGACTCGGACAAAAGTACTCTATTGCTCAGATATTGGCTTAATGTTGATCTTTTACTTCAAGTTTTGTATTAAACTATGAGCTTTTTTATTTTTCTTGATACTTTCCTCTGGACCATAGCCCAACATCTATAAATAAATTACTTAATTCATCTTTTTTCCAGTTGAAATATATCCAGGCTGCTGCTGTTAGTCTAGATGCGACAGTAGTGAATGTGGCTCCATACATCTCAGCCTATGTCGGTACTCCACCAAGTCCTAGCTATCGTAGATGTTCGCGTCTGTTGTGGAGACTGGGCCCCACTCATCTGATAGAAGAACCACTCTCTGGCTCAACAGCCGATGAAATGTATAGACTGGGACCTAACTATGTTGGTAGTTTCCAGGCTCCCTCTCCTGAAGGCCAAGTGAGGGTGGTAAGTTGCATACATCGCGGACTTATGATTGTGCTAGATCATCAGTTTCTCTACATGCCTTGCAGGCCTTTGACGTACATTATTGCCTTCTTTTTTACTCCGCTTTTCTGTTTGACAATCTGTTACAATATGACATTAATATTGAAGGGAATCTTGGCTAAAGAACAGTTTTGTTCCAAATCACAAGCTTGTGTTTGTGTTAAATTGTTTCAGTGATATGAAGTCGATAATTCTTTGCCTGCTTTGAATGCTGGGCGTTCCCTTTTAGCGTGACCGAGAGACGGTTTAGGGCGCTGGATTTGAAATCTGTAGGTCCCTTGTTCAAATCCTCCTCCCTGCCGCTGTCTGTATTTGTTCTCGGTAGTCCCGAGTCCAACTCCTCGACAGCGTTGTGTAAATAGCCAACTGGTCAGCCTGCCACCCGTTGGGTTTCTTAATAGTACATGTTCCATTAGCTTTATTTGTTTTTTTTTTTATGCTTCACCTGCAGTATGGAACTGAGAGTGTTGAACCGCTTGTGAGTGAAGACAAGGTCATGTTTGGAATCCATGGACATGCCAAATCAGTGCTTACCCTTGCAAAGATTAGAAAACACTTCAGGAAAAGTGACACCCGAGCTGTGGCCAAAGAGGTATTACTTGATCAGTTCAACATATTAACGTTTACCCAATGTACGGCTATTCATTAACTGGGTTCAACCATGTTGGGTTGGTTAGTGTTGTGTGTTCTATCAGGCAACAGACTTGGTCATCTTTTTAACTTAAGTTGAAACAGTTGTTCATTCAGCATTTCAGCCAAAACCATAGATTAAAATGGTTGTTCCCAACAGAAGACGGCGCGATTGGATTCTTACACTAAAACTCTATCAATAATGCCCGCAATACGAACCTTGGATATGTGCCATACTTATTCTCTCTTGACGTATTCTTCAGCTTGGTCTTTCAACTCATGATAACACTACACCTGTACGACTGATCCACAACACTGCAGCCCATCTCCAAGGCACCTCCCGGACCATTGGTGCAGTAATTATTGGCTGTTCTGGAGTGCGAACATTTTGTCCCAACCCAGTTTCTAAGCTGATAGAGTGCATTGGTGGTGTGTCCGCCCTTCTGGGTTTGGTTGCTATGGCAACTGATGTTGAAGGGCTTTATGCTTCTGTCAAGGCTCTAAGCTGTGTTCTTAGAAGCAATCCATCAGCGAGAAGAGACATGGAGAGAACGAGAGGCTACCAGGTACACAATATAAACAACATGAATCAAAACTCAACTAGAACCCCCTTTCTCCCTTTTTCTTTGGAAACTGTATGGCAAAGTCATGATAAATATATGTTATTTGCCGGCTGGGAAATCTACATGTGTACAGTGAAAAACGTTGACCAATGGTCTTGAAAAGTCCGAGGTCATAGGTTTTTACGATATTTTTCATCCCTCTCAAATCACTCTTATAAAACTCGCGAAAGCGTTTCCGTGACTATGGGCGGAGATAGGAAAATCCAGACCGCACTAAGATCCAATCAGATTGCAGGATTTGTGACCATGGCCTCTTAAAATAAGGAAATTTATCTAGAAAATAATTGCTTGTTTCACGCCATTTTTCACCAAATCTCCGTCCTTAATTGTAACGTGCTTTGTAGATGAAACTTAGCTGGGTTGCAAATCCATTTATTTTCATGTTAATTGTGACAAAACATTCGAACATTGTTTCTCTACTTTAGACCTAAAACGTTTATAATGTCATTGTTTAGTCATATATTGTGGCTTAAGTTCACTTTAAGCCTTGCCCTTTGTTCATTACAGATTTTAGCTCTGCTACTTCGCAAGAAGAAACATTTGCTGAATACACACATTCTTCACTTGACATTTGCCCTGGTTGGCACGGTGGACAGTGACAGAGAGTCGTCAGTGATTCCTAACAGAGTGGCATTCAAAGATTTGCTGTGTGATTTAGAGGTAAGAGTTAGCATTTATCGTAACTTGCACTCAGTCATTTTACACACTAGCTTCAAAGATCTCTCTTTCTTAGGGGAGCAGGTATGGCGCAGTGTAGCCTGTTCCAGGCTCTCGGTAGTTGGGGACGAGCGAAAACGAGCGAGAAAAAAAATGAGGGAGGACTAAGGCGAGGAGCGACGGGAGAGCCTGTAAGACTTTCTTTAACGTCCCTCTTCTGGTATAGCAGGAGCTGCTATACCCTCTGATTGGTCAATTTGGACAGTACTGTCAACACTCCGGCGGTTACCTCATATCTTGTCAATCAAAAGTTTACCGTCTTGCAATTCCATTCTCTAAGAGCTTGATAGCCAGGTCTCTGGACTCAAAATTGACCAATCAGAGGGTATAGCAGCTCCTGCTATACCAGAAGAGGGTCGTTAAAGAAAGTCTTACAGGCTCTCCCGCCGCTCCTCGCCTTAGTCCTCCCTCGTTTTTTTCTCGCTCGTTTTCGCTCGTCCCCAACTACCGAGAGCCTGGAACAGGCTAGGCGCAGTGGTGAGAGCGCTCGCCTCTCACCAATGTGACCCGTGTTCGATTTCGGATCGGTGTCATATGTGGGTTGAATTTGTTGGTTCTTGCCTTGCTCCGAGGGTTTTTCTCCGGGCTCTCTGGTTTTTCGTCCCTCCACAAAAACCAACATCTCCTAATTCCAATTCAACCAGGATAGAGTACCCGCATGAAAAGCAACTAAAACTGGTGTGGCTTCCTCTCTAAATATTGTAATTTTATTGGAAGCGGTCATTAGGATTCTAGACACCAACGACAGATAGTCAGTAGCGGGTAAGGAAACACACTAGATAGCCAGTATTTCTTGGCATCTCGAGAAAGCAGATGAGAAATGACACATTAACCACATCCAGACGGTTCAAGTACAGTCCGTACATGAGCAGATCTAGTCTCTACCCCTTGAGAATCAGATTGATTAGCCATCAAAGAGCTTGTGAATGATAAACGTCAGCCCCATGAAGTTAAAGCGGCAGCTATGTAACGGTTTGCTTATCTTGAAAAGTTTAGCCTAAATTTTTCAAGTTCGTCGTTTGTAATCCGTGTTAATCTTCTCCATCCTTAACCATCGTTCCTTTATGATTTATTATTAGGTAATGTTGTATGTGGCTAAAATAACTCAAAATGCCATGACTGAACTCCTTTTTCCTGCCTTGCCGTGTCAGTTTACCACAATACATTGTACTACAATACATTGAACCTAAAGGCTTGTTAACTCGAAGACTCGTAATATTTGGATTTTTCTCCAGGTGTGGCGTGAAGCTCCCGCAGACTTGCAGCGGTCATTGTTCTCGCACTTTTTAGAGCTTTTGGGACCAGGAAGGTAATGATAGCTTAGTTTTGTTTTTGTTAGCATAAATTGACAATAGAACTTTTAAGATAATACAAAACAGGTTAATTTACTTTGTTTTTAATTTTACTCTTCTTACCAACAGTGAATCAGTAAAGAATGCTGAGCTGATGCAGCGACTGAGCTTGGTGCCCAAGCTGCTGTTTGTTCTTCACGATGATAGCGTGACAGACTCAACAGCGCACACGATTGCCAGTGTGTTATCAGTGCTGTTAAGTAACACGAGTGAGAGGAAAAATCTGCTCAGGTACGAGACCAATGTAGCAACACTTCATGACTGAAGGTGTTCCTTATACTGTCAGTATTTAGCTATAATTAGGTTAATACTTAAGCACTACTACACATCCGGTTTTCACTGGATTGGTCATTGTGACAGCGAACTTGATTTGACTGTTAAGCGACGTTCACATTACACACAAACAGGTAATAATGTCACTTTCTGCCAAAGTCTGCTTGTTGTTCCAAAAAGTGTAAACACCTTACCGTCGGGAATGCATAATTTGTTCACAGGGTAAAGCGTCAGTCTGCTCCTGCTTTTTACATTCATTAAGTCGTGAGATAACATTTCTTGTGAACCAAGCTCGCTTGAGACCGCACTAGGAGAATACCGTGAACTGCCACTTATAAGTCCTGGACTTAAGCATCTTCGTAAGGAGTTTTTGATGGCGCTATAAACGGAGGGGCTTATACATTCATGTATCCAGGGAAGGTTAAAAGCGGACTAATAAAAACGCTTTAAGATGAGCTACAGCACTGTTGATTGAAATACGTTTTTCACACATTGGTTTTTAGTTAATCTTGAAAACATCATAATAAATCGATTAAATTTCATTATGGGGGGGGGGGGGGGTGGCTTATAACCGGAAGTAATATTTTGTTTACAGGTAGATAGGCGTGTGACCGGGGAGAGCAGTTTACGGTATAGCCCTCAGTCTGTCTGTCTGTCTATTCTTTCAAGACTTAGGCTGAAATCTTTCAAGTACAGTACTGGCCTGTTTAATATAACAGCTTGTTTTTTTAGATTTGGCCAATTCCTGGTGTCAACTTTACCAGCGCATCCTGCCAATGAAAACGAGCTTAAACTGGACGCTGTGTCGACAACTGAAACCAACCCTGAGGGAGGGGAGGCAGAAGAGTCTTTGTCTCCAAGACGCATTTGCTTGCGCAATGTGATGTTGGAACTTATTCTTTGTCTGATCTATGCTGAAGGAGGTGAACTGGATCATAGGTAAGACAACAGGCCCCAGTTGTTCGAAGGCTGGATAATGCTATTCACCGGATTAAACGTTATCCAAGTATTGACAAAACAAATCACGCTATTCGTGTACAAGGGTTTGTTTTTTTGTCCGTCAGTTTTGGCTTTTACTAAAATTTCAAATTCCGGAAAATATTAAAGCATTGAAAGCACTTATACAAGTGGAATTAAATATGGGTTGACTTGAAGTCCTTGTTTAGCACTCCAATCAGGACAGGTGAAAACCCAGGTCTGATGAAAGTAAATTTTGGTTTGGTTGGCCGGTGGGCAAGCAAAATTAGTCTCAGTATTCTTGTTAATGACGATTTCCAATCAAAAACAATTTCAAAACTTAAGACTGCAAGATGAGCAAAAAATGAGTTGAAAGCATGGATCAATTTAAAATCCAAGCATAGTTTGCTCGCGTTCATCCTCTGCTGTAGTCTATCACTGATAATAAAGGGGGTAAGTTTCTAAAGAAACTGTGATGCTGCATCGGTGGGGAGTATTACAAGATAATTCAAGGTTGATAATGTGAATTGACCACCGTAAAGAGACTTCAAAGCTGACTTTTCGAGCGTTAACTGATAATAGACAGTACCTAGTAATTGCTATAGTTGATAAGGTACGAACATTGCGCACCTATTGGGCAAGTGATATTTTAGTTCGGGCAACTGAAAACTGAAATGTACAGCTTCACTGGTTAAGTGGATTTCAAAGTTTTTTTCCTCCCCTGGCCTGGCTACAAACACTACGGAATATTTTTCATTTCATTTAACATAACTAAAAAGACTATTTTGTTCCAGTTTTGCCGATGCTCTACAAGAAACACTGGGATTCGACTGGCTTCTCCTCTTCATACAAGCTCATCTCCACAACACCACAGTGGTACGTGCAACCCGTATCCTAGTCACCATGCTGAGCAGTACGCCTGCGCTGAACAGATTCAGAGAAGGACTGGGCAGTGGTAACTGGTTGGATGGTACTGATGTCATGCTTAACAAGACCACTTATGTTGTAGCAGGTATGAAGTGTTCCATAGTACGTGTCCTGAGAATGATGTACATCTATTTTTTCCACAGCGACCACTTGTTTTGGTCCAGGCGGACAGTCCATTCATTCACTCTTATTTTAACCTCTCTACAACGGTCATCTCTCCACAATGACAACGGCTACCAAAACTATTCCCAACCCGGCCAAAAAATCCCTCGACAACGGTCATTAATCAAGGACTGACGAACGGTGGATACAAAACCCCATTTGTAATTTAACGTCGCAAAACTTGACCCATACCGGTCATCGTTGGTCTCTGTTTCTGTTTAGTTTCTGTTGTATTGAGACTTTTTGATTTATATATGCTAAAATAAACATTTTTTGACAAAAATGTTGCAACCCCGAAAAAATGTCATATTGCAACCCCTATCTCTCCATAAACACCACCTCTCTACAACTGCCACTTTCCTCTGTTCCCAAGGTGACAGTTGTGGAGAGGTTCGATTGTGTTATAATTAACGCAGGTCAAGAATGAACATACATAGTCTTGTGCTGAATTTCTTGTGCAGGTTTTAATGTGGGCTCCGTGGCTGACAACAAGCAAAAGTACCAGATCAACAGAGAGGTGTGCGGTGTTCCTGGATTCCCGATGCTCGACAAACTGCTGCCCAAACATATCGACATTCCTGAAATTTATCATCTTGTGATCGCTCTTTTGCTGGGACATCCTGTGTCTGGTGAGTAAATAATTCACTTTCTCACTGGGAGACATTTCTGAAGTGTTTGACTACCATATTGTTGTCCCCTCCACTTTCTACCCAGAAGGGAGGGCTGCTCATGTTAGAACAAAAAGGACCATTATTAGAGTTGCCCTATTGAATTTAACAATAGAATAAAATAAAAGACATAGCCGGTTGATTGATTGATCGATTGATGGTTGTCACATGAGCTATTATCACGGAATAAAATATTTGGCATGATCAGCAAATTCTAAAAAAAGGGTTTTTCTTGAATTGGTACCTGTAAGAGAGGGGGATGGATTCAAACAATGAACACACACACAAAAAAATACTGGAACCGTTTGGGGTTTTCTGTCAACATTTCTGACAGTCTTTGCTTCTTTTATATGAGAATCTTGCCCCGGAATGAACTATTCCTACTTGTATTTATATTATTCTTAATTAACTCTCCACGGCCTGCATTTGGTCAGTAAAATATCTACTTCTACTAACAGCGACTGTCCTTGAAGCAGAAACCGTGTACATGTTACATTGATTATATCTAGTAAATGACAGACACGCATTTTCTCCTAAACATATCAAAAGAAGTTCTTACAGGTTGGGAGAATCCAAACACTCATCACCAAATATTGGTAACCAAATTCTCACAAGTTATGCTGTAACAAATGTATGATGATGAGTAAAGAGAATTTGTTAGTTGACTCAGCAGCTTTTTGTTTCAGATGTGTATGCCGGTGTTCAGTTTGACTGGGACAGCTTGACCTCTGTGTTCTGGTCACCATCAGCCTCAGGAGTCAAATTCCCTGCCCGTACTCCCCCTGAACCGGGTTCACGTAACATCTACTGTCCCGAGGCCGCTCATGTGCTTCTCTCCATGGTATACGTCATGGTCAATGAGGTGAGTACCTCGTGTAAGACAGAATGACTAGTAGTGGCTTAGTGGTTCTAGTGTTGAAATCAAATAGTCCTGCTATCGTCGACAAAGCTGTGCAGAGACAAATATATTTCGAACCTAATGTAATATTAAAGTGTATATATATGTTATCGCGCCTAATGTAATATTAAAGTGTATATATATGTTATTGGCCGGCTGGGAGGTCCGTATAGGGAAAAACTGTGACCGAGGTCTTGAAAATGCTGCCCGAGGCCGCAGGCCGAGGGCAGCATTTTCAAGCCCGAGGTCACAGTTTTCCCTATACGGACCGACCCTAAGCCGGCCAATAATATTTTTATCTTTTTCTTCTTGCCTTGAACTGGCTTACAAGTGGGTTTGTTTACGCAACTTTGCCATTGAATCGGCTTACGCGCCGTCTACAAACCATTCGCAAAAAATCTAACGAGCGAGTAAATCAGATACTATCCGAAGAAAGATGTATTAACGAACAGATTTATTTCGAACTACTTATGTTAGTGCATTTAGTTCCCCAGTTAAGGTCTCCAAAATTGTTTTCCCAGTGTGAAATTTCGTGCAGAGTTTGAACTTGTACTACAAAAACAGTTTTTGTCGATCATTGCCAATCACTCGACTAAATTAGACTTTTCTACCGTAAATTGAGTAGCAGATAGCGAGGAAATTCGTTAAGTGTACTGCACAGCAATTCTCTCAAATACAGCAACGATTAGAGAGGGAAACTCGACTGAAATTGACTCAGTTTTTATAGGAAAATTCATTACCTGACGAGGGAATTCCGCGTTAAATTGCACGCGAAAACCGATATCGCACGAATCGCGAAGCGATGAGTGCGATATCGGTTTTCAAGTGCAATTTAACGCGGAATTCACGAGTCAGGTAATGAATTTTCCTTGAATCGCATAATTGAATAAAATGAGAAAAAAAGAAAACAGCAGTTTGGTTTTATCCTGAGATAGATGAGATAGATGACGTAGATGCGAAACAATATCACCGAGCCTCGTTTTCAACTCGCAATTCCGCGCTAAATACCTCGCTTCGTAAACCAATCAGAATGCAAGATTTTATTCAATTATGCGATTCTACTTAAAATTGTACAGAGAGACAATGGATTACGTGTTATTACAGCGCCGAGCAACAAACAACCAAACAAACTCTAACAACTTCAAAAAATTAAATTGAATTTACTTACAGTAACTTTCCTTGCCATCTAAAGGTGAACAGAGATAAAGTTGCGTTAATTAATCGTATATGAAAGTGTAAAAAGGGCGAAAGATTGACGATAACCGCTAATTCATTCACGAAAATTGATCAACTCGATGGATACCGCCCGCTATAGTGGTCCGTATGAGAGAATTCCGCCCGCTCCAGGAACCAATCAGATTGCAGGATTTGTCGAATTCCGCCCGCTCACGAGCTGAAAAAAAGATAAATACCTCTTACTGAATGAGTTCGAGGTCCGTAGTGTAAGTTAAGGACCAAGTTTTTTCCTCTTCGATTTATGGCCCAAGGCCCGAGAGCGCGGGCTGTATATCGAATGGGGAAAAACGAGGATCCGTAACTTACAGTATGGATCGAGATGACAAGGTTAGAACGATATTGACT
>OZ026604.1:29609117-29684117 GCA_964020085.1 Micromussa lordhowensis | reverse complement strand
TTTGAGTTTTTTCGCTTCTTTCAGTGATAATCCAACTGAAAATTGTATATGAAATGAATCGAGTGTGAACTGCGGGTAATGGATTCTTAGCGAAGGATTTCTTTAAATTTTACATCAATTAGCTGGAAACTGTATCTTTTGATGTGATGCTCTTGATTTAATTTAATGTGTGTAGTTCGGTATCTTTCGTTGCTATGCTTCCTCCAATAACATTACTCCCTACTGCAAGAGAACTTTACCTTTGAGACTCTTGTTGCTGTTGTTTTCGTTTTTCTTATTATGGAGTTAATTTCTTGAGAGTTTTTTCTTTTTGTTGTTCAGGCCAATAGGAGGTTCTGCGAATTTAAATCTGGACCTTAAATCTGTCAGGTAAAATATATATTTTTTTACATTATAAGCAACAGATCAGCCACGATGTCTAGATTTACTAGCAGCGTTACATAACGTGAGTTAGCCTAATTTGACCTTGCGTTAAGCATCGTGACGGAACCGACAATGCACGACCTAGTGTGACAACACTGAATTGGCGTTACGTAGTTTGACTTAGCGTGACCAGCACCTACGTATTTTTTCAGGCCGCTAATAGGTGAGGCTGCCACCAGGATGTGGATGGCGTACATCTCACTGGAAGAAAAACATAAAGCTGAGACATTAGAAACTCCGGTAAGTGATTATGGGGACGAGCATTTAAACATAAGAAACGTGGAGTATAAATTTCACGAAACATTTAATCCCAGTTGGCGGGAGGCAAACCAGTTGGCCATTTTCAGTCGTAGCCGAGGAGTTAAACTCCGGTGTTCCGCAAGACAACTGCAGTTAAAGATCAGAATAGGACATGAACCCGCAGGCTCGGGATTTCAATCTCGGCGTCCCAACTACCAAACCAATCCTAGTGCGAATGGTCACCCGGGTTAGAAGTTAGCACCATCTTTTACAGTATAATAAACAGTACCACATGGAAGTACTGCTCAATAGCTTTCATTTGAATGGTCACACACTAGGGTTTCATTAGCAGACTTAAAAGTTAAAACCCTCTCGTACAGCATAATAAACAGTGTCACATGAAAGTACTGGTCAACAGCTTTTATTTTAATGGTCACACTAGGGTTTCATCAACAGTCTTAAAAGTTTAAAATTACCTTGTACAGCATAATAAACAGTGTCACATAAAAGTACTGCTCAATAGCTTTCATTTGAATGGTCACACACTAGGGTTTCATCCACAGACTTAAAAGTTAAAGCCACCTTGTACAGCATAATAAACAGTACCACATGAAAGCTTTCATCTGAATGATCACACACTAGGGATTCATCCATGGACTTGAAAGTGAGAGCTACCTTTATAGCTTTCACTTGAACACATATATCAGCATTTCTTCCACAGCCACCACCACCTTGTACAGTATACCAGATTATACTTCCTGAAACACTGGTAGTTAGCTTTCATTTGAACAATTACACTTCGATATCCGATGTACTGAAGCAAAAGACAGTAAAAATGGAAACGTCTTCTTAGCACGAGAAGAAGGACACAATGTAAGTTGTGTTTGTTTTGTTTCTGTTGAAGAAACTCAACGTCAAAGGAAGAAGTGGCCGATCACTGCGCATGCTCGGCTCAAAGAAAAGCAAGAAAGAGAACCAGGATCCTAAAGCATTGTTGACCGAGTCACATCTGTGGCGGATGAGACACACCAAAGTGGTGCGCGATCTTGTCCGACTTCATCACAAGAATCATCTTCAGGTACAACGCTTTTTCCAGTTTGTGTTTTGCTAATCTGATAATCTACAGATGCATAAAGCTTGAACAATATAATGTCATTTCTACTTGAAAAGAGAAGGGAAAAATTAAAAAAGAAAGTCAATAGCGACCCTGAATAAACTCCATGTAAATTTACATGCAGCACCAGATTTCCACTTTACAGTGGCGCTTTACATACTGATAGACACTTTGCATAAATTGCACAGATTTTTGTATAATTATACGTGTTCATCCCAAGCCTCACATTGATGTGAAACTTAATCCTTTGTCTGGTAACATGAACACGAGGCTAAGGATGTAGAAAGTATTGTTATTCAAATTCAGGCGCAACTTGTGCAAAGTGTCTATAATAAAAGAATTTTGAAATAAAAGCCCTTAACGTAATATAATGCTTGTTGCAAAAGATGAGTGTTTACTAAGGTCAAATGTTTTCGGAAGGCGAGTTCCATAATTTGAGACGGAGATATGAGGCAACCCGTCTCACCACAACTTAAGTTTCATACATGTGCTCTTATCGTTGTCAGAACTATCAACTGATTTCCAAGTCTGTGGCGGAGGAATGGGCCCTAATGGATGCTGATCTGACACGGGAGCGAGGCTTGTGGGGTCCACCCAGCAGCTCACAGCTAGACAAGTGGGCTTTGGACATGGTGGAAGGTAACAAGCAAGATTGATCACAATCGTATTTCTCCTTACCGTCAACCACAGGCATACCGTAATCTGCCCTGAGCTTCTGCAACTTCGTAAGGGCTTTAAATGGGCTTATAATATCGGAGCGGGCTTATAACCGGCATAAAAAACGGTTTCGAAACGAGCTGTAGCTGTGTTAATCGAGATAGTTTTATTTCATTTTCTTGTTTTTAATTTGTGCTTGAAAACATTATTATAAAATGAATTCAAAACAATGAAATCTAGAAGTGGGTTTATATCTGTGGCGGGGGAGCTTATAAGCGGTCGGTTTATAGGCAGATGGGCCTTTAACCAGGGGGGGAGGCGGCTCATAAGCGGCAATACGGTATTGTCTTGAAGTAGCACAAATTTCACACGAACAAAATTATTAGAATGATTACACAACAGTCAATTCACACACTTGTCTGTAAGCCTCTATCAAATACTGCGGAAAAATTCACAACCGACTAGGCAGGCTTTCTTCTGTAGCTACATCGCGCAAATGAGATCAGTAAAATAACTTGCTAAGGTTTGAATCTAAAGTTCACTATTTTGACAATTAGTTTTTAATTTTCTACAGAATTTATTCCACACTGCCTGGCGGTTTTCTCCGGCATTAAAAATATCGTGTTCATACTATATAACACCTTCGACAGAATCGAGTCGTTCATGTGTCCATTCCTCACTTTGTTTCTTTTGGTTTTACTTTGTGTTGCTTGTAATTCAGGTCCTCATCGAATGAGAAAGAAGATGTATCGCAACGACATGTTCTATGTCCATTATCCTTACGATAGCAAGTTGGCTAGGCAAGTCAGAGAGGTAAGTTTGTATTTAGTATAAATTGAAAAGTTAAGGAGTCTACAGTCGGTTCAAGGTATCCTAGCGCTTCGGCGTGTTGTGACATGAAACGACTCGGAGTATTTCTACTCCTTGTGTACGAGATGCATTGTGAGAAAGCAAAATGGCGCCTCTAATCTTTGTTTCATTTTATTTTCTTCTTTTTTTTCAGAAATCATCAAAAGGCAGAGCTCCCATTAGTCGTGACAGCAAGATACATTTTAAACTGAGAGGACGAGTGGTTCAGGGACTGGGGCCAATTGAAGCCCTCACTCAGCCTCAGGGTGAGCAGCAGTTTCCCTTATTAACTTGTGTATTGTGGTGTAAGCTTTCCTGTTCTGTCGTGGTAAAAAAAAACTATTTTACTGATTAATAACATTAATTGTCTCATGTTTCGTTGATATAGTTGCTGAAGAAGGAGAAAAGAAGACCTTCACTTTGCGAGCAATATCCTCGGAACCGAGCAACGTAACAGAAGAAAATGAAGGAAGCGAGGTAAATTCAACCCACGTCAATTGCCCTGATTTATTCCAAGTGATCGGTGGCATATTGGTAGCCTGTGAACGCAGACGTATTTCCGGCTTTCGCTTGTCGCCGCCGAAAACGACGCCTGCGAACCCGAACGAGAGATCAATTTCCAGTGACGCCAGCTTTTATTAGCCAATCAAGTGACAGCCGGAAATACCTCTGCGTTCGCAGGCTAGCATATGTGTGGAGTACGCCTGTCCTTATCTCTTCATGAATTTCTTTATTAGGTTGACAATAACCAGACAATTGTGAAGCTCCTTGAAGCAGGAGAGACGGTAAGTTCTATCGTATGTATACTGAGCGTAATTACCGCTGCTTTGCGTTAAATTTTCTAATCAAAATGCTAGCAGTTTGTGGCTTTGGGATTTTCTGTCTTCGTTGGACTTTTGGAATGGAATTATACAAGCTTTTGGCCTTCAGGTCATTTCCTGTGTGCCCTGAGTCTTTTTTTTATTTTGCAGCTGTTCTTGGGTCTTTTATGATTTAATCCGTATTTCATTTGTTATTTGGCTCTTTCCATGGGAACATTGTAAACCCACAATTTGACGTTACTTTTATGCGTGGCTCATTGTGCACATTGGTAACGCGAATGTTTTGGACATAAATCTTGTTGAACTGAGCATGAATTTTTCCTCAGACTTCTTTACTGAAATTTCTGAACTGAAACAATTCCTTCTAAGTGGTTAAAGTGGAAAAAAGCACACCACTTGTGGCACTTGTCTTGTGGTTTAGTTGTTGCTGTTTGCCCCACAAATGTAGTCAGCTCTACAATTTTTGTTTTTGAAAACTGTGCGTAGTGCATCACCGTCCTAAATTGTCTTATTTATCAGATCACTTCGATGTTCCGATGCGCCACAATCCAGGGTTTAGACACGGCAGAGGGACTCTTCCTGTTTGGAAAGGAACATTTCTATGTGGTAGATGGCGTGACACTTCTCTCCACTAAAGAAATCAAAGATATTGACTCACTGCCGCAAGGGTACGTACCTCATGTAAGCCGCAGTAACGTGTTTCAGTACTCTATGTAAGGATCACTAACGTGTCTCTTGTCATTCCAGGACTCATGATCCCATAATTCCCACTACTTCTCACGACAAGCCTCGGTCAGGCACCACAGAACGAATGTAAGTAAAACTGATAATGATATGTGCTTATCATTAATTTTTACCTTATTCATGTACAAAATTTCTCTCAAGGTGAGGAAACCACAAAATAATACAGCGGAATCCGGATTTCTCGAACCTCCAGGGGAAACGCAAATTGCTTCGAGAAATCGGCGAGTTCGAGAAATCGGGTGTAAAATTACAGTGTTTGACTGAGGACAGGGATCGACTTTTGGTTCGAGTTATCGGGAGGTTCGAAAAAATGAGGGTTCGAGAAATCGGGATTCCGCTGTAGTTTTGTGAGGTCAGAAATAGCCAATGAAGTAAGAAAAAGCTGAAAACGAATAGGGATGGTTACAAATAAAAAAAATTAAGGCGGCTTACGAACAACAAAATAGAGGGGAAAAGCTATTTTTTCAATATGCGCTATCCGTGACGAGACTCCTTTCCGACCGTCTTTTACATTGAGAGCAATTCGCCTAAGGGTATCAGTTTTATTACTTAGAAAGGGGGAAAACTGTCAAAAGTTACGGGGGTATTGTCTTGAAACATTGAACTATGTTTCCTATTTGTCCTTATCTGCCTCACGTGTATTTCGTGTCTTATTTCTTTGCAGGTGCAGCAAGTGGGCTTATGAAGATATCCGTGAGGTCCACAAAAGACGATATTTATTCCAGGTCTGTGTTGTTTGGTTAACTGTGTAGGCATCAGACCTAATTCTGTTCAGTTCTTGGTTCTGTTTTATGCGCTTGTAGTGTAAACTGTGTTATTGTTGTTTCTTTTTCAGGAGACAGCTCTTGAAGTGTTTTCCAGCGATGGACGAAATCATTTCCTGGTTTTTCCCAAACCTGTGAGAAGTAAAGTGTACGATAAGTGAGTATCATTATCCTGTTTCTGTTGTTGTACGTGGAACTTTAACCTGTAAGGCACTGTAGGTGCTTTAAGTTGACAGACTCAAGTTTACTCGTTTTACGCGCGACTCACTCTACCGTGATCAGATGGTGCGTGTCTCACTCGCGTGACATGCTGTTTAGTTATTGGTTGTAACGCAATTTGTGGTGTTTGTTTCCATGTAGGCTCGTGGCCAGAGCGTCAACGCTTCGCGAGAACGCTGAAGAGTCAGTGGTTGGTATGAAAAGAGACACAGACGTGGAAGCAGGGTATGTCAAAGTATAAACTCTCCTTACTTGTCTTTTACAATTTAGTGAAGATAATGGGGAGAACTTACAAGTACATATGTTAAAAGTCTGTGACCCGATATAACTTCTCGTTTATCACAGGTTGGGTCTCATCAACACCTTGATGGGAGAGAGATCAGTCACACAGAGATGGGAGGTAAGTGGAAACTTTGATACATTAATGTCCTAACCATTATATTGTGTACTTTGATTTAGAAACTTTTAGACCCGGGCTGCTCCTTCATTAGATAGGCAAACAGATATTAGCAAGCTAGCGCTCAATTCACTCGACTCGTGTTTCGCGCTTAACGCAGTCCTGGGTAAAGGGGTTTGTACAATTTCAAATTACCCTAAATTCTTGACAACTAGGTCCCTAAATCTCAAACGAAATATCTCAATATAGTGCAAGGAGGTAAAGTCTGCATACGAGCCTAGTGGCTCATCAGGCCGGAGCTTATCCCGGTTTCAGTAGCATGAAGCGACTAGGAGTATTTGTACTCCCCCCTGGATGGGATGCCAGTCCATCGCAGGGTTACCCCCAGCATCAAATTCGCCGGTACCCATTTATACACCTGGGTGGAGAGAGGCACCGTGAGAGTAAAGGGTCTTGCCCAAGAACACAACACAATGTCCCCCGCCAAGGCTCGAACCCGGAGCGCTCGCTCCGGAGTCGAGCGCACTAACCATGAGGCCACCGCGCCTCCGCAATATAGTGCCAGTAGGATATTTAAGTTTAGTTCTGAAATGAAAATATATAACTTGTTTTGATTATGGTACATTGGCAAGCAGATATTTAAAAAACCGTGAACTGGAAGGTTCATCATCTTGATGTATCACCAAATTTTCTGAACTGATACTATATGGCTGTCAGTAAAGAGAGTTGATTTTTTAATCTGGAGAGTAGAGAGGATAACTGTTGTTTGTTTCTGTCTTGTTATAAGCGCGGCGAAATAACGAACTTCCAATACCTGATGCATCTGAACACACTAGCAGGCCGCTCGTACAACGATCTCATGCAGTATCCAGTCTTCCCGTGGGTGCTCTCTGATTATGACTCCGAGGTAACGAGACTTAGTTAGGGTCTGGGCCTGAATCGTGCTGACTCCTCCCTCTGACAAGTCAAACAAGGAGGCGCGAGGAGTGGTGACGATTACTGTCAATGTCTTACTTCTTTTGAGTGTATTGTTGTGTAATGTGTAAGTGTGTAATGGTCTCCTGTTGCGTTTATGTTACCCAAGTGGAGCTTATGGTAATAATGGCAACAGAAATGGTTGTTGTGTGACTTCGTGTGCAATCGCATGAGTGATTAGCGAAACTTGACGATGGTGTAGTGGGATACCAAGTTAGACGACAAGCCGTCCTGTTGCCAATTGTCAAAGCTATAAAAAAAAAACTTGAAAAACAATAAGGAAACTTCGTGGTGAATGAAAGGACAGCAACGAAGTTCGTTTTCCGGATCGGGGAGAATAGTAATCCATTACAACGTGCGGGAAGTAATATGTCCAACACGAAAGACCGTGTTTGACCACATTTCCAAACACCAAAAAGAGAGTTGCACAGCAGAGTATATTTGACGAATTTGAAGGTGTTTGGAAATGTGATCAAACAATTTCTTTCGTGTTTGTTATATTGTTTCAATAACACTGACAGACATGACGTGTGAACTATGTAATTAAATGCACAATTAAGTCCTACTCGTTTGCAATCGAAGTGGTCCGCAATACGTACTTACTGTATCTTTGACAGGAACTTGATCTCAACAACCCCAAGTCTTTCCGCGTGTTTTCCAAACCAATGGGAGCTCAGTCTGAGGATAGACTGAAACAGTTTCAGAAGAAGTATCGAGAGTGGGAGGATCCTACAGGTATATTTAAGCAATAGACCACAAGTTTCTATGGGTTATAGGCTGATAAACCACGCGGGATGTTGGTAGAACACGAGAAGAATTTGTAAATCACGAGCTGCAGGCGAGTGGTTTACGAATTCTTCGAGTGTTCTACCAACATCCCAAGTGGTTTATCAGCCTAAAACCCATAGAAACTTGTGGTCTATTGCTTTTATATAATAATTCAGAAGACGCGCGATTTTTCCATGGGTTTACCGGCACAATAAACCATAGCTGATTGACCAATCAGAGCTCGCGCATTGATTTGATTATTATATAAACAGCATTATTACAAAAACCGCCAGGTCTCTTAGTCCTTACTGGGTCGACAGCTATGAAGTTTTGTAAAATTACTGAAGCCAGAATTTTTTCTGCGTTTCCTGAAAAGAAGTTTTCTTGTCTTCGTGGTTCCCCATTTCCGTTCTAGCGCTAACGCTCAGGAGGAAATTGATGAATTTACAGCCCTTAACCCCTTGACTGCCAAGACCCACTTATAGATTTTACTCTAACGCCAGACGATTTTACTCGTCAGAGGGAGACCCCTTGGCAGTCAAGGGGTTAAACAACTATCTCCTTTAACCCCTTGACTGCCAAGACCCACTTATAGATTTTACTCTGTCTAACGCCAGACGATTTTAAGTATTTTTTAAGTAACATCGTATGTCCAGCGCTTAATTTTACTCAAAACAAGTCGAAATAAACTGATTGAGTAGAAACAGGGCTGAATACACAAAGCTCTTTTGTTTCGCACAGTGTTGCAAGAAGAGTTAGCGTATCTTTAATTTATACTTCGTGTATGCGTCCTAAACTAACCACTTGTCTGTTTTCATATCAGGAGAGATTCCGCCGTATCATTATGGGACTCACTACTCTTCCACCATGATAGTAGCGTCCTATCTCATCAGACTTGAACCGTTTACTCAGCACTTTCTAAGAGTTCAGGTAATTATGATGTGCCTTTTTTGGTTTTATTCTGCTACACTTGTCCAGCTGTTTAGATCAAAACATACACCTCTCTTACACCCCCACGCGACCCACTCGCAGCTTCCTCTCCCTGGAGGGGAAAATTCTCAGAAAAAGGGACGAGTTGGTCGTTGTTATTTGATCCTCCTTTATGTACTTGGATTTGGAATCTGTTTTCAGCTAACTAAACATTACCAATGACTAACTTAGGCCCTGTTAATTTACTCTGAAACAAACTTTGTCGAGGTCTTCGGTAACTGTTAAACAGAGAGCTAATTTCAGGTTATGATTGGCTAAGAGTTTTGTTTTTTGGGAGTAGGTAGTATTCGGATGTCAATTTTGGCTAGTTTTTGTTTAGGTTTAGGGTTAGTATGCAGTCTGGTGGACTTTACACTAACGGTTTATCTGTTTCTTCGTTACCAACTTGATTATTTTTTTTAGCGATAGAAACCGCAATTTGTTAACATTAAACCTTCCCGTGTTCTCTCCCCAGGGTAATTTCGATCTGCCAGACCGCTTGTTTCACTCTGTGAAAGACGCATGGCTGTCCGCGGCTCAAACCAACATGGCGGACGTCAAAGAGCTGATTCCAGAGTTCTTTTACCTCCCAGAATTCCTCACGAACCACAACAAGTTTGAATTCGGCACCAAGCAGAACGGAGATGTCATCGGTGATGTCTGTTTACCAACCTGGGCCAAAGGAGACCCGCGGGAGTTCATTCGGCTTCACAGAAAAGTATGAACATGTATAAACTGTGTACAGCGGTCAAGCGTAGACAGTCGACCACTCTTCCAGTTTTATGAACTGAACCACATTTGGCGCTAAACGTACTAGGTTTAGTTTGAAAGTTTTTGAAGGTTTCATAACTCGAGACAAATATGAACATATGCGGCAGTTTTGGCGGGAATTGCACGTGCGTCATACATTTGACCGCTGTGTAGATGTATCGTGGCTTCGTTTTAATTTTCCATGTCAAATCATGACGCGTGATCTATTTCGTTTCCAGGCCCTGGAGTGTGATTACGTCAGTGCTCATCTTCACGAATGGATTGACTTGATATTTGGCTACAAGCAACAGGGACCCCTGGCTGTGGAGGCCGGAAATGTTTTCTATTATTACTACTACGAGAGCAATGTAGATATCCTTTACACAAACTTCATTCACTCGACCGTATTTTGCATTGCATATTGACATCAGGGTTGTCACAGGTCAAGAAATGGCCAGGGGAAAAAATTCTTCAAGGTCAGGGAAAAGTCAGAACATTTTCTTTTGAGTCAGGGAAAACTGACATGTGAAGAAAACTCGGGGAAAATTGAAATAATATAACACGGCTGATTTAATACCATTGAAAGCTAGAAGAACATTTGGGAGTCACTGTTATCTCAACGATATTTTTCCTTAATGAAGAAGGAACATTTTTGAAAACTCCTCCGTCTTAATGGACGAGTCGAAGGATGTCTGTACGTTCACGCTAGAAGCCGCTACTAGATCTGACATTTTGTAGTTTTTTTGGTCAGAGAAATGCTATTTTTATCAGGGAAAAGTCAGGAAATTTTGCGAAGTGTTGTCTGTGGCAACCATGACTGGGTTAAGTACTGGTCAAGGCCAGGGCAAGACAGTTTCCAACTTGGTTTGACTGTCAAATTTGCACGCAAATCCACTCAAATTATTCATTGTTAGTTAATAGACCTTTTTAACGATACGGCGGCCATCTTGAATTCTATTGTTTTGACTGAGAAATTATGGGCTGCCGAGGGGGCAATCGCTGGAAAATTTATCGTATACACAGCTTTCAGGATAAATTTTTACTGCTTGTCTCTCATATTCCATAACAAATATTACAAGCGTTACATCTTTCCGTCACGATATTTGGCAGTTGTTCCTATGGTTATCGAAAAATTACTGTTAAAAGTTATCACTCCACAGTATTCTTTTTAATTAGTTCTCATCTGCCCCCTGGGCATCCCATAATTTCCTCGGAATTCAAGATGGCCGCCGTATCGGTAAAAAGGTCTATTCAACGCGAATCAACACAAGTTTGTGTCATTAAAATTGCATTTTGACAACTTGCGAATCCGTTTAGCCAGTGGATTCCAGTGTGTTTATGAATGTTGATTTCAGAATTGTTTTAATTGATCGTAACATGGTGCATTTCCTTGACAATTTTCACATTTCCATCGCATCGACGATCCAATAAAGAGAAAATCCATTATAAGTATGATCGACAACTTTGGACAAACACCGAAACAGGTTAGACTCGCGAGAATTATTTTTGCTTTTTTTTAACAGTACCTGGTCTGCTAGTACCTGTAAGTGACATTGTGATCTTCTCTTTAGCTGTTTAAACGTGCTCATCCTCCTAAGAGAGTGTTTCGAAGCGTGGAGTCAGACACGCAGACTGGCACCCTTGTCAATGTTGATCGTCTGTTCTTTCATAATCTTCCCAACCTGGTGCCATCAGCTCAGCCGGTCAAAGGTCAGTGGAAACCAGTAAATCATTTTCAGTTAGATTTCATGATACTGCACGTTTAGTTTTGTTGAATTGTTTCTGGTTGTTTTCCTGATAGAACTGAAAGGTCCTGTTGGACAGATGATACAGTCTGACAACAGAGGACTTCTAGCTGTGGAGAAAAACAAGGTAAACAATAGTTACTTCAACAAACGTCCCGGGGGGAACTCCCATGTCAAAAAGGACGGGGTGTGCTCGTCGGAAACTTTGAAAAGAGCCCCTAAGAGGAACCAAGATCATTGTTTGGTGGGCGTGGCTTGAAATTTGAAGGGGTGCCGATTCTGAGACCGACTTAAAAGTCAATTGATTTCAAATATGATATATCTCGTCTTATTTGTTTCGGCGCAATACCCTCAAAGGTACCGCAGCTTCGCTGTAGACCTTTTGAAACTGGACACCCTAAGAGGTACCAAAACCGCTTTTTTAACCCCTAAAAGGTACGACGAGCATTCCAGTCCTTTTTATGGGAGCGTCCCCCCTGTGTGTTTCCAATATGGCCTATGAAGGCAGCATTTAACTCTAGTTTCCAGAGTATGAAGTGACTGGAAGTAATTACTTCTAAGTTTGTTCGTAACAGCACGCAACCCACTTTTGTGTCAAGTTAGCTCATCCGCCTACTGGCCGTTACCCATTTATCTTCTATATATTCCTCTGTGGAGAAAAGCATTGTATGAGTGGTGTCTTACCAGAGAAGATAACGCAATGACCCTGGCCGGGATTTGAGCTTAGACTTCTGAATCTTGCGTCTGTTGCAATAACGCAAACCTACGTGCTGTTGTATTCGTATTTTATTTTTGTTGGCTAATTTTTTTTTTCTTTTATATTTTTATGTTTCTATGTGTTTATGTTAACTCCTTAATTCTTCCTAGGTGCTAGTCCCTCCACACAACAGCCGCTTCATCGCGTGGGGGTTTGGTGACTTGAGCATGCGTACTGGATACTATGAAACGGAACGGGTAAATATAATCAGGGTTTTTTTTTATCTTGAGTATTTGTTAGAAAGGTAATCCGTGTTGGTAATTTACATCTCTGTCATCTGCTCTACTCTTAGATCCTAGCCGTGTACGAGAACTTCCATATTGGACAAGTATTGTGTACATCGTGCCCAGACTCTCACACTCTGATAACGGGAGGCACAAGCACGGTTAGTACAACACACCATGACAGTTACATGACGCTCTTCTCACTGTCATATTTGTTCGCCATGAAATTTTTTTTTGAATGGACAAGTCAAAAGGGATAAACTCAGTCTTGTTTTACGAACTTTAGTTGTTTGACATCGAATTCCGGTTTTTCCCTCTGCGAGCATTTAAGTCTCTGGTTGTTTGCTATTTAACAAAAAATTCCGGAAATTTCGGACAGAATGTAGATAGATGGTAAGACAATTTTGGCTCGACTTAACGTCTTGAAAGGTAGTCCAAAACTTCCAACCGAAATATCTGAGTGGAAAATGTGCTTACCATTTGCGATTCTTCACCACCATCTTGGAAGGTCTATAATGCCTTCACAGTATTTTACAAACCTCTTCAGCCGTTTCAGTCACGCAATACTTAGCGTTGCGTGATTTAACGAATTCTGTTGTGTTGTGACGCAGCTCGTGTGTGTGTGGGACATGGTGAAAAGCAGTGGAAGGGAGAAAAAACCGCAGATCATTTTACACGAGGTGAGTAGATCATTCTCCACACCCTCCCCCTGTCATGCGTTTCTTTACAAGACAGCGCTCTAAATAAATTTTCTATTAACAGGTGTTGTACGGCCATCACGCATCTGTCACGTGTCTAGCGGTGTCCACGGCCTACAATCTTATAGTCAGCGGTTCCGAGGTGAGGCTTTTTACCATATTGAGCCTGTTGGGTTTTTCTTTTTGATAAAACATGTTTATAAACTTCTGTACGTCGTAAAGTTGTCACCTAGGAACCGAGTCCAATCTGTGCTGATTTGAGGCATATTCCTTATTTTACGACAATATGGTATTAGTTTATTATGCGTCTGGCCTTGTTTTGATGATAGATTGCTTGACAATTCTAGGTGTAGATCCACGGGGCGTTTGATAACCTCGGCCTATTTCAATAACGTGTTTATAACATTCATTAGTTGTAAGTTAATTAAGAGGACAGAACTGGAGTCAGTTTGTCTGTCTGTCTGTCTGTCTATCCGTCCGTTCGTTTGTGTGTCTGTCTGTCTGTCTGTGTGTTCGCTCGTTCGTTTGTCCGTCCCCGTCTATCCGCGTGTCTGTTTGTCTGTCCGTCTGTATGACTGTCTGTGCGTCTGTCTGTCTGTCTGTTCGTTTGCAAAAACAGACAAAAACACTGAAATTACAGAGTGGACGCAGCGAAAATGAAGATACTTTTTGTCATATTTTAGCGCGTGCTTGGTCAGGTGTTTATGGTTTGGATTTACTTTTACTTATCTTCCTTATTACCTTCCACCGTGCTCCCGTTTGCAAAAGCAATCCAAGCAAATAATTACATGTTACATAGCGACTGCTCTTTGCAGTATTTGAAGTACGATTGGTTTGGGTGTGATATGATGTATTTATTGCAGGACAAGACGTGTATTGTATGGGACTTGAGTAAACTGACTTATGTCAGGCAGTTATCCCAGCACATGGCACCTATCACTGCAATTTGCATCAACGATTTAACGGTGAGTTAGCTGATCTCAGTTAAACACAGTGACGTGACATATTCTAGCAGTAATGCAATCGTCAATTGGATCACGCAACACTCTTGAGCGTGGCGTGACGACCCAGAAAACGGCTGCAACTAAAAATATAAAAACACACAAAAAACATCCGGAATATGAGAAAATTTATTGCATCACTCTGAAGAGGAAAGGACGAAAATGAAAAAGAATGAAAGCACAGGTCGCTGCAGGGAAGAAAAAAGAATGTTATGAGTTCTGTAATAATTAACATGTCGATGGATGGTCGTGGAAACTGAATTGTTAACCACATTTTAGATGGCTCTTGTAACACTTTTACTCCGAGTCACGTACATATATACTCGTCCTATTATTACAGTTAACAAAATATTAGTGTACAAATTGCGTATTTCACGTACGGAGGAACTCTCAGACCCTGTTTAACAAAATAACAAACCTAAACACACAAGTCAGTGACAAAAAAACGACTCTTTTTATCGACTAAATAACTAACTTGTTTGCATACAACTGACATACTGTTTGTGTTTTCTTGCGTCAGGGGGATATCGCAACGTGTGCAGGTACATATCTTTACGTTTGGTCAGTGAACGGTCAGCTGATCGTGAAAGAGAACACTTCGTTACAAAACAATAATCACATTCAGTGCTGTGTCATGTCAGAGGTAAGCTGAAGTACTGCCACACCGCTCAATTCTCCTTACAGTCTCTCGTACATTTCTCTCGATGTTGGCTTGAGAATTTAATATTAGATCAGGACACTATTCCCTGATTGATGACTTTCGTTATTCTTATCACTAACCTGTATGACAATGTGTTCATTTTGTGGAAAGAGTTAAATTTTGATCACAGCTGGGATTGTTTTTAAAGTGATAAAGAACTCCCAGACGAAAAAGTCTTTCCCTTCTTGAACTGACTTGGACACTGCAGTTGGCCATTTCCGAGTCCCTTGTGCCTCTGTTTCAAAACGAGCCTAAGTGCGAAACCTTTCGTATGAAAATGAGTTTGATTTACATGAAAATGAACCTGTAGGCGAAACTCATTTTCATATGAATGGTTTCGCACAAAGATTCGTTTTGACAGAGAGGCAAAAGACAACTCTAAAATGGTAGATTAACAGCAACATTTTTATTTGCACCCAAATCTACATGAAGCCTTTTAGAACGGTATTTTCATCTACTGAGCGGACCGTGGATGTGGTTTCAAGAGAAACAAAAAAGCACTGCAAAATTATTTTCATGATTAGGTAATTATACAAGTGAGTCAATAAAAGCGTATCTAAAAATGTTAACGTGCAAAACATGATTAACCCTTTTCATTATTACTTTGTAGCTCTCAGAATGGGATGAAGAAAACGTGATCCTGACGGGCTCTATGGATGGTGTTGTAAGGGTGAGTTGCCGGTTAGTTTCTTGTAAATCAGATACTGACGGTGTGATTCATCCTAGTTTGTTTTGTGGCCGTGTTTAGCCGTGAAAGTTGCTCTGCCAATTTGAAGCTTAGAGCTCGTAATTGATGAAAATAAACAGAATATTGTTTAAGATACCATGACCTAATCATGACCTGATCGTTGGTATCAGAATCCTTTCTAAATCAAACCCGGGGCTATCAGCATTGATGTTGTAAAGTACGCAAAACCTTCCCTTTCTAATTGGAGTATTGTACTCTGAAATGTGTCAGGTCTTCCAACAAAGTGTGGAGAAAAAGGAGATTTCTCCAAGCCATTGAAATGCGGTCTGTGGAAGAAGAGTATTTAGAGCATTTAAGAGTATTTATTTGAAGAGTCGCATTCTTTTACTAACATAGTCTTGAATTCTTTCATTGCAGATGTGGGGAATCGAATTCTTTGACGAAGCAGCCAAGAACCGACGAAGTCTCAAGCCGCCATCCCCAAAAAGTGATGGCTCTACATCAAAAAACAAACAAATTGAGAAGGAAACTTCAGACCGGGACGAATCTGGTAATCAGGACTCTGCCTTGCAATCACAGTCAGTTCCAGACTCCTCTACTTCAGGAAGTGATCAAGCCTCGACGGATCAGAGCCCGCAATCCAACCAGCCAGCTGTTATTTCCGAACAAGCAGAGCCTCGTCTTGAAATGCCAAACGATGAAACTTCTGAGGAAAAAATTGGTGACCACGTGACAGTTACGGCAGCAGAGCATGGTGGGACGAGTGAAGGAGTGGAGAAGGGACGTCTTATAACACCTAACTTGCGCGATGAAAGTATAGACGAAGATTATGTTATTATCCATCACAAAGAAAAAGGAGACTTACCGAAACCAGGTACTTTGATGTTGTTTTTGAATAACTCTCAAAATTGTTTTGTTGGTGATGTCCTGTACATATCTTAAGTGCATACCAATTCTGGAAAACAAACAATAGCTTACTCAGTGACTATTCTCTGGGACAATATCCCCACTCACCTTAAACATCTCAATGCCTTCATCTTCTGTAAACAACTGAAATTTTGTTTACTGTCTGAACAACATTCTGAAAATTTGTATTGATTTTCTCCATTCTACAAGACCATGTACATATCTCTTGTCGTGAGAGTTCTCTATTCTCTTAAATATCTATAGAAACCTTACAACAACTGGATTCGGACTAGAAAACTTCCGGGTTACTTTAGTTTCCAGACTCAAATTGTACAGTTTTGTTTTTTCTGTCCTTTTATTTATATACATTTTTTTAACTATAAATGTATGAGTGAATAAAGTTGTTGTCGTTGTTGTTGCTGCTGGCTCCGCTTCTGTTGGAGTTGTGATTGTTTTTGTAGTTGTTTTCTTTCCTGATTTTTTGTTGTGTTTTGTTTCAAGTGTGGAGAAGACGTTTGGTGCTCAGACACAAGTTGACAATGCACACTGCTTTTGCAAGAGAAGATAACGCAGCTCCAGCGGCGATCACTTCTTTACTCGTGTCCAAGTAAGTTTTAAACATAACTATATTACAAGGATAAATTAGCAGAAGTATTACATTACTGAAAAAATTACTTCATTTATCGTTCATTTTTTATTGGCACCCCAGTGCAAAGTAACGCTTGCGCTTTCGTAATTTTCTCAGTCATTTAGTAAATGTGTAATCTTATAAAAGATCGAGTAATCGAAGATTTACACTACTCGCGATGCTAAAGGCTTGTGCAATTTTGAGAGATTTTAAAATATTACTCTCAATTTTTAATTGCACTCGCATATAACCTAGACCCTGGAGCGTTATAAAAACGTTTTTCTTTGTAGTTATCACAGCAGTTTCTAATCCCTTAACCTATTGATCGATGTAGTTTATTTGCCGACGGACGGACGTAAGGAAGGACGCACAAGATTCGTCTGTGTAGTATTTCTGATTATCTTCGTTGTTCTTTCAGGGATCATCGTAAGTTACTGGTGGGTGATTTTCGTGGACGAATCTACAGCTGGTCTGTGACAGATGCTGCAGGTATACATGAAGTGATACCCGGATCTTTCCATCTCTTTATTGCACTCTGCTTGCAACGACTTGTATAGCAGATACTGAACGATAATGATTTTGCGGACATCTTTTTCACTCTGAGCAACGATTGGTTGGAAATTAATGTAATGGCTCATGTGTAGCTTAATCTCATATGTTGTATTTGTTGTTGTTTTTTGTTGTAGGTCGCATGGCTGATCACTGGGTCAAAGATGAATTTGCCGACCTTTGCTCGAGCTGTGGAATCAAGTTCAAATTCATTGAGAGGCGTCATCACTGCAGGGATTGTGGGAAGGTGTTCTGTGCAAGGTATCACGTGACTGGAGTCAACACATAAAACGCTAACCGGTTTAAACTCTCCGACTGGTTTACTGGACTGATTGGTTTTAGTTCTTGGACTAGCTACTAGATTGACTGGTGTTACTATATTGACTAGTTTTACTAGATTGACTGGTTTTATTAGAATAACTGGTTTTACAAAAATTTCTGGTCTTACTAGATTGACTGGTTTTACTAGATTGACTGGTTTAGATCGTCTTTTTCTTTTTCAGGTGTAGTAGTTACGAGTCAGAGGTTACCCGTCTTGGAATCCATGCCCCTGTCCGCGTGTGTCATGCGTGTTACAACAAACTCAAGAAATCATCAAAGAAGACCAACAGCTAACGCCCAGACTTCCCTCGTCTTACGGGAAATTCAATTCAGACGTCTAATTAATTGAACAACTTCACCTCAACTGGTTATGGAAGACGAGAACTTGTTCGACAGTAGAACAAAGTATTGTAATGGTTTATTTTCCTGGAAGTAAGGTGATAGAACCCAACACTCAAGATTGTTGGTGACACGAACATTGCCGCTTCTTACGTATAATGCAATATTGACGCCGCAGCTGTCACGCAAGGTCTCTGGGAAGCGTGGCAACTGCCTGTTTGTTGGATAAATGACTTAACCAACAGATTGATACCTTAGGCATTGTGGTAAATCTTTAAAGAAAAAAACCAAGATGTAGAAATGAAATGTTAATTGAGCATTCGCAGCGATGTTTCCACAGGTAGGTAACGTGTCTGACCATTTGCAACTCGCCTGTTTTTAATGTGTACAATTTCGACTTCAGTTACGTCCAGCTGAGAACTTTTATATTAATTAGTTTAGTAGTATTTGAGCCAATTTATTTTAGCAAAATTCTATCATCTGAAGTTTAATCACGGATCTCGATCCCTTCGACATTTTTCATAACAAAGAAATTCTCCAAGGCCTTAATTTTGTGGTCATTTGTTCTGACTCGTTCTTCCGAGGCTCTACCGAAAAAAATCTTATAAATGATTTGCTCGATGAAGTAAATCTCATTATTTCATTTGAAACTGGTGCTCGCAATGTTGATCCCTTCAGGGTTAGATATATAATTTTTCACCAGTGCTTAATTGCATCAGTAGTATGTAATACCAATGTGGCAAGCAGTTTCAGTAATGCCAATGTTGTACTATATAGTCGTAATATAGTTCCATCAGTAGTATCTAATTATGTCGCTGCAATGAAGTAATGACGTTGCAGTATGGAAGAAGTGCAGTCGGAAATAGGACCAATAAGGCGTCACGAGTTTTAAGGCTGAGGCAGTATCCACATTACGTCGGAGAAGTTTGAAAACGCGGCTTTATTTCTACGGTTAGGCCTACCCTCCACACTAATCCGTCACGAAAACGGAGCTTATCGAAAACGCTCTTCAAACCGGAGGAATTTGAAAACGCCGCCTTTTCGTTTTCGTGTGGACGGAGAACATTTTGAAAACGAAGCTTTTCGAAAGCGATGTAGTCACGATAATCGTGCGTTTTCCTCAAACACAAATCCAAAATGACCGGTGATTGTTGCGTTTGTAAATTCCTCCGGCGTTATGTGGACGGGGCCTGACTTTCAACAAAGTTTTATTTTTAGCCGAAGCCAAATGGCAACGCCTGTAGACATAGAGAAAACGTCCATTGGTGTAAACCCGGTTTACGCCAGCGCCTAACGAGGACAAGACTCACTGAATGTTAACCTGATTTCATTCAAACGCGGCCAAACGCGTGTGACAGTGCACGAGAGTTCACAGAAGTTGGACAGTACACAAACGAAAACGAAGATTTGAGCAGGTTCAAACTTAATGGGAGTTGGCTCAAGCGACCGCGAGATTAAGCTCGCGAGTTTCTTAGCTGACTAGAATGCGTTGAATTAACAATTCTTTTGATTTCCCTAAAAATGGTTCGATATTGCGTACTAAACAAAACACTGTGATAAAATTCGTGCTTTAGCGCGTGTGGACGAAACACTGAACAAAAACGCGTCTTTGCCTTATAGTTAATATATTTTGTACGTAGAGAAAGTAACAATTGTCAACAGTACATTGTCTAAGGTACTAAATAGTAGAAAATAATAAATTTGTAAATATGTTATTCTCTGTGAGGGTACAATAAACTGAAGGCGTGTTCGCCATGAAGATTACCAGAAAAGATGTGCAGAGTGAAAAACAATTTATTTTATTACAAGTGAATACTCAGGTAAAGTGAAACCAATATGACTCTTGACTTTTTCCCTTAAACTTCAAGTTAAAAGCAAACCTTTACCAAATAAATATTGTTTTAAATAACCATCACAAGATCTGAGGTGATTCAGACATTACAGAGTTACTTTTTCGGCACAGAGTAAAAATTGCCTCGAGTTTTGTCTTATTCTCCTCTAACACTTGAATGATTCTAACATAAAATAAAAATAATCTCTTTACTTTCCGACACTCAAGTTAAAACCGCTCCATTTTCTGTTTTGTTTTCAATTTTATCGTGTAGCTATTAAGCGCGTAAAGAATTTTAACTCAACGAGAAGACAACGAATATTTTAATTCCAGCGTTTGCTAGGCTCACTTAAACTGAAGCCCTTTGGTTAGATTTTGCGAGCGGGCAAAAAGGCGAACGTTTCACAGTTCTTGCCTTTCATGCTCTTTTCCTTGTGGATTAGCCTTTTGGTCAGTTCCTTGATCACGTGCTTCGCCACTTCCTTGCACGTGACCTGGGTCGTCATTACTCGGTGAGGTGTCATCCGCACTTTGATTTGCTTGGTCACCAGTCTCCTGCTCTTCGGAATTCCTATCATCCTCCTCGTCTTCGTATGGTTGTTCAATCCCAAGAATCAAATGGGTCAGCGCGTAATATGTGTTGACAAAAGTCTGACGAAATACAAAGTACTTCTCCAAAGCGAATAGCTGAAAATTTTCTAAAGCGGTTCGGTTTTTGCGAGACATTTTTTCCTGGTCCAAAGGGTACGTTTCTGTTAAAAGAAAAAGAGCAAGAAAATATATTACAAACTATGTTCTGATACACATACAGGGTACATTATTTCCTCCAGAATTTCAGTATTATAAGCTGATTCAAATCGATTAAATCTTAAATTTACAGTTAAATGACATCAAAAAAGAAAGAAAGATACCACTTTCAAGCTTAGAACTTACCATCCCCGGCTAGGGGTGCCCCCTTTAATGCCCGACCGAAAAGCACCTCTTTCAGGCTGGACTTCTTCAAAAGGATATGGATATTACCAGTTGAAGTAATAGAATAGGGAATGAAAAACTGTTATTTAGGTGATACACAGTAAGTTCCTTTAAAAACATCTTAAGTAAACGCACCTCACCCAAGGGGTACAGTGTTTCTACTATAGGATGTCACGCTACCTTTCCTGTCAAAAATGGTGTACAAACGGGGAAAGGGTTTATACCTCAGTGCGTCTATCGGTCTCAGAACTTGCTCAAGTTTAATATGTAATGCCAGCGTTCAATTCCAAATGAAAATACGAAAAATAAGCCGCCGTCGCTCACGTTCTCCAAAATACCCAGAACTTAGTCATTTCACGTTGTTGTTTTGCAGAGGACGGCGAAGAAATGTACAAAGAATTATAACGCACGTGCACAGCTATTGTTCTGCTCATTAAACCTTTTGTTTTGTGACGTTCTCGTTGCCGTTGCCGTCGTGGTTTGCTTAAGGTCCCTAATGTGTTGTTGAGCACCTTTCCCTGGGAAGCAAGTGCACTTACCCGGATAAAGTATCCAGTTTCTGATGGTCTCGTTGTTCCACTGTGTGACGTTAAAGAACACGTACATCCAACATGACGGCGTATCAGATACCGTGTACACCAGGTGAGTGTCGTTAGATGGAATGGAAATCTCTTCACCCACCTCCACAGTGCGGTTGGTTTTGTTAAACTCCACCTTCACTTGACCTAAAGTAAATTACAAATTAAATTAAACTGAGTTATGTTTCTGTTTCATTTTCTGTTCACATATCACAGTCAAGGTCATGCTGGGGAGCTTTCGGGAAAAACAATCAATGCCATTGTTAACTGGAGTTTCCGCATTAACGGCCGGGCACCGAACAAATTGGCCGGTTATGGGGACGAGTTTGTCCGCCTGGTTTGACCATCTATATCTAGTGCTTATAAAGAATTTCAGTTCAAAAATATCTGCTCGCCTGCGAAAACCAGCTGCCCTCCTGCTGTAAACGTCAATGAAACCCGTGATTGTATAATACATGAACGATTAGTATATACACACTCAGTGATCTTGGTGTTTTAAGCAATCTGATTGGTTCGCTATCTCTGGCTAATGAGCATTAGTATATACACACTCAGTGATCTTGGTGTTTTAAGCAATCTGATTGGTTCGCTATCTCTGGCTAATGAGCATTATTCACCCCCTTCCGAGTGAATAATGCGTTTCGCGAATTCGCGCATGCTTTGTACCGCTTGCACGTTTTCCACGCATGAATTGAGAGATCAATTAAATCGATTTTTAATGGTTTCCTTCTGAAAATGTTGTTGAGATCACTTCCTGTGTATATACTAAAACAATTATTCTTCTCAATCTCGGTGAATAGTGGCAGAATATTTACCTTGCCGCTTCGCGGCTCGGTAAATATTCTGCCACTATTCACCTCGATTTCAAAGAATAATTGTTAAATGTATTAGTTTCCAAAGAAACTGTTGGGCTGCGTCAGCCGCCAACTGAAGCAGTAAAACAGACTATTTAGGGAAAAAGGCCAGAGAGGAACTTCACAATGCTTAATTGTAGCGATCTGAAAACAGCGCTGATTACTGAAATATTATGTCACTTTACCGTGTAACAACGTCAACGATGCGTTAAGTTCTTCAGCCACATAGTTTTCCAAGAAAAGCCCTGGAAAATCAGCCACAAACGTGATGGAACTAAAGTTGGACTTCTCCTTCAGGTCCTTCCTGATTTGGACCATTTTCTCGCGCCACGGGGACAGCTCTGTCAGCAAAGGTTGAACCCAAGGTGTCTGTTTAAATGGAGACCACGGAGCCGTGACCATGTCCACGTTTGGATCCACCATTCGCTGTTGAAAGCGCTTGTTCATGGAGCGCCACACATCCAGGTAGATGGCAGGGTCAGTGATGCTGAGGTCCGGGTGAGCTTTGAGCTTCTCAGCCATGCAGCTCATGTACTGCTTGATCATGTCCGGGTGAGAATTCCAACGCGACTGACGACCCTCCCTTAAAAATGCCTACCAAAACGTCGAATCTTCACTTAGCAATGTATCTAGCAGTTTCATTCTCACTAAGAGCACTATTGGTGCATTGCTTTGAGAAGATCCAGATCACGAGTTCTGAATTAAGATCAGCGTACACTAGAGCGGATCTCAATTGAGTGTCATAAAACCAAAACCAAAGTAATCGCTCTAGCCAATCACAAAGGACACACACAATACAGACAACCAATCTCGAAGTGATTACATAAATGACGCGATGCGCGGGAAAACCAGTGCGCGTGTTTACTTCTGATTGGATGAAAAAGTGGCGTAAGTTTTTTTAAGCCAATCGTGTAGCGTAATTAATACAAAATCAATTACTTTCCGACACTCAAATGACAACCAATGAGATTACTCTTTGGTGCACCACAACACCAGTGATCTTGTACCACAACACCAGTGATCTTGTATCGTGAATACTGCTCGGGATCATACTAAAGAATCTCACCGTATGAACAACCTCTGGTAAGGCTAAAAGTTTGAAGTGGAGAAGCTAGATGGGTCAGTAGTCCCAGCAATTATTGAATCAGAATTTTAACAGATTGCCCCAGCAATCTAACAAAATAGGAAATTTAAATTGTGTGCTTCTCCAAAGAAAAGTACACCCATTGCCAGGGTTTACACCTAGACTAACACCACACAATCAAGATTCCAACATGTTTAGCATTACATGAGCACCCCTCCCCACCCCATCACTGTGTGGCAGTTAATCATGAATGCATCCAGATGATTGGCTGGTGTGGTGAGTAAGTAGCTGAGTGAAAGAAAGATGCTCATGTTATAACAGTAATCTTAAAAAATAGGTAAAAACGTTCTCTGGTAAAAGGTTTGAAAAAACTATGAGCTTTCGGCAGCCTAAACTGCTGCCTTCGACGGATAAAAATGTGATTTATATCCGTCGAAGGCAGCAGTTTAAGCTGCCGAAAGCTCATAGTTTTTTCAAACCTTTTACCAGAGAACGTTTTTACCTATTTTTTAGCATGAATCCTGGTAACGGATCTTCAATATTTTTAACAGTAATCTTGTGACACCTGTGACACTATCAATACATAGTACATTAATCTTACCGTGGGTCTAACATAGGTGACCTCTCCAGATGCTCTATCCACTACTTTGACCCGCACATGTTGAGTGTTCCAGGAATGTACCATCATGTCCCATGAGTAGCCATACAGACCTTGGGTCCAAGCATTATAACCCTAGAATCATAGGCAGACCACAACTATTAACATCAACAGATTTTCCCATTTGTTGTCTCATTGTGTTTTCGTCAATGGAGAGAATAGTCCACTGAAAGATGCAAAGGCACAATTTGTTTTTAACTGCAGACTATCAACCTTTTTTAGCATTGCAACATATTGAATTTGATACAATTAAGAGTCGTATGACAACTTTGAGATGGGTTTGGAACAGTTTTAAAGGGGTAATGTCATACTAAAATAATTAGTCACAAGCAATCTCAAAGTTCAGGGTAAATGTAAATTCTAATACTGTCAATCATCATCACTGGGCCAGTCTTCATAGGCATTTTGAGAGATATGGGTTATTGACCAAGCGTGAGGTCAAGATGGCGAGATATTGGCCAAGTTATTTTCTTGTATGTTTATGAACCGAGATGTAGTCAAGGTCCATAAAAACGCGAAAACAAGAACACAGCCAATACACAGCCATCTTGACTGAACAAACTGGGTCAATAAAGGATTTATTACACGAAATAGAACACTACAATGTATTTTCTTGCAGAACACGGCAGGTAGTCCTGAGCAGGCAAGATAACCCCATCTTGCTCGGTTGGTTAACCAATCAAAGTACAGGATTTGGTTTCATCTTGCCCGCTTATGGAGCTAGCCATATAATAAGGCTTGTAATCAGATCATGTTTATACAATTATATTATTGGGTAAATATTGATTCTTCTTTGAGGAATTTTGAAGTTGAAAAAGAAAGTTCATATATTAGGATAATCTCTAAATGAAACCATGAGAAACAACTCTCACAAGGGCACCCACAGTGAAGGAAATTAAATCAAGCCTAATCCCATAGAGCTTGTTTTTAGAGAGATTTTGCATGACTGGATGATGTGGGAACTTTTCAGAGTAAAGCTTTGCAATTTTTCAATGTTCGTTTTTTTTAGAAGAGCTTACAATTTTCAGAGGATTACTGAATTTATTTATATGTGTATAAACAGAGTTACCGTACCTTAGTAATAAAGTGTGAGTATGGAAGGAAGAGCTGACTTCCAATGTAAACAAGAACAATGAACACAGAAGCCATGTGACTAGCTGTTGGTGTTTGGCACTTCTTTGAAGTTTCTGTTTTTTTGCTGCGTTTTTGCTCACTTTGCACAACCTTGACAGACTCTGAGTACACACAGTGAGCGCTTGCTAGAGGTTCCTCTTGCGAAGGTAAAATCTCACTGATGAAGTTCGGCATGCATGCAAACAACTTCTTTGGCCAGTTGTAGGCACAAAACAGAGGTAATGTGGCCAGCATGGCATATGGAAACATGCCAATGTGAAACATCTGGGAATTCATGCCGTGGAACATGGCACCAAAGAAAATTCCAATAGGGCGTGTCTTGTCAAAAATGAGAAGAAAACCTTCTGATAGATCAAAACATAAGCCCCCAATATGGACAAGGAAGAGGTCAATTTTTTCGTCATCTAGAAAAAGGCGAAATGGATCAAACACCCATTGACGAGACAGGCCGCTCATGGAGTATCCAGTCATCCAATCCATGTCAAGCTTCTTTATGCCGGCATAGAAGTACACCAGAAAAATCTACCAAAGACAGAGAGAGTTCACTTCAGAATTACTCATTCCACTATCGATTTAACCAACAAAAAATTATTAACTACAGTGGAACAACATTAATCCATTCACTAACGGGCCACAAAAATCTGGCCGTATTAACAGGGTTTGCCATATTAATTAATTTAAAAGGGGTTCTTTCAATAAGAAAATGACGGACTGAGCTTTTGTTCAGGCCAGATAAAGTATTCTTGACATATCTTCCACTATGGAATGGACAGATCTTGTACCTGTTGTGTGTCAATTTTTTTTCTGTGCTTTAATTTTTTTCAAACCAGCTTAAGGGAAGGGGGGAGTCTGGGAACAGTATGATAAATGTAGCACGGTTGATATGGTATCCTGGTGGAGGTAAGGTAGGATTAGAAACTGAGGGGGTAGGGAAGGGCTAGGGAAGGGCTAGGGAAGGGCTAGGGAAGGGTTAGGGACTGAGGAGTGGTGAGGAGTGGTGGGAAAAGGAAAAAAAACTGGTTTGAAAAAAATTTGAAAGGAGATTGAAGTAAAAATTGAAACAAAACATACCCAACCATATACATGTACTAAGACAGTATTGTGAGCCACACTTATTCTGACAGAAACAGCAAAAAATCCAACCACATGTAACAAACTCTACAAATCCTAATTAAAACTTAAGAATACCTGAAAACGTAACAAAACATAGTTCCACTTTGGTACATGTGAATTCTTTATTTCAGGATTCAATACTCCATCCAAAGACCTTCAAAACAAACAAATTAAATTATATCACCATGATATATACTAAGTTAAAACAATTATTACACCATTTTCAGGTGAATTTTAAGGTGGCTCAATACAGTTTCCAGTACTTTCCAAGACTTAGAGTTTGATGGGTCATTATAACCACTCTATATCAGTTGACACCAAAATCATGGTATCAAACTGACAAACTGCCCAATCATTGGTGAACAAGTTGCTGTCAATTTTATGGCACAATAGGTTACCATAGCAACAATATGACCTGCTAAAAACACCCCTAATTTTAGCTTTAAGCGTTTATAACTCAAAAATGAGCTCGGTGACCCCCATTTTTTATTATTGAAATGTAATCAGCATGATAAGATGCAACTCTTTGCAAAGTTTGAAAAAATTCTACAGAGGGGGTTCAAAGCCACCTTAAATTTTCGAGAATTTGTGTTGGTTTAGAATTGGTACCTCTTAGGGGTGAAAAAAGTTTCAAGCCAATCCCATAAAACAGGATCTTGCTCCTGCTTAGGGATTCTTTTCAAAATTTCTTGATGAACACCCCTGTCTTTTTTATATGGGAATCTCTCTCCTGGCTTAATGCATCCAGTTATCAGCAATTTTTTGCGGGAGGCACAGTGGCCTCATGGTTAGTGCACTTGACTCAAGTGAGCGGTCTGGGTTCAAGCCCTGGTGGGGACATTGTGATGTGTTCTTGAGCAAGACACTTTACTCTCACATTGCCTCTCTCCAACTCAGGTGTATAAATGGGTACCGGCAAATTGTTGGGGAAACCTAACAAATTGCAGGGAAGTGACCTGCAATGGACTAGCATCCTGTCCATCCTGGAGGAGTAGAAATACTCCTAGCTGTTTCATGCTACAGAAACCGGGATAAGCTCCGCAGCTATGTGCCAGTCATGGCTCCAAGACTTCACTTTTTTTATCAGCAATTTGTATACTGTGCTCTCCCATAAGGATCACGACTTGCCTGGCCAGGTGGGCCAGTGCTTTGTGTCTTTGAACCCTGGAAAAAATTACTTTTATGTAGGAAAACGTAACTCACCAGTAGCGGTTGGCATCAGTCATAAGAAGCATCACTGAAATCAGTCCATATAAGTATGAATGGTTGTTCCACCGTGCCTTCTCCAACAAAAAGACGTACCAGTATGTGACCATGAATAACAGACAGCTTAAACGAAACATCAATCCAAGAAAAATCCCACATGCTCCAAGAAACATGATGAGGTAAAGGACATGCATCCAGTCCACCGACAGAGGCTGAATGAAGTTGAGAAGTGGAAAGTGGCAAGTGTCCTCACCAAAATGTTTATCAATGTACAGCATACTGCGCTCTTGAGGAATGTCAATAATCATAAGTAACCCTGAAAAATAAAAAATTCAGGATGAAGCAATGCATTTATTTACACTTGCTTACTAGTTGGTTATTCATCACGAAGTAGCAAGATAATTATTGTTTCAATCAACAAACTTTAAAAGATGCTAGGATGCTAAAACAGCTTATTGAACACTATATCTTTCCAATCATTGATGTTCATAGCACAACATTCTGAACAGAAGCCATGAAAGCTCTGTGAAATGAAAACACATGGTTACAGCTTGCATCTTTGCCGCTTGTTTTTTTTTCTGGAAATAGGCCATCAAATATCCTACAGTAGATCTGCACCTGTACTACTATGATCAACACCACGCACGTGGCCAGATTTGAATGACCTTTGGGAAAGTACACAGAGAAAGAAATAAACTGCAACAACCTTACCAAACAAAATTCTCAATACAGCAAGGTTGGATGGATCAGCTGGTGATGTCATGAATATCATGAGCTTATCCCATAAGCTTGATTGAGTCATGGTGGCCTGACTTTTCTTCTCTTCTTCCATTATGACTTTTTTGCCCATCCTGACAGCCACTTCTTTAAGCTGTTCAATCCTTTTAGAAAATGGTCCCTCTAGCACCTTACATTATAGGAAAAAATGTTGGATTTAGGTTATAATGCATCAAACAGCTGCCCCCCCCCCCCCCAAACAACCATGCCAGGATCTTGAGAGATTCAGGTCATGAGCACTAAAGGCATTCGTCGTCCAGTATCAATCGATATCCTCAATCAACCCACAAAGTCGGCAACTTAAATGTACCAACACTTTCCGACATTGGTCGGTAAGTCAGTCAACACTCGGCCGTCCCCTCAACCGTTGCGATCAACATTCTGCCACATATTGGTCAACTGTCAGTGACACGTCAACCAAGTGTTGGTGGGGTGGACATATTGGAAGATACTCAGTCAATATATCAACTGACACTCACTTGACGTATCGACTAATAGTGTTATTCGATACTCGGGCAACGGATTATTGGCTACAAGGACAAACCATATAATAATAATTCAACACATATAACTTATAGAAATTTAAGAAGTGTTTACTTGCTAAATGCCATACTTTTCATGATAAACAGATCTACTTAAATTAATTAATCTTGAGTTCGCCTATCAAGCAATGAGACAGTTTTCGGCTGTACCAAGTGCTACTCCCACCGTAAATATCATAATTTAATCAGCGAAAATGTGAGAACTTTTTCACTCGCTTATAAGCTTATAACACTCCGCGACGTATCGAACAAGTAGCCCTTGCTTGATAAATTAATCATTTAAGATTTATTCTTAATACTTATTGAATTATGCATTTGGATTTTTTTGACTTTTTCGGGCAAAAACCAGTCGGACATTCTGTGTGCATTTGCTATCCGACACGTAAGAGTATTTTTAGATCGACAGATGAGAGAACATTTCCGGAGAATTGTTATTCTTCATCGAGTAAACTCTGAACAAACTGTTTTTCGGTTAGGACTAGCACGTTTTAACTGAATTAATGTCATATAATTTAGAAGGTTTCTGAAAAAAACATAAGCTTAAGCTTACCTCGGATTTGTATACACCAAACACGGGTGCCCGCGAGTGCCGCGAGGCAAGACAAAAGATCAGGCACACTTGATACAAAATCCACCCTAATGAACGAGAATAATTGACTGAAATATACAGCTGTCCGCTTTCTTTTGTATCTACCTATCTATCTGTATCCACTATCGTGGCATGGTAGCGATTGGCTGAACGCTTTGCTTTGAAAATTTCAATTCACAAGACCGCCATTTTTTTCTGAATACGACTAGTCTCCAGCTTTCTCTCGTCCACTTAACAAATTGACGTCAGTTTTTCATGCGTCTGTCCTGTTATTGATCATAAATTTCGTCATCACATTGTCAAAGTAGCTGTGGATCCGCAGACTACTTTGACAATGTGATGACGAAATTCATTGTCAATAACAGGACAGACGCATGAAAAACTGACATCAATTTGTTTTTTACGATAACAAATGGTCGAATTGTCCGCTCTCGCTCGCTGACGCGTCGCACGAATTTCAAATTCATGTGTCTGTCCGCATATTGACGATAAAAATTAGCCAATGAGCGCGCGAGAATTTCTGCAGTTATCGTAAAATTTGGTATTACTGTACGTACAAGAAAATATCGCGAGTCTTTTCTGTGTTTTGAATGAAATTTTGTTCTGGAGATTTTATGTCTATTTTTCTCAGTAAAATACACTCAATTTTCGCGTGTGAAATCTTTGGTATCGACATGTACCAAGCTTTTTACAATCTTTGGACCACAACTTCTGATCAGTGCCAACAGATTTTAAGGTGGTATGATACCCTAAAATACGGCGATGCTCAAGAAAAATTCAATTTCATGAAAATAGAAGATTTAAGACCCTTGAACACTTGTCAAAAACACTTTCAAACAATCTTGCCGAATTTTCCTTTAGATGAGTGTGAAATATGAGGAAAGTACACAGAGGTATAAATTTTTTTACGTAGCAACGGCCATAGCAACGGTTGTTTACTATAAGACCGTGACCAAAAATACAGATTAGTTTAACAAATATGAACGAAACTATGTAGAAAAGTTTGAAAGACATGTATAATTCGATTTATATAACTACTTGTGAAAACCTTTGCCTCGAATTGCCATCACAGGCTCATTCATTTCCCTTATGAAAACGAATATTTCCTACAACTGCAGTAACTTTTTACAAAATAGAACAACCAGTACACCCTCTCCCCCGAGATCCAATCTGAACCCCCCCTCCTCTATTTGTGGCTTGTTAAATGATCAATTCTTCGTGTAAGAAACTTTAAGTGCATTTTTCTGAAATATCTACTTTTACAACGACTGACCTCACGCCAACATTTCTACTTTGCAAAATATTTAAGTAGACTTTCTGAATCTTGGGCTAATCAAAGACCAATAGTGTCGTGATGCAATAAACCAAAAAAGTCGTAACATTTTAACGCCTGTTACGTGACATGAGATGATTTGTCCACTGAGTGTGGTGTAAAATAAGGTTATTTCCAAATAGAGCATGTTAAAAGCACTGAAAACAAGAATTGACTGTCAAAACTTAGGTTCATTGCACAGAACAAAACATAAACTTGCACGATATGCCTGTTTGACAGTCAAATTTTGTTTTGTAAAAGAGCAGGAAGTGTTGGCGTCAATACTATAAAACACTACCTCAAAAGGCTGTGGCTGGTTGCCATAGCAACCATTTTGAGTGAAACCTTCAAAATTGATTTTCTCTTTCCGAGTGCAATCGCACACAATTGATCTTTTTTCACCATATTTAAACTAACTTTTTGGTCCCTTTTAGGGTACCATTCCGCCTTTTAAAAGTCACGTGTGATTTGAGCGTTGCGTGACAACTCAAATAAATCACTTCCACCTTATAGGGAAGTGTAAACCGTCTTTGGTATCTTAAACAGAAATTTCTTAAGATCTCAAAAAAACGCTGGATGGTCCGCTAGTTGTCTTTTAAAATTTAGATTGAAAGTAATTAAATCCAATACGATCAAAATTTACCCAAGTAGAAATCGAACGACTATCCAATAGAACCATCTTAATACGGTTAGACAATTAAAACATTTTAAGACAATCAGGAGCGTTATGGAGCTACTGGGTGAAAAATGATAGAAATGCCTGCTATATCAGAGCGTTATGGAATATTGCAATTGATAGAATAAAATGGATAAATGCTTACATTGTCCGTTCGAGGCGTGTTCAATTGTGGGGGAGAGGGTGGGGGCTTAAACCTGCGAGTGGAAAAATACGAGGAGGTGAAGAGTTTTTTTTGAGTTTAAACAGAGATAGCCTGCGTAACAGACGTTTCCTTTCCATTCTCTGGACAGCGAAGATCGAGCATGCGAGCGAACAAACTAGGGGACCTGACCCACTACCCCTGCTCCTTGTTACTTCGCACTCGCTTTCAGTTTCGTTCTCTTCGCTTGCTTTCGGAAATAAACGCCTGCTCTGCAGGCTAAAGCAGAGTCTCTAGCTCGTCTAGCTAGAGTGAAAATATTTCAAGGATAGCAATGACAATAGACCCTTCTCCAAAATGGCCGCCGAAAATTTAAATAAGTCAAAATTAAAAACGAATACCAGCACTAGAAAGAGCACCTTAACTTTAGTAAACCTGCCAAGTTTAAGCATTTCAGGTGAAATAACAGCCGAGAAAATGTATGTTGAAAATTGAAAAATTTACAGACGTTTGTATGACTGGGGGTATAATGCATACCCCCAGTCATACAAACGTCTGTAAATTTTTCAATTTTCAACATATATTTTCTCAGCTAATATTTTACCTGAAATGCTGAAACTTGGCAGGTTTACTAAAGTTAAGGTGCTCTTTCTAGTGCTGGTATTCGTTTTTAATTTTAGCTTATTCTAACGTATTTGAATTTTCGGCCGCCATTTTGGAGAAGGGTCTATTGCACGCTAGCGCCAAGAGGAGATTATGGGTAACTTCATATATTCCAGAGAGGATGTTTTAATAATACCCAACTCGTTTCATATGAACGTGCAGAGTGAGGTACAAGATATTTTATTTAAGTCTTTATGCTTTCATCTTCAGGTTTTTCGATCGTTTCACCGTCTCCATTAAAATTGGTTTCTTGTTTCTTTTCAACAGTAGATGATTTAAATTTTCTCATTTTCATAAGCTTGAGGCTGGCCACGTCACAATTCCAGTCCCTAACAAAAAAAGACAACACCACTCAATCAATACGCATCAATATACCAGAACATTTTCTCCTATTTTCATGTAACTTCTTCCATTCTAGATTACTACTCAATAGTTTTAACACCAAGGGAGTTGTCGCTTGCATTTTTAGGATCACTTTAAAGCAGTCAAAAGTGTCATTCATCACAATCTAACCAATCAGAGAAAACAAGCTTTTTCTCTCAACCAATCAGGGACAAAACTAACAGCAACCATGCGTCGACTAATGTGCTTTTCCCGCGCTTTTCGCCAGCTAGTTTCAAGTATCTTCTTTACGTTCTGATTACAACACAATATTAATGAAACACAGCACAACGCAGCACAGCATGGCACAGCACAGCACAGCACAGCACAATACTGATTACAATACAATTAACTTAATTTAAACACGATAAGGATTAAAGCTGTAAGCTTGTAGTGGTTCACAGCATTTGAGCATCTAACTTAGGCTTTTTCAATCCCGTATCTCGCCACTATGTTTGGCTTATTTCCGCCATCCCGCCCCGCTAAGAATGTTTATTCTGATCCCAACTGATCAGAGCCGCAGTTCTCCGCGTAATGTCTGTCACCTGTGTTTTCTAATTTGCATCCCGCATTCCGCCATCAATTTTGAAACTGACAGTGAAGAATGATCCTCGCAGTGAATTTTCCAATTTAAGCAACTGGAAAGAAGAAGCCTGAAAAAAATCAGGGCTTCAACGGGATCCGTGACCTCCGCGATACCGGTGCGATGCTCTACCGACTGAGCTATGAAGCCACACATTGGGAGCGAGGTCAATTTGTTGAGTTCACATCTTCCCGTGAGGAGTGAAATGATGTAAGTATACATGAAATAAACTATCCCGCATTCCGCCAGTCAAAATAAGCAAATCCTTCTCCCGTCAAAGTAATTTTATCCTGCATCCCGCCATTATAAATTCTGACATCCCACAACTGGCCTTCGTCTTTTCTCCCATCAGGCATCCCGTCAAACTTGGGATAAACCGCCAATTGTACACCAGTTCACGTCAGTCCCCCGTTCTTACCTAAATTGAGCCACTGTTTTCGCCGATGTGAGGTCTGGAAGTTCTGTTATGAAAAAGAAATGATAAAAATGATCACAAGCCTCAACCTCTTCTAACCTTCAAAGGTTACAGAAAACTACAATGTGTTCTTTCTTGAAACAAAGGGAGAAAGTATGAGTTAAGTTACAGAACTGACATTACCTGGTACACTGTAGCTTACCTATTCCACAGGTATTATAAAGCTCTCTTTCCCGTTCAATAATATTGTTTATTGTGTCTTCTCTGGATGCATGAGCTCTGCCTTGTCTTCCTTTTATACTGTTCTGTTCATTGATTTGTTGAAGCTCCTGATCAAATCGATGCAAATAGCTAAACAATAGAAAACAAAATGCGTCATAATTAAAATTCTGGAAACCAAATATGTTACAGCAAGACTACTCGAACCAGACCACCTGAAAGAAAACTAACCAATCAAAATGTATACTGAGAGCAATGGACTGGTAGCTTCTCCTGACAGCAAATAACGGTCTGGTTACATGTAGATGTGAAAACATAAGCACTAACAACTCCTCTGTGTTATATACACTCTCAGAGATTCAATCCTTGAAAACAAATTTTACGACAACTAAACTGGAACCGTTGAAAAGGGTACAAAACTCAGGATTAAAACTAACTAATGGCAAAGTTTCCTGAGAGGTCTGCAACACCTCACACTTTGTCGGGTTTTCAATTTTGTTAAGATCTATTGTTTGTATCCTTCAATGCTATTGGTTTATTTAAGAAATAGATTGTTATCTTTTGTTCTCAAGTAACATTCTGATTGGTTAACTCTTTTCCAAGTGGTCCAGTTCGAGTAGGCACACTGTAATTCAGGTCAAATAATTCTTTTTCTTTCTTTGGTATCAATAAACTGTTGAACATTGTTCTTTAACTTCCTTGCTACAGTATTTTAGCTCCACCATTCTCTTGGTTGGGGGTGTCATATGAATGGAAGACTAATCGTTGCCAAGAGTTTATTTTCATGTAGATAGAAACACAAAGAGAAGGCATGAATGAGAAGACAAGCCTAGGGTGACCAGCTAGTAAAGTAACTACAACTATATGAACAAGATTGACATACACTGTTATATTAGAAATAACCAAATTTGACTGAACAGAGTAAATTAAGGAACAGGGTAACTGGGTGGATTCACGAGTGAAATCATGAGCATGATTATTCTCTGAAATTTTCAACACAAGCTCCAGTTATGGCATTAAAGGACCACTATCAACCAGTGTGCTTTGTATGCCTCTGTTGTTATTGAATGCCTCACATGTTGATTTGTCATGAACACATTACATGTACATATAACCAAATATAAGGCTGCATAACAGAGCTTTTTTTTCTCAAAAGTGGAATAGAATAAGCTGTTGTTGATGGTGGTCCAACAAATTTCCAAGTTAAGTCTTCAGTTTATGAAGCAATAACATGTAACACTAGATGAAACACAGTATGTACCTCTCAATTAGTGCACAAACTTCAGAACAGGGATATTGCATCTTTTCCTCCTCTACATTCTCAAAAAACCATCTAAATTTTTCACCAACTGCAAATTAAATGAAATAATTTATCGGTAATTTATAATATCACTTCAGTTCAAACTGTGGTATCTTAATTCACTTTGAAACATTCAGTTATTGAAAGTGGGACAGCAGCTAAGATAAGTCAGCCATCTTCTTGTCAACCAAAGGCCTATCTGCCCACTGGTGGTTGCTTGAAGCTCAGATTGATGTACGTATCAAGGAGGAGGTTCGTACATTTCAGGTTAAATAACTTAGTATTGAGAAAAATACCTTTAATTTGAAGGAGATAGTTTCGCTCAGTCTTCTTCCTATGAAGCAATGAAATAGCATCAAACCATAAAAATATAAATCAATAAAAGGAGAGGTGACCATAACCAATTATCATTTTATTTTGTTGATGAGCTTCAGTTTTTTTCTGGCCAGATTGGGTACATCATGTCTTGCTGTTTCCAAGCAATGATAGTCTGCTACTTGGGCAGTCATTCACATTTCATATATACCGGTAGTTATTACATTCCATAATTCCACCCTAATTTTGCACGAAGGGCAGTTGGCCTTGTAGTCTCCAGAGTCCTCCAGCCTTCACCACTGGGCGTCATCCATCTCCACAGCAAAAGACCTTCTCTCCCAAGAGGTGAGGTGTCTTGAGTAATTCCTGTATGCGTTTCTGTTGCTAGATGCTTTTTAGCTGGTTACTAACCTCATACCCAACCCTCCTCCTTTCTTATCTGGGCTTGGGACCGGCAAAGGTGCAGTTGTTTTTGAGCTTAGCTTGAAGGGAATCTCTATATATTGCATACGTGCACACACTTGTGTGTGGCTAATGATGCAGAAATCGTGCACAGCAGGGATGCGCAATACAATTCTGAGAAATCACCTGAACTATTATAATTTCAGGGCTAACATCAGTGAAGTCAGTGAAATTTTTTTAAGGTGGGTACATAAAGTCAGACCGGATCAACTTGGATCGCTGATTTGAATAAGAATAGCAACAATTGTTGTATGCCTCATTCCTGAAAAGGTACCATTCTTATTCAAATCAGTGATCCCAGTTGATCCAGTCCGACTTTTGTACCTGCCTTTTTTTTGGCTAAACAGCGTGCTATTTAGGCTAACCAGAGCACTATGGCTAAACATAGTGTCATTTTGTCATTTCGCCATTTAGTGTCTTAAACACAGCCATAAATTTATAACAGGAATGTAGTCTACAATCCGATTGGTGAATATACGCTTAAATGATATAAGTGTTCACAACTTTTGGATTTGTGCAGTGAAGACAGTTTTTCCTCAGCTGGGTCATCAGTTTTTTTCTAGTCACCTAATTCATTCCTTGACTTTAAATGACAATTTCAAGTCTTACATAATTTTTTTTAGGAGAGCCACTGTTTATGTAGTGAATTACACACTGTAACCTCACCTCTGTAGTTTTTCATCCCTGTGTGCTTGTCTTGCCAACTTTGTGGCTTTTCTAGAATTGGGATGTACAACTTTCTTGCAATGCACTTTTGACTTTCCTTCCTTTGGCTGCCAAAAAGAACATTGAGAGACTAAACTTTTTAGTTCCTCCGGAAAACATGAGAGTTATGTCAGCTGTACTCAAAAACCGTCTCCGTATTCAATCAAACACGATCACGGTATTGGAGTTAAATGATTCAGCAATCAATTTTCAAATTTCCCAGCAAGGATACGATGCAACTACATACCATGTTTAGCTTGGAAAGAATATTAACAACGAATTGTGTTGTTTGTTGAGCAATCTTTGCACGTGAGAATCTTCCTGAGCCTGCTACTGGTCAGCTGATGTCTAATTAGTGATTATGCGTAGTACCTGTGGCGAAACAAAATGGCGGCCCGGATAAGGAGTGCGTTTCGAAATGTAAATCGGATAAATAACATGTTTCTCCCTCAGTTTGAAAACCTAAAGCAAAGAAAACTTGGCAGGTCAGCGTACAATGTGTTCGTCGATTACAAGGCTGTGTTTAAGGATTCTTACCTGTATGCAAAAGAGAAGCCACTTCGTTCAGCGACAACATTAGGTGTAATTCTCGGACTGTACTATCTTTATCACGAAAATCCTGACGTGAACTCGTACGAAGATGCCCTTTTGGACTGCGCTAATGAACTGCTACAGATAAGCCACCTGGTTAGGAATCCCTCGTCAGACAATTATGTGCAGAAACTATTGAAATATCGTAATCAGGAACGAATAAGGATTCAAAGTTTTGGAATCTTGACCCTTGTGTGGCTTTCTGAGTTTGGACCCAGTTGTGATTTGTACGAGAAACACTGTGAATACGTGCAACCAAGATGGAAGTCTTTCCCGCAGCGAGTGATTGACATTGGAATCCTGGGACACTGGTACTTCCTGGAGGAGGCCATGAAGGACTATGACGTCAATGAAGCTGAACTCGCTGACTGTCCACCGGACACGCAGTAAATGTAAAACGATTAACTAGTGCCTGACATTGATTTTCCTTGACAGCAGCTCTTTGAATAAAACTTGTAATTGAATTAGTGCTGGTTCTGCAGAAAATCACCCTGTAACTGCAACCTCGTCCCCAGGCAGCCATCTTGAAAAGCCGGGAAGGCCCTGGTAACAAGGTTGCCTGTACAGCGGGAGAGCAGAGGGAAAGGAAAAGCTTCCTATTTGTCTCTTAATCCTCTCCCCCTCCCCCCTCCCCCCCCCCCCGCCTTGCCACACCATAAAAAGCTTGATACTTAGGCTGCAAGGGTGGAGACAGCTAGGGGTACCACTCTTAACACGGCCAGGTGTTTGTTGCCTACTGTGGCTTCTGACCAGTTGGAACATAAGCTGAAAATGAGCCCTTCGACGAAGGGCTAACGCTCGAAACGTCAGCTTCCGAATCTCTTTACGGTGGCCAATTCACATTATCAACCCAGTTGATAAAGCCAAATTATCTTGTAATACTCCCACCGACGCAGCACCACAGTTTCTTTAGAAACTTGCCCCCCAGGGATAAACATCGATTTGCTGTAAACATTCTACTTTGTTATATAGGATAATTTGGTTTTATCAACTGAGTTGATAATGTGAATTGGCCACCGTAAAGAGATTCGAAAGCTGACGTTTCGAGCGTTAGCCCTTCGTCGGAGCAATCATCATTCTTTAGAAACTTTATTACTTTGTTATATAGCTGACTTTTTTCCCGCAACAGCGCGCTCGTTCATTGGTTAGTTCATGGTCACGTGACATCTAACACTAAAACTGTTACCAGTAAATGCCTTGAGCGGGCAACATTGCGAAAACTATGACGTCAAACGGGAAACAGTTCAAAAAAATGTTGACCGCTGTTGCTCGTGATCAGAGCGTGCAGTTGAAGGTGGCCTGGTGTCGCTGGAATCTCAGCGCGATTTTCCACCGGTTTGAGCAAATCACCTAATGACTGGTCCCTTGGGGAACCGTGAGTTTTGTTTCCCTCGAATCTCAATGTTTCCCTCGACTTCGTCTCGGTAAACATTGAGATTCTCGGGACCAGTCATTGTGTTAAGTGTTGGTATCTCGCATCTTCTAGAAATAGCAGTGATGGTCTGGCGTGACCACGGTGGTAACAGTAACGACAACTGTTTCAAAGACTAATTGACGAAATGTCACGGCAACGGTTAGCCTAAATAGTGCACCAGTTAGCCTAAATAATGCTCAGGTTAGCCTAAATAACGCCCTCAAATAGCGCTCATGTTAGCCTAAATATTACCAACTTGAAGGCGGTTAGCTCTCAATATAATTGTATAGGTTAACCGTATCCCACATTGTTAACTGCCATTTCATCATCTCGCCATTTCGTGTTTTCAACACACCCACAACTGAGTTACATGCAATCTTCTTGGTGCCACTCTCCACCCCGTGCCCTTAAATTAAAGCAGCAGTCAACCTCCAGTGACTGAACACGTGGGCTTGCGGTCGAATGTTTTTTTTTTCCCTCCGGAAATGTTAAACCCCCCTCAACAAATAACGAGACAGTGTGGAAATTGGTCTCGCTTTCTTGCCGCCTTTTTTATCTGCTCCCTAAGATTTTCACCGGGCGTTCTGGCCTAATTGTCATACGCTTAAGTAATTAACTACTTGTTATGAGTCTGACTTCACAAAGATAACGCTTGAAAACAGTTGACATTTTGAAAATAATTCAATTTCGAATTGAGTGGTTTTCCTGTTGTGTGAGGCGGATATCTAAAGGTCACAGTAAAACTTATTAAATATGATCTCCCAATCAGCGTGAATCGGAAGACGAAACAAGCAGCACGCCTTCTTAGATAACACATGTTTTTAGATACGCCTTGTAACGGACATTCTATCGTAACAGAAAGTCTTTGCATACTATCACAAACGATCTTTCAAAATATGAAGAGCGTTGAAAACGTTTTGTGGAGTACAAAAGAGAACTTTTGCGTCGATTCTTCAATTTTAAGGTCGAGTGAACTTCCAGAAAGGGGTTTTAGATCTTTTGGCACCATTTTAGCAGATAATCAAGACTGATTAAATATGACTGTTGCTGAATGGAAACGTAATGGCGAACTATAAGACCCATATATGGGCCGAGATCAAACAAATATCATTCAAATGCCGCTAAACCCCTGTCGCTTTTAACCTTAAAGCATCTGCTGAATTCGCTCCAGGCGTTTTGTAAACAGCATTAACGTTTTGTTGAAAAATTAACACCATTATTCGATTTTTAGGCCAGTTTCGAATTGCGCTGATAAATTTCTTACATCCTCATAGACCTTAAGACAGAAATTTCAAATCCAGATTTTAAAATGAAATATCAGATGTGACAACACATATTGGCTTGTCGAGATAAGATAATGAAAAACCAATTGACACGGCTGCCCATCCATTGTCTTGCGGTCAGTGACATATCATAAATAAATTGTTGCCCTGGGGTAATTCCTAAAACAGTTTGAAAGTCTATTGAGAACCGTTAAAATTAGGGAAAAAATATGGGCAGTTTTGAAAAATTGTCATAGATAAAGCAATACTTGTTGATAACGAGACGTTTTGAAAAGTGATCCTGACTTTCGCAAGGTGCAAGCTTGAAAGGTTCGAACTTTTCGTGTTAACTCAGTAGTTCGAACTGTTGAATATTATATATATCGCTGATCTCACACTGTGCTCATAGGTGCGAGAACGGCACGTAATGAATAAGTTTACATTTTATTCTATTAATTTAACCTTCCACAAGGTTCATCTGCTGACAACACGTCTACAATGGTTCACGTTCTGGCGGTGGGGGAACTTGATATAGGAGCACAAGCTAATGATTAGTCACTGTTGTTTTGCGATAAACTCGACCAAGGATGAGTGTGCAACGCCAAATTGCGATCAAAGTACCAGTGATGAAAATTTCTCCATATTACAGCAACGAATCGAATGTTTTCCCTGCAACTAACAACAATGTGCTAGCATCTCCAGCGTTAGCGTTCGCTTCTGGACCGGGATTTGAGTCGAAGCCGCTGGTACTAGACTTAAGGAATCTACCCAGTGTTGATTCTCCCGAGCTGGACAGCTCTTTGCGAGACATGTTAATGGAAAACATGAAATCCGGCAACGCATTCGCCGATGATAATGACGATACTGTTTCCGAAATTTCAACTTGTAGTTCCGTGGTTACTTTGGAAACTGTCGATGAGAGTGAACTAAGCAACGCTCCGACAGGAAACCGAAAGACAGCGAGGGCATCTTCGTTCAATGCCGGATCGACGCCGCGGATTTCCGAAAGAACGAATGACGCCGATGAAGAAGATGGCCGAAAGACAGCGATAAAGAAATCCAAGAAAATTATTTCTGATTTTCTTACATTTAACGCACCAAGTTTCAGTGGAAATGTGGCTAGTGAAGAAAACGATGAACCCAAGCCTCCAGCGCCGTCAGAGAGGAGAAGGAAACTTAGTATCACCAAAAGAATTTCGCCGCTATCTTTGCATGGTATTTTCACTGGAAACCAATCAACAGGAACCAACAAGCAAGAAACTACCAGCGAGCCCAAGGAAACGAAGAAGACGCGAAAACTATCACTACAGACAATGTTTAAACCCTCGCAGCATTCAAACGAAAAAGAACGAAAGAGAAGAAACACGGACCCACAGCTTCCGCCAAACCAACAAATAACAACTACAATTGAAAACGAAGAGAAGAAAGGAAAAGAAGAAACATCGGCTGCAAGTGGTAAAGAATCACAAACAAAGCCAATTCAGGAGCAAGCGTTCTTTAAAGAAGACGATGTTAAGATACATGACCTCATCAAGCATGTGTTACGAGCGCACATGCTTGCAATGAAAGAATATAAGCGGGAGACATGTGATCGTGTTTGTAAAAGCATCTGTAAGATTTTGAAAACTCTTGTGGCTTCAATGAAGGAAACGGAGAATGTCCAATGTAAAGTTGTGTGCCAGGCGTACATTGGTTCTGTAAGGGACGAAGGAATGTTTGCTACAGTTCAGACTGTTTGGGAAAACGACAGAGACAATTTTGCAGCAGCGAGTTATAGGAATGATTCCTTGTTCGGATTCGCGTCTGTTGTAGCATACACTTTGTACTAAAACGGGGCAGAATGACAATGTGAATATGATCTTTCCTCGTGGCAACATTAGTCTTCTTAAACTGACAGTCATATTGTTGTAAATAGAAATGCCTTGAAAAGCCAATGTAGGAGGCCTGTTTCTGCAAACGATAATGTCACACTGGTGTAGATGCTTAGACTTCACTTTGCAATCAGATTAAAAATTATCAAGTTGAGAAGTATGTGTTTTTTTTTGAAAAACCATTTGCATTTTATCCCGGATTAACTGCGACTTTATATTTATTTTGCCGGGATTAGTTTATCGCTCTATTCAGCTGTTTTTATATTTGATAAGATTATTATCTTAGTAATTAGCCAAGAAAAGCAGCGTCTGTTTTTCTACCAATTGAGGTTAATTAAATCAAAAGCTATCGCCAGTTGAGCATGGGATTGCTTTGTTAGCCCATGTTACATAACAGTCAAAATGTAAGGATTTGTAAGGGAAAAAAGGTTCTATTGTGAGTCTTGTTCATCCTTACGCTTAAAAAATACGAATAGGTATAATGAAGATAAACCTACCCCACTTCAGGGGTGTGGTCCTTTGTTTCTTGTAGGGCTTCTAGGTCGATTTCTAGCTATTTAGGTGCATGGTTTTTAGTTCCACTGCTTTTTCAAGCAGTGAACTGAGCTACAAACCACCAAAGTGGTCGTACATCGTCCTAGAAGCCTCCCAGAAACAGACGCTAACCTGAATTAACCGAGGTGGGTCCATTTTTGTTGATACTCGTTCCTATTTTTAAGCTTAGGTTTAGAGCCACATCAGTTCCCGCAGAAATCCTGACATTTTGAGTTAAACGTAACATCAGTTATAACAATAAACACGGACGTTCATTTCTCAGAGCTTGGCCGGCTCCCAGTCGCTATGCTTTTAGTACCAGAACGTTCCAGCAGTTGTTGAAAGCTGATATCTTCGTTGGAGCTATATTCCTCTCCAAAGTGTTAAACAATCTCTGTAATCGCCCAGAACAGGCTCTTCAAATGTTTGGAATCGCTTTCTCTACGTGATCAAAGGTGGCAAATGGTATTAAGCAAAGTTAAATGGTGGAAAAATGACGTTCTTTGGTTTTAGCAGGAGTTCGTCATTGATACGGGGGGAATTAAGGGTGGGGGGGGGGGGGTTAATTTCGCATTTTATTAGTATTACCACCAGTAGTACGATCAAGATTCTTTGTCCGACAGCCACCCATTTCCAAGCCATCACAACTATCTATACTTCTAGGCCGATTGAGACCATAACTAAAGGTCGAAAAAAGGGGTTGGTATGATTTCAATCTGGGTCGTTGTCCAAATTTACAACTACGAAATAAATGGTCAACAAACACAATTTTAATTTGGCGTTAATCCATGACGACAAGACCTATAAGAATTTCACAGCTAATAACAACACAGCAATCAATCTTTACGTTTTTTAAAACACTGAGGTCGAAAAAGGGGTGATATTCAATACTTCAATCTGGGTCGTTTCCAAACATTAATTAAAAATACCAATGAAATTAAAACTTTAATTGCTTAATATCAAGTAAAGATGTTTGAACCGGTTTGAAACGAACAGATCATGTTTTGGGGGAAACCTTTTTTAGAACAAAAAATTAGTGAAGTGTTACAAACATACCCGTTAGTTATAATCATAGGCCAAAATTTGGATAAGAATTTATCTTAAAGTTCCTACAAAATGAATCAGCCTTTGACCTGACGTCAACGTCAATTGAAGACAACAATTCAAAGAATTGATTGAATTGTATGTACTAATGAATATATGAAAGATCATATATTTGAACTGCGGAGAAGATATGAAGACATGATTTATCATCGCAGTTCTGTATACAACTTAAGCAGTAGTGAAATTAAAGCCCGAAAAAAATTCAGGCCTGAAAGGGATTCGAACCCATGACCTCTGCGATACCGGTGCAGTGATCTATCAACTGAGCTATCAAGCCATCTGGGAGCTGGTCACTTTGCAATGTGCGTTCGTAATATACTCTTAAATTTAGTCAAACGCAAAAAAGGTTCTCGAATATAGTTAGCATTGGAAATAATAAAAACAATTTCTTCTCAACGAACCTTCTGTACTATATGCCTTGAACTTGATAATGACTGGTTCCTAAATAATTAAAAGCCAAAAGTGATAAAAACTTTTACCATTATCTGAACTGCTTCTACATGGCACCCTGGTACCCTGGTGATAAGAATTACTACTTTGAACCTAAAACCATTACAGGCCTGACGATCTTCAGTGTCAGAGTCATGCAAAGCATTCTTGTGTTGAAAGCGCGAAAATTTCCCTCGTACGTTTGTGAATGAAACACTTCAAATCAAAACAAGGTCGTCGCAGAACTGGGAAACTTTAATTTACAAACGATTTTGAAATTTCAAAGGCAAATTATTTCAATATGACGTAATATGCAAAGAGAGGAATTTAATTAACATCCAATGAATTTACTACATGTATTTCCTTGGAGAATTTTATAGGATAACAACGTATTACACTGAGACATTAACTTTGGGTTTTGAGTGGCTTTCCTTTCATCAAAATGCCAATTTTGTCATTATATGAAATAGGGAAAAGTTAATTAATTGCCGCGACCTCACGGTTTTAGCAAGGTGGCCTGGGTTAATAAAAAAAAGCTGGTCTACAGACTGTCTAATATAATTATGGCTAACATGATCGATTTCAACATTTTCCGCATTTAATTGGTTATCTTGAACCCATGAAAAGTGCGGCTTATTAGATGACGACTGGTTCAGTCTGTATTTCTGTTTTCGGGTGCCGAGTGATCTCTTTACAGAGTTTTTGCTCGGCTTTTTTGGTGGGCAAAACATTGAGAATGTTTCTACGTTCATGCTCATTTAGTAAAGTACAAATTGAGTTAAAACCACTACCAGATCAGTACAACAATGAAAAATCAATACCATATGAAACGAAGTTAAATTAATTAGAAAATTGTTGAAGATTGAAGTTTTCCGACACTGATTCTCTGATTTGAAGTCTTAAACAAAAACAAACAAAAGCAACATGGATGATTGCTTTCCTTTTATTTTATGCCTTGTTTATTTCGTTAACACAAAGCTAACAAACACACGAGTCTCTACTAATATACATTAATCTTTGCACTGAATTGAAGCATTAATGCTTCAATCAGCGTATGTGAAGTGTACACATCACGCTAAATTATAAATAAGCAGATATTTGCCTTCACAGAAACCAAGCTGTGATTTCAAACAGATCAAATTCTCAAAAAGATGTACATTGTTTTTATTGCTGCATGCTGTGGAAACAAAGCTTATGAAACATAATGCATCACACAGAAAGCTATTATCAATCTGAAATAAAATGCGGACAAAAGTCACCTTCAAATCGACCCTTTGTTCTGAAAGGATTAATTTCACCTCAAGCATTTAACATCTCGTTTTGTTCTCACCTCGATTAGATTGAGGTTGTAAAATCTATTGTTTGCTCAAGTCATTGAGTATGCAAATAAAAAACACATTTTTAACGCTTTACTAAAATGTTCAACATTTGTCAGCTACGATCTGCGATAAAGCATATCGCTAAAAAAATACCTTGTGACAGTCTGCAAAGACGGATTTAAGCGTCTTTATTTTCACGGACGGAAGGATTATCTCAGAACGACTGGATATTAATATTCCGTAGAAAGTTTGCGTTGCAAATACACGCTTAAACACATGAATTTCACAGTTGGAATTCACTGAAAGAGTACATGCTACGAAAACCATTTCACGCCCTACGCAACAATAACCTGTGTGTCATCAGGTCATATGCACACAGGCTGTACTAATCATCCAGAGTTAACACTTTTTCTTTTTCACCTTTTGCAACATTTGTTTACATTTGGCTACACAATGCGTGCGAATTGAAGGATTGGTTGATATCGGTTCAAGATCAGTGATTGACCAACACTTTGTTGCCGGAAGCACATTGAGACGATTTGAACCGCGATAAATCTGTAAATTAAGACGGCGTCTTTCACTATACACGTCCAGTTCACAGAGGGTTTCACGTCTCACGGTAGCTTCGTCGTCTGTCAAAAGTCTACGAAACAGTGGAAAACATAATTCCTAGCAGATTTCTACAGCTCATTCTCAACCGATCAATCTTAGTCATGGATGAAACAAATGGATCGTGGTTTCCGAGGGAACGGCAAAATTCAAATCCATTTCATTTCACCTCTGGTCACGAAGTCTCTCGGTCAAGCAGTGCAACGAACATTTACGGAAACTCGTCTTTTACGGCGTTCCCTGAAAAAGCGGAAACGAAATTCTCGCCCAAGCCAGGGAAAAGAACGAGAAAGCTGTCGTTATTTTCGTTTCATTTCAACTCCAAATCGAATTCGGAAGAAAGAGGAAAGGTAAGGCGGTCATCTCAACCAGCTTTTAATCAACCTTCACCAACAACTCTTTCACCAGATCCTGATGTCTGGATGGCTTCGCTAAAACCCACTGGATCAATAAACAGCCTCGATAGTTCGCCTTCGTCTTCAAGAAAATGTTCGTCTGCGGTTGGACCTATTGAAAGGGAGAACATTGCAATTCATGATATTATTCAAGAGACTCTGAAGCTGCAGTTTGAGAATGTCACCGAGTACAATCGCGAAGCCTGTGACCGCTTGGGCAAAAACGTGTGCCAACTTGTAAAGCGGCGCGTCGAGGCGATGAAAGAGGCGACGAGACAGCGCTGTAAAATCGTGTCTGTAGTTTACGTTGGTGCGGTTAGAGATCATGGGATACAAGTTGCTAGTCAGGCGCTACTGGAGGCAGATAAAGACAATTTTACTGTGGCTAGTTATAGAAACGGAAAAGTGTTTACTGTGGGTGGGATCATGGTCATTCCGTTAGAGAAATAGTCAACATACTTGTGCACTAACAGCCACATGTTCAAACAACACTAAGAAAACAGACGATCCCAATAATTCAGGGGTTTAGATAAGGAGCAATGGCTGTTTTTCATACACAGGTATTTTTTTGTTGTTGTTTGCACAGCTTCGTGTAAGTGTTATGTGGAGTATGAAATGAAAACATTGTCAGTCGCACCATGGCTACGGCTCATTAGCCCTGCTACAAACAGATAACCTACAGCTGCACATAGTAGCAGAAGCTGTAGGTATATTGTCACCAATGTGAAGAGACGTTTGCGGAAAGAGCAATTAAATTCATCTTGAAATGATATTCAATACAAAAATTTCACGATATAGTTTATGCCTGGTAATTCTCTTAGTAAGGCCTTGTGCGTCCCATAGCGCCATAAAGATTGACTCTGGTGGGCTCTGGGAACGAAAACAGTTAAAGTACGAGAGTACAGTTGAAGGCTCAAACGCTTTTAGTTTTAATGCGAGCTCATCTCACCCTGGAATTTTAACGAAAAGTGGCTTTGGCACCAATAAGTCGGCATTTGATCCGACTAGGTTCCCTGAATAAATAAATGAAAGTAATAAAATAACCCGAATGCTAACAATTTTTAATCTGCAATTACATAATGGATAGCACAGTATGAGATGTTACAGTAGATGTTAGAATTACGAGGTCTGCTAATATGCTTGTAACTGGAGATTGCAGAAATAACTTTGATATCACAAGATTAAGACCACCGGCCGCTTTTGAATCGCCACCAATGAAATGCTTGTAGTTTATTGTGTCTTCCAAGCCATGGCTAAGCTGTAAATACCGATGCGAAGAAGTTGAAAAATTCGCCAAAAGGGCAATCTCGAGAGTAGATAACAAAGTCGTTGTGGTGAGACGTTATCAGTGTTCTAGCTTGCACGTAATTCATGCCACTGAAAAATTATTCTGTATCCAAGATTTGGTTGGATGCTACAGTCCAGGACTGCTTAGCGGCCCGGCACAACTCCGTTTTTTCGCGAAACAGCGAAAACCTTGCTGTAAAGCAACTACTTCTCCCTTGTTTTGAGCCGTGATCAGTGATAATGATGGATCGCTTTTGATGTGCACATGTTCTTAATTGCGCAGCAGACCTTTAACTTCTAATTAATTTGTAGAAAGCTGTTTATCGCGCCATCTTTCAGAACTTTTTTTATGCTTCAACATAAATTTCATTTAATGAATCTGCTTTTGAGACCATCATTTCACAGAAGTCGTATAAATCTCATACTACGATGTTCTCGTATAGCTTCAAAGCAGAAACATCTCCAAATACTACAAAAACTATTGTTCTATACAAAGTTTCAATACCAGGATATTTTTACAGAATGCAGTGCCGCCGTATTAGACAATGAGGTCAAGAGACCATATGTAAAAGGAATTTAAACCATTGCGACTTCAACACGTATCTTGAGGTAAAAGAATATCAGTCAATCCCGGAAATAGCCAATCAACTTTCGCAGAAGGAAATTCAGTTTGAAGTACGACAAAATTACATGATTCTCCGAGTACCGATTAGTTTCGGTGATATCAATATCACCTTTATCGCACTCATTTGAAGTTGAGAGCCTCGAGGTAATATTCCCGCACGGGGGGGGGGGGGGGGGGGGAGGGGGAGGTGTACTCCCAGAAAATTAGAGTCGGGATGTACGGCTCGCTTCAAAAAACCCTTACCCTGTTTAAGGCCAAAATCTCCGATTTTCCCTACACTATTTATGACCTAACCAAAGATGATTACCCTATTTAAGACCAGATCCTTAAATCAAGACCCTGTATAAGACCTGTCTTATAATTAGTTCCCTAGTTCAGACTAATGTTAAAGGCATTCTAAAGGTATTTTGTCGATGGTATTATCGATAATGATGAAAAAGTAGCTTCTTCTAAACACATACCGTATTCAAGACTAGAGCGCAAAAAACATACCCTATTTCAGGCCAAAATGGCCAACATCGATACCCTATTCCTGACTAAAACGGCAAAAAACCCATACCCTTTGGGCGCACATTCCTATATAGCCTGTATAAGGGAGTTCCCCCCCTCCCCGGGCGAATTTGTCACGGATTCATTCAGTTTTGAGCCAAAACTGTTTGCGTTTATTTGATAATTTGTGTAGTAATCTCTCCTCTGTCAATTCTGATAAGAATGTCGGACGGAATTCCTACAGAAGCTGTTAAACTCCACGTGACATGTCGCGGAGACACTGGCAAGATTTTGCAGAAATGCAATGTTTCAACATTGGAACAGTCAAGAACAGTGCATTATTTTGTCGCTGCTAAATCAGTACTGGGACTTAGTACGTCGAGATCGAAGCCGAGTCAAATTCGCGATTGTCTAGATCCGTTCGATATGCCAATTGCTCTAATTGAACTTGAACTAAATATATGCAATGACAGCGTTCAATTCCGAATGGAAATGCGAAAAATTAGCCGTCGTCGTTCACGTTCCTCATGGTACACAGAACTTTGCATGGTCATTTCACGTTCTTGTTTTCCAAAGGACGGTGAAGAAATGTACAAAGATTTATAACGCACGTGCACAGATGTTTTACTCATTAAACCTTGTGTTTGGTGGCGTTCCCTGCATCCCTGGGACGTGATCTTACAATAAGACCCTTTTTGTGTCTAAAAAAAAAACCAATCAATCTGATTATCTCACGGAATGAGAGGGATTCAAAGTCAGATTATCTCACCGGAAATTGCAAACCATATATGTAAAACAGAAGAGAAAATTGTGATCCTGATAAAATGCTACATGTATTAGACTTTGAGTGACCCGAAACGACTCACATCACGAAAAACGATCTGTTTTCTTTCTAAATGAGACTTTTTATAACTAATCCTCTTAATTCAAATTAAAAGCTTCTTATGCCACCTCCATTTCTAGTAAGTGGTCAAAGTGCACTGCGGACATGCATAAATACACGAATTTTGTTTCGGCCATAGGTCCTCTCGAAGGCAATTCTGTCTTCTGGTGCCCATGTGTGAGCGATTCCAAGATGCCAATCATAACCCATTCTAAGGACGCGGCCTAGCCGCGCCCACTTCCTCGTTTCCGCCTGCTTGCTTAATTAATGAGTCAATCCATGCTCTTGTTCTAAACTCTTCGTTTGTTATGTGCATTGGTTTGTCTCTTAAATTGTACTTAAATTCGTTGGTGTATCATCGAAACATCTTCGGACCTTCCTCGAAAGTCTTCGGGTATCTTCTGAAATCTTCGGGCATCTTCGGAATTTTTCGGAAATTCTCGGAAAATGTTCGGGACCGTTCGTCCTGCCTTCGGAACAATTTTGAAATTTCTTCGGAAATTTTCGGAAGGTGGTCGGAAATCTTCGGAAATCATCAAAAACGCCGTCATCAGCATGTGTATATAATAAAAAGAACATTACACGGCGGCTTGAAGATATGAATTTTATTTTCTCGTGGCAAAAAAAAATATTTTACTCACTCGCTGCGCTCGTTCGTAAAATGTTGTTTTGCCACTCGAAAATAAAATTCATATCTTCGCGCCCCCGTGTAATATCCTCTATAAATCCACACCTATCACATGAAAACTTACATAACATATCGCGTTTGTAACGGACAGCGTCTGGCATTGTCAGAAAACTGGAATTTTTGTCCTTGCCAGCGCACGGTATATTGTCATAAAAGTGCTAATTTTTACTGAGATCTAAGGTACCCCGAACTAATTAACTTAATTGTAATGTATCAAAAAGCAGCGATTTTTTCGCATCAAATGCTATTAAACAATTAGATTATATATGAGCAAAAGAGTTCTATCCCGTGATTATCACTCATAGAAATCTAGAGCCTTTCTTGATACAGAATTGCTTTATTATAAATCTACTAGTCGTCCAAAAATTTAATCTAAATCCTCTTCAAAGGCACTTCAAAATTAAAGCACGAAGAAGCGACCCGCCCTAGCACACAATGCTTTGCTACAACAGAATGGATAGTGAGTAGCATAGCCAATCAGAGAACGGCATTCGTGATAGAACGCTAGCAGATTTTTACAAAAAAATTATCTACTTACAGAGTTAACTTCTTGATCAAATTTTAAGTCTACTGTCGTTTGTAGTAGCCTTACAGTCATCCTTGTATAGTCAGCATTGTATAAGCTGACGCGTCACTAGTCAGTTATAAAAAACATCTTTTTAAAGTTAAAACACCGTTGTGTGACTTTCCTAAGGGATAAGAGATAATGCCTTTCTGATTAACAGAAGTCATTATACCAGGATCATGTTAATTATGAAAATAAAAACCTTCTCCTGCTAAAAGTTTATAAAGAACACAACCTTTCGACTGTCTTACTAAAGTCTTCAACGGGCGAAATGGTATAAAGGCGCAAAAAATTCCAAGATATAGTGTGATAAAATACAATAGAATAAAATGCATAGATTAAAATTATGGAATAAGCTACAGAAACTGAAAACATGCCTGTCGGCGAGTTCGACCTTATTCTGACCACATGTTTCATCCCAATTCGTAAGAAAAATGGCAGCGATTACGAGCCGGCCACATAGAGCGATTCTCAGCGAATAGGTCACTTTCGATATACCGTATTTATTCGATTAAGCGCCCTGGGCGCTTATTTAATTTTTGGACCTTCAGGGTGGGCGCTTATTCGAGGTGGGCGCTTATTCGAGGCTGGGCGCTTATTTAATTTTCACCATTTTCAGCAAGGAAAAGGTTTATAGAGAAACATTTAAGAAAACAATAAATAATAACAAAACATGAAAACATTCTCATCGATTTTTCAGACAATGAAATTATAGATTGTGAGCCATTAAAGAAATACTGTAATAATCAATACCCGTTTTGCTTTTGTACACTTTATTTACCGTACTTATGTTTTGGGGGATGGGAGGGGGGGCGCTTATTCGAGTTTGGGCGCTCAAAATTATTTTTTGGGGGGGGTTTGGGTGGGCGCTTATTCGAGGCTGGGCGCTTATTAACTTTTCCTACCTAAAGGGTGGGCGCTTATTCGAGGTGGGCGCTTATTCGAGGTTGGGCGCTTAATCGAATAAATACGGTATTAAAATCAGCTTGATAGTGAGGCCTAAAGGACACAAACAAAAGAATGAATAAACACCTCATTCAATTCCCTTTCTTTGTGACCTCTAGGCCTCTTACTGCCAAGATGAATTTTAATATATCGAAAACAGTCCGTCGAAGTTTTGTTTGGCCATATAATAAACATCTTATTAACCGAGTTTGGTCGGTCTGTATGGGAGAATCTTGACCTCGCTCGTGAGTTGGTCAAGATCGAGTCTCCCATACAGGCCTCCTACTCGCTTAGTAAGAACTAACTACATTTTGAGTTAGAATTCCCTATTACATTTTGTGCGTAAAGTTCAGTAATGCATTTTAAACTGATAACGATTACATTTTGGGTCAACTATTGCATTCTGTGCGTTAACAACGTGTAGACATCATTTCATATGAAGAGCATCGACAAACAAATATTTCGCCTACTATTGCATAGTTATAAGATATTCTGGATAAGACTGATTGTCGTAAAACACCACAAAAATAGATGGCTCTACTTCGTTATCAACCACTGATTCATACAATATCTCTGGTCTTGAAGGGTTCTTTGCTGGAGGAACGGTTATTTTAGAGTCGACTACACCCCGGCAATACTGCCCGACCAGGACCCGGACAAGGTACATGTGGCGGTTCCCTGTATCTCCTCTTTTTGCGTAATGAAGTGAGTAAGAGGCGTCTCTTGCAAAATACGCACCTTGTCCATATTTAGTTCCTGAAAAGAAACACAAAGTGCACAAAGTGCGAGGATTCCAAAAAGTAACAGCATTAAATTAACAAATAAATAAAACCTAAAGCTTAATTTTTTACGATCGGAAAAAGGTAACTACGATCAGAAAGAGTCATATTTCTGTAATTCACTTATTTGAAATACGTGGCCCCAAGAAAATAAAGAAGGAGAGAACTGGTCTCCCATTTACTGACCTCTTCCAATTAAAACTATTTCAATCCATTCTCAGTTGTGTCTCAAAATTGTGTGGCTATCTTAAGATCGACACCTGACTGAGAATTTAGACTGACGGCATATTGCTATTTCTTTTAAGGCCGCGCGGTCCCGGGTCGTAGAAACGAACAAAAATAGCCCGGTGGGATCATAGATTGCGTAGCGCTGAAAGCGCTCGCCTTCCACCATTGTTCGAATTCTAGACCCGGAGTCATTGTTGCTTGTTATCGTCCTTGCTCTGCGTTTTTTTTTTTATCCAGGTGGTCTGGGGTTATATTTCGATGCACGACCTCTTCCGTGTTTCGTGGGTAAATATAAATTCTAAATTCATTTAATGACCTTTTTTTCTAAACACAGGACAATTTCAGATAAATTGAAAATCGGCTCTATCATAACTGTTTCGTTCGTTACCCCCACCCCCTCCAGAGGTAGGTGTAATCACTTACCATTGGCTCCACAGAGGCTTCTGTTAAATCCTTGAGTGTTGATCTGGCTGACACTTTTAGCCTCGGTTCCATGAAACAACTGTCGTTCACTATTCCCACCAATGTCTTTGTCCATTTTCTGTTTTCTTACCATGTAGCACTGGTAAAGATGAGGATTCTGAATTCGTTCTATTTTCTGAATATTCACTCCACTAGGGATGGAGCTGGTACTTGCCTGGAACTTGCGCATGACGTCTTTGTATTCTAAGGAAAGTTTCGAGAGTGGTACCATGTGCACTGTCATGTTGGCGCTTGGCATTTTCGTCCAGTGTTTGGGAAGAGCAATTCCTAGGCATGAAGACAAAAATGGTTACTACCTTTACCTTAATGCAGTGTATATCAAAATGGAAACAGAGAAAGCAATCAACTATTGTTTCAACTGATGAAAAACTGAGGTTGTTTCGTTTTGTCAAAGTAACCGTTCAAAAATTCGTAAATGGGTGTGGGAAATGCTTAGAAAATCGCGCGGCGCTGGTAGATATGCCTGTTTTCTGCTAAATCTAGCTCTAGCATGAGCCGCCTTTGAATGAAAAATCATGGACACAACATCATGAACAGCACTTGGTCCAACAACTTGGAAAATATTGGGCCAGAAGCAGAGCAATCTGATTGGTTGATTTTAACTATTGGAGCTCTGCATTAACTAATTAAAAGGGATCATTAAAATGGGTTAGGGTAACAGCATTTTTCGCAAAACTAAATGATGTCGTACTGTCACTAACCTTCTTCAGCTTCCTTTACCTTCCTGGTCAGTGTAATTTGTTCACCGGTCCGTAGTCCGCGGCCAGTTTTTGCCTTCAGATCAAGGATAAACTGCTCTCCACGTAAATATACTCTAACTGTGGGTGCATCTTTGCTGTACGCAATCTCAATCTTCGTTTTTGCTATGGGACCGAAAACCATTTTACTGCCGCGTATTTTGTAACGCCATTCTATCTTCTTTGACACCAGCTGCGCCTGTTCTTCCTCCTGGTTCTTCTTCGTCCACTCATTAATCTCTTTCCAGATCTCCCCGACCATTCCGGACACTTCAGTCGGTTGACCCCGTACGATAATGCGATCAACATCAGCCTCGACTACAAGTTTGACGTCAAGGTCCTCGGCTTTTGTTCTCAGGCTTACAATCTGTTTACGAGAAAGTTGACTTACAACCTCATTTTCAACTTTTCCCGTCGTACAAGCTTCAGAGAAACCTTTCTTCAAAGATTCCATGGCTTTTTCCACACCAGCATTTTTCTTGCCAAGGATAAAAATTCGCACATAGTGCTCTTGATTCGCTCGGTGTGTTTGCCTCCTTTCACGCTTTTTTAGCTGGCTAGTATCTGTATCATTTGATATTGAGTGTAAATTTCTTGAGGCTGTTGACACTGATGATCGGTCGATTCTAATTCGTCGAAATTTGTAACGAATACATTTGTATAGCCCACTCACAGTGGAAGCAGGAGAGCGGAATTTGTGCTTGGCTTTCAATTTGTCCATCACTTGTTTGAATGTAACAGTTAATGCGTGATCTTGGTCGAACAAAACAAATCGGATATCCTGCACTTTAGATGCGGGGTTAGTTTGACAAAAGCTGATCGTTTCTTCTAACATGATTCTCGAGGCTGCATCCCGTGGGAAGTTGAGGTTTCCAGTGCCTATGACAGGAAATGCTATGGACCTCACTCCAAGCTCTTCCGCCTTTTGTAGACACCCTTGGACAAGGGCCTGAAGAGTCTGAAACAAAATGGGAAAATGTTTAAGAGTGGACTTCAAAGGTGGACCATATAATAACTCAGTATTGTGCGAGTCCACTAATATCTATCGTATATCTTTCCTGTTACTGATTCTAAAGAATCATACGACAGTGATTCACAATTGAAAGAGACGCCTAGCTAGCTATTATCTTGAAGTTTATAAAGTTGAATTAACCCCCCAGTCAGTTTGTTGTGTTAAACGATCGTCGGAGCAAAGTGGTTGATTGTGAGTTGTATTTGGAGTGCTGATTTTTTTGTGAAGGATGAAGAAGCGGAGAACCCAGAGAAGAACTTTAGGACGAGACAAGGACGACAACCTGCAAGAAGTCTCGACCCACATGGGATTCCTACACGGGCCACATCGGTGGGAGGCTACGCTCTCACAATTGAGCCACCCCTGCTTTTCCATCGTTATGAAGCATCAGTCAAGGTACGAAGAAAAATACGCTTACCGCTTCCCCTTTGCCACCGTTCCAGTGGCAACAGTAAGTGTTGATCACGTGACTAACCAAGGGAAAGCCAGGACAGACAGTAATGTCTCCAACGTTTGGAATTGTGACTTGAGGAACACCAGCATTAACAATCGCTTGGTACGTCGCGTCGACCCCGCAGACCAATGCATCAGCCTGCAGTTTGAAACAAACTTCAGATTAAATTGCAAAGCAAAAAATAAAGGGTAGCAAAACAACGACAACTAAGATAGAAAAGCACCATAACTGGAACAACGATGGGTAAGGATTAAGGATTAACACAGATTAAAAACAACGAACTTTAGGCTGAACTTTTCAAGGTGCACAAACCCTGACGTACGTAGCGCCTTTAGAATGAACAGAAACACGTGGATAAAGAAATAGTGCTAATTAAGAGGAAAACGAGTTGAGAACTAGCATACATGGTACTGTAACTAAGTAAACGGAGCTAATTCTAAACGGAGTTAGTTAAACTGTGTGATAGTAGAGCAAAACCATAACAGGCAGTTTAGAAATGATGGGTTTTCTAATTTCATTTACACCCACTTTCCGTGTTAGGTGCATAGGCGACATCGTTCGACATGCCATCTCTCGATGTAACCTGGCCTACGTACGTAGAAACATGTAAGCACAATGGACTTCTTTACTGTCGAACTAGACTTTAAGTCATGAAAGATTGATTTATTTTTCATCAGAATGAGGCTAGGGGTATCAAGAAGTCATTCTGTGAGAGAAAAATCGACTGTTTGTAATATTAAAAGCGGTAGAGGTCCAATTCTACCGGAAGTCACTATTGAGAGCCGATGGACTACACTAAAATCGTTTGTTTTATCCCATAAATCGAGAAACATGCAAAGTCCACAATCTTCTTCAGCCATTTCAGCTCAGTAATTATTATTTAGTTGTCATTTCTTCCCCTAATAATCGGAAATAATTGCCAGTTTCATAGTTAAACGGGCTTTCAGCTTTTCTCTGAGAGATGGCGTGTCGAAAAGATGTCGCCTATGCACGTAACACTCAAAGCGGGCGTAAATGTCTTAAATCTGATTGATTGTTAAGTTGAAATGAGCGATTTATTATTGGCAACTGAGCAGATTATTGTAAAGTGATTACGCAGGTTTGCTCAACACTCACCTTCTCGGTCTCAATCTTTCCAGTTTTCCACGATATTTTGTGGTGCCCTTTAGTCATAACCAAGGTGAACGGATCAGTACCTCTAACAGCTTGCTCATCATCTCTACCAACACCACCACCATGATCGCGCTCATCATCATCATCATCATCATCATCATCATCATCATCATCATCATCATCATCGTCGCCGTCATCATCGTCGTCGACATCGTCGTCATCGTCATCATCATCGCCAACAACATCAGCAGCAGCAGCCCCATTGCCATCGCCATCGCCATCGCCACTGCCACTGCCACTGCCATTGCCATTGCCATTGCCATTGCCATTGCCATTGCCATTGCCATTGCCACTGCCACTGCCACTGCCACTGCCATTGCCATTGCCATCGCCATCATCATCACCATCTTTTTCATCTAGGCTTTGGCCAAAATCCACCTGCACTTGTATTGCACAGTTGTGATCTTTTTCCACTGATTTCACAAGACGGTCTCCTTTTCCACTGTCAAAGTAACACCGAAGTCCTGGCTGCTTCACATCAAATGTTATTGACTCGGTATCTTCTACGAGAGCGTCAAGCTGTCTCGTCACTTCAGTTAAGCCTTTCCTGTTTCCACAAATGTCAAAATCATCATCGCCTTTTCCTTTTTTAATCTTCACTCCAAATTCCAGCAGTTGAGTTTCGATGGAGCGTAAATCCTCCTGACGAAACTCAGCAAGATACCTTCTGACAATCTGAGATGAACATTTGAACTGTTCTTCCCTGATACAGTTGTTTTCCAAGAAGGTGTTAAACTTCTTCATCGCATCTGTGACGTCATCTTGGAACCCAGCGACGAAAATGTCATTCCTGTTTTTCCAATGGATACTGACAGCTGTTTCAGAGTTGATTTCGTCACACAACTCGCGCCATTCTGGCGTGTTTAACAAACATTCGCTCTTATCATCCAATTGGACGTTTTCTTTCAGCGTCAAACTGTTAACCAGCCTCTCGGCCTTGTCCCAGTGTGCAGCGGACGTGCTCACAATTCTGGCACCGGAGTCTTCGTCAATGACGAACACTGCCTCCACATTGTTGTTTTCCAACTCACTTTTCACTTTCTTTAACCCTTCGTCCGAGCCTAAAACTTCCAAGATGATGTCGGGTAGAGTCAAGTTCTTTTCAACCATGTCCGACATATGTTTGAGGAACTTCGTCGTTGCTTCAGTAAACTGTGACTCAGGACCTTTGAAATATATTTCTTCACCTTCAGTGTCTAGCTTTATCTCCAGCTCCTTGTTCTTTTCCTGAAGGTTCTCCACAAAATTTATCTTCTTCAACAGAATTAAGCGTTCTTTAGGAACATTTGGCACTTTTTTCTTCGCGTAGGTTTTTCTGATCTCCTCTCGGTATATCTCTTCCAATTTAGATCTCAACTTCTCCTCATAATCCTTTACTTCGGTGCTCAGGGAAACAATTCTAGTAACAAATGAATCATCGATAAGTTTGACCAGCGGAGGATCTGCTCCTAAGCAGGCGCGAATGCTGGATAACTGTGCCACCACGGCTTCCCAGAAATCCTTGTTGACTTGAACGTCACCCTTCGCAAATTTGTCGAGGTAATTTTGTACTTCATCAATGCACTCGGACTGCCACGAATCACTTTCGTCTCCTCCTTGGTACACTATTACAGCCATTTTGTTGTTCGGTTTCCAGGTAATTTTACTCTTCCTTGCGGCCAGGCAATTGCTCAGTTGATCACGAAATGCTGAAGTGGTGATGAATTCCATTAGATCCGGGTCTACAGCTATGTACAGGTTTTGTGCTTTTATCTTGGACTGCTGGCTCACTTGAGCTTTGTCGGCGCCACCAGTGGTAGTTTCAAGTCCATCTGTATTGTCGTGTACGTCACCTTCCTGGCTTTCTAGAAACTCGTGGTAAATTCTGATTGACAGTCGCGCTTGGTTTAAGACATGTGGCTTTTCTTTCTGCCTAGCTAACACTCGTTTCACATCTGTGAACAAAAAATAAAATAATAAAGAATTATACCCGAGCAACCGTACGCAGAACATTATTCTTGGGGTTAACCCTAAAGAGAAATCCCATAGCCATTTGCCACGGGGTTCCTCGCAAGAATTGTCAACAAAAGATAGCCGAACTGTAGTCATAAGTTAGAATTGTGTTACAAACCTTCTGGATCTTGAAATACAACCACAGCTGTACCACCTTTTGGTATAAATTCTACTCTCTCCACAGGACCCCCACCGTATCTTTGACTTTCAAAGTACAGTTCAATAGCATCATGGGTGGTATTATCCGTTAAACCGCTGACAGCAATGCTTGTACTTACAGGAACTTGCTCGATGGTAATCTTTGCTGAATTTAAGCCTCTATTTTCGCCTTTGGTCTTGATTCTACTGAAATCTAAGTGATATACTAATAATTATTATCTGAATGTAAATGAATAAAAGCATACGAAAGTTTACGTTGCCTTCTCATATAAAAACCAAGCTAATTTACAATACAGTTACACTTGTAAGAAAAGATACAAACCAGGTTACTGTATTCACTATAATAACATAAAAAATGATAAGAAGCGATTTCAAAATGGCCTCATTTGATGTTGTGATCGGTAGAGATGACATGGTCTGCAACAGCGGAGGGGTGACCATCTTGTGTAAGAGCTGCTGAAATGCTCGGTCTTCCGCTCTTGCAATCGATGTCTGGTTTTACTACCGACATAGAAGGAATCACAGCCCCAACAACTATTTTGTAAACTAGTTTAGATCTATATTTAAAGGCCAGGAATTACGTGAGTATGTATGTTTCTAGACAAAACTAATAGTAAGATAGTGCAACTGCGAAATTTTGCTAGTCGAAGCCAAGAAAGTAAATATTGTGTGGCCATCAAGTGACGAGCTCGTAGACGAAAACTAACGTTGTAAATCGTGTATATAAGTTAGTGCGTGTGAAAGCTAATGCAAAAGATGTTTTAAGATAGGAGAACCCTTGGGAGCAATTAAGTGTCTACTACAGGGTGTTACATTGTCTGTAGACACTCTACTGCCGCAAGAACCAACACAAAACAATGGCACGTCACGCATGCGTCTTGCGTACGATTCCAATTCCTGGCACAAGGCCAGGGCAAACATTTGCACCATAATGGGCTGAAATAAGCTGACAGTAAAAGACATGCTGGTAAAAGAGTGATTTGTTAACCTTCAAATAATCAGTGAGGTCACTTTTACTTGACTTACCTGTTATGTCATTGGACATTATGATCAGGGCTTTATCGTCTCTCAGCATTACGTCCTCCACCTCTCCACCGCTCATTGCCTCGATGAAGTTCACTAAGCAGTCTTTGGTCGTCAAAGCACTCAGCCCACTAACGAGTAACTGGTTCTGTTGAAATCGAACACCAGCCTGACAAGGCTGATCTTCACTCTCCGTTTGACTTGACAAGTTCTGCCCAAGCTTCATTCCTCTCTGATCACGCCCTCTGCTACCACTATCCCGAGGCCTCCGATTAATGTCGACGAAGTCAGACGAAAAAAATTGAACTGCCTGTCTTACACGAGCTTCCCTATTTCCGTGATACTGTTGGCTTTTTCCTCCCTCTGAATAACTCTGCCTTTGAGAGCACTGGGACCGATTATAGCCATAACAAAGTTGATCGACATCCTGGAAACCCTCGCCAGGAGTCTGAAAATTACTGCCTCTTTCAATGTAGCCTCGACCCCTGCTCTTTGTTTTCGGTTTCGGGGGATGTCCTCGGCCAGCCCGGTTCTCGCAACCAACGCCCCATCCCTGAGACGCTCCTATGTCATTGTCTCTGAACCCTTGGTTAATGCTTTGGCCCTGTGGTGGTGGGTTTGGTGTTGACTGGACGTGTGGTGAGGGTGGGGTTGGTGTTGACAGAGTATGTGGTGGGGGTGGGGTTGATAGTGAGAGAGCATATGGTGAGGGTGGGGTTGATAGTGAGAGAGCATGTGGTGGGGGTGGGGGTGGTGTTGACAGAGCATGTGGTGGGGGTGGGGGTGGGGTTGATAGTGACAGAGCATGTGGTGGGGGTGGGGTTGATAGTGACAGAGCATGTGGCGGGGGTGGGGGTGGTGTTGACAGAGCATGTGGTGGGTGTGGGGTTGATAGTGACAGAGCATGTGGTGGGGGTGGGGGCGATGTTGACAAAGCATGTGGTCGGGGTGGAGGTGGGGTTGATAGTGACAGAGCATGTGGTGGGGGTGGGGTTGGTGTTGACTGTACTTTGGGTGGGCGTGGGGCTGGTGTCGAATTTATATGTGGTGGAGGTAGGACTAATGGTGGCTGTGCGTGTGGTGTTGGTGGAGTTGTTGTTGACTGTTCATGTTGTAAGGGTGGAGTTGAAGTTGACTGGGCATTTGGTGGGAGTGTAGGTGATGGCTGCGCACATAATGGGCCTGGGGGTGGTGTTAAGTCTGGACGCGGTGGGAGTGGGGGTGGTGTTGGCTTTGCACGTGGTGGACGCTGAGGTGGTGTTCGTCTTTGTGAATTTTCGCAGCCGTCATCGTGTCCTGTAAAGTCAATAGGTAATAAGAACGATAAGCGGGTATATTCCTTTCCTGTCGTATCAGTAATATACCACAAGGAGGTGGTAACTCCTATGATTATGGGGCAGGACCTGCATGTCGGAACATTTCGTATTATTGCGCTAAAGGAGATCAATATAGATATGACTTAAGCTTTATTTCACCTCTAAGGCGACCTTAGTAAACCAGAAAGATAAATGAGAATTGTAGTGACTTAAAATGAGCTCTCATCAATAGAGATTTCGAGCCTGTTAACTAACGCAGAGCAACGGGGTAATTTTTGATTTCGCAAGGGCTCGTGAAATAAAATCCCGCGCCACAAATTGAAATTACCTTTTTTCAGATTTGTAAATTAGCAACATTTATACATATGGATCGTTTTCACTGTCACGCAATAAAAAAATAAATCGAAAACTATTCAGCTGATAAAGTCAAGAAATTGTGACCTTATTGGAAATACATAAAGAAGACACTTCTCCGAGGTTTAGGTATGTGCGTTTACCCAAACCGCAGATATTCGTGGAAATGTTTCACAGAAATTTACAGAGCTTAGTATGGAAACGCCATGTTGGTGCACATCTATGGTGCACCAACATGGCGGCCGGAAAATAGTGTAAACATCTGGAAACTTACTTTGGCTATCTAGGCGACTCATTATCTGTACTTAACAAACAAGCATTTAAATAAGCACTTTTCCTAATGCTCTAACTTCTCAAAAAGCTACAAATCATGAGATACTGGTATATGTTTTTCGGCAAATGGGATCGCAGCTTTGTGTCCAGGCTCGATTTCCGCCGCTCTCTGTGTCACTCACCGACATAACTAAACAGATATAAATATACGGTGTCTTATGCCCGATGAGGATAAAAACTTTGGTGGCTCTTTAGTTTCGAATTTTAAAAAGCGATGACGTCACGTGAAAACGATCTATAGTTGAGACTTGCAGAGTAGCTGGAAAGGTTTTGGTATTAATACACTGATCACATATGGACAGCCAGAAAACAGGCGTAAACAACCGCAGGGTTTTAAACAGCTTGCATGAGTTGCATCACAAGCTTAGCTGAGGAAAACAAAAGTCAAATGAGAAGCCATCTTAAAACCACTGCAAAGGTGGAATTATTGTTACAGAAACAGCATTACATACCAAAAATTGTTCCTGTCGCAAACGTTTGCTGTTGAAACAAAGCGTCTGTGGAAAAATTCAAGAACATTATTTTCTAAGCTTCTGGGAAGAAATGAAAAGAACGAATGCCGCGTTTGCGCAGATCGAAATCAAATAAGTAAAAAAGACAATGCTTCCTCGTTTCGAAACTCTTTAAAAGAGTTAAGAGAATGTAGTTCAATCAGCATACATACTATTAGTCCTAGACGTCTGTCGAAATGGCTTTGCACGTGGTGGACGCTGAGGTGGTGTTCGTCTTTGTGAATTTTCGCAGCCGTCATCGTGTCCTGTAAAGTCAATAGGTAATAAGAACGATAAGCCGGTATATTCCTTTCCTGTCGTATCCGGCAGTAATATACCACAAGGAGGTGGTAACTCCTATGATTATGGGGCAGGACCTGCATGTCGGAACATTTCGTATTATTGCGCTAAAGGAGATCAATATAGATATGACTTAAGCTTTATTTCACCTCTAAGGCGACCTTAGTAAACCAGAAAGATAAATGAGAATTGTAGTGACTTAAAATGAGCTCTCATCAATAGAGATTTCGAGCCTGTTAACTAACGCAGAGCAACGGGGTAATTTTTGATTTCGCAAGGGCTCGTGAAATAAAATCCCGCGCCACAAATTGAAATTACCTTTTTTCAGATTTGTAAATTAGCAACATTTATACATATGGATCGTTTTCACTGTCACGCAATAAAAAAATAAATCGAAAACTATTCAGCTGATAAAGTCAAGAAATTGTGACCTTATTGGAAATACATAAAGAAGACACTTCTCCGAGGTTTAGGTATGTGCGTTTACCCAAACCGCAGATATTCGTGGAAATGTTTCACAGAAATTTACAGAGCTTAGTATGGAAACGCCATGTTGGTGCACATCTATGGTGCACCAACATGGCGGCCGGAAAATAGTGGAAACTTACTTTGGCTATCTTGGCGACTCATTATCTGTACTTAACAAACAAGCATTTAAATAAGCACTTTTCCTAATGCTCTAACTTCTCAAAACGCTAATAATCATGAGATACTGGTATATGTTTTTCGGCAAATGGGATCGCAGCTTTGTGTCTAGGCTCGATTTCCGCCGCTCTCTGTGTCACTCACCGACATAACTAAACAGATATAAATATACGGTGTCTTATGCCCGATGAGGATAAAAACTTTGGTGGCTCTTTAGTTTCGAATTTTAAAAAGCGATGACGTCACGTGAAAACGATCTATAGTTGAGGCTTGCAGAGTAGCTGGAAAGGTTTTGGTATTAATACACTGATCACATATGGACAGCCAGAAAACAGGCGTAAACAACCGCAGGGTTTTAAACAGCTTGCATGAGCTGCATCACAAGCTTAGCTGAGGAAAACAAAAGTCAAATGAGAAGCCATCTTAAAACCACTGCAAAGGTGGAATTATTGTTACAGAAACAGCATTACATACCAAAAATTGTTCCTGTCGCAAACGTTTGCTGTTGAAACAAAGCGTCTGTGGAAAAATTCAAGAACATTATTTTCTAAGCTTCTGGGAAGAAATGAAAAGAACGAATGCCGCGTTTGCGCAGATCGAAATCAAATAAGTAAAAAAGACAATGCTTCCTCGTTTCGAAACTCTTTAAAAGAGTTAAGAGAATGTAGTTCAATCAGCATACATACTATTAGTCCTAGACGTCTGTCGAAATGGCTTTTTTTTCAGGCCGTTATACGCACCGTTTTTTTTTTTCATTCACGTGATTAAATAAAATGATCACGTGATGATGCATTTCATGATCGTGCGATGAGTGAATCTCTTCCGTCGGGAAGTTGCTTCACAGTTCAAGTTCGTTGAGTTCTAGAAAGATATACTCGAAGATATGTTACAGAGAAGAGTTCGCCATATGCAAAATCTATCGCATGGATAAGATTTGCCTCAAATTTGGTACTTTTGAGGAATTTGCAACAGCTGTGCTGGAAACTGTGGCCATTCGCGCCAACAGATCACGCGACGATTAGATCACGTCACGCGAATGAAACCAGCGATCACGCGCTCAATCACGTGAATGAGACCAAGGGTGCGTGAAGCGGCTTGAAAAAAAAAAGCCATGTCAACAGGGATCGATAGTATCAGTATTGCAAAGACAAGACCATCATGATCATTACACTCACCTTCCAAAATAACAAGGTCGTTGCTCATTCTCGATGTGTGAACGCAAGGGAAATCTATAAATGGAAAAAGGTGGTTAGTTTATGGTCAGTTTGCGGGAAATGCGGAACTTTCCATTGTAAAGGGGGTGGGGGGCGGAGGCGGTGAATGAGGGTTTCTACTCTCAGTAGTTATTTTGTGACTTACTTTGACGGCTTTATGCATGTCGAACTGAAGCTTGTAGGAAAGCAATTATTCCAGCTATACAGTTACGCACTAGAGAAAGAACGACAACGAAAAATGCTTGGATACATAAATCAGTGAACAAAAAGCGTTTGTAGATACCAGGGTACTATGGGAGCAACAGGCCAGAGATAACGAGACGGCTTCTGTGTGCATTCAACAGACCTGAAAAAAAAATTACAAAATCTGCAATAACAAAAGCAAAAGCCCTCTAAGAGGACATGTGGTTACTCGATAGTGACATGATAACCACAATGGCACAAAAAAGAGTTGCGGGGTTTTAGTCGACGTCTTATTGCAAAGTGTTGTTTTGAATGCTTGACGCCGGCAATACATCGAACACTAGAGACAGCGTTTCATCGGGATATCCAAATACTGAGAAGAGAGTTGAAAATACCACGCGCAGCGGAGTATTTCTGACGAAAAAAGCCGTCAAAGCGGTCCACAAAACATATACTACTAGTAATAGTTCTCACTACATCTGCCCCCGCCTTGGATATCACGTTTATTATGTAATGAGTAATGAAAGTGCATACATGGAACTATTCATTACTTTCTTGTATCCTCGCGTATGCGATACCTCTCCTCGTCCTTTGTGGCTGCAAGAATTACCCACAGTTGCCTTGCGAGCTTACTGAAAAATTAACCGGGACCGCCGTGCGCGCCTAGTTACTTCAAATCGGGCTCGATTCGCACACTACCGATACTACACCAATATTTCACATCATTTTTACGCGGGGGATCCTATTAATGCCTCCTCGGGTTTTGGCCTCTGGGCCAAAACCCTGCGGGGGCAACAAGCAGAAACCCTCATTAACACGTTTAAAATCACTGTAAAGTCGTTTTCACATCGTTAGGCAGATGATAGAGATTCTTGATCTACCTTCTGGCGTGTTTCTTCTGATCACTAGCCCTGCCTTCTTCGTCAACGCCAAGACTGGTAAAGACTCCGAGCGGACATGCAAAGGGATCTGAAACTGCCAAATGAATCATAGCCTTAACACCATATGCTTCTGCTTAACACTGAATTACCCTTACATCTCCTGATCACTGTTAAGACGAAATACAAAAGATAATACTTACTTCCTTACTTACTTAAGATAATACAAAAGCATTTTAAGCCGATGCACCATACAGAGAACCCTGATATAATGAGAACCTGTTTTATACTCGGCTCGATTTCCAGCCGTTTTGTGAGCCCGCGTTCCTTGCCTCACACAAACAACCGCACTCCCAAAACGGCTGGAGATCGAGCCTAGTTTTATACCTGCTCAGCCCGAAAATCAGGGGTTCTTCAGATTCTGTTTGAGCCTGTATTCTTTTTAGACTCATCATTAACTTAAACGCACTAATGCCTTCGGCATAAAGTATCGAACGAAACGCTGGAAAAGAGCGTTTTCAGCCTAGATTGACTTTCAATCCCTATTCAGCCTCCCCACTGACCACGCTGCCAATATGTCTGACTGCGATGGTTTTTCTAAGTTTTAAAAATATCTCATCTGCAGTTCAAAGATATAACATGTCGTATATTCCAATCTGCTTGAAAGCCAAGTTGATGGAGCACCGCACCGGTATCTCGGCGGTTCGTTCAAGCAAGGGTTTTTTTCAGGTGTTCGCGAGTACTTGAGTTTTGTTTTTATTACGAGACATTTTTCGCAGTTAATATATCGAGAGCTTCGCAAGGCGTCGCACTAGTTTGCTGAAGAGGAAGGTAGGACAACGAACGAGAAACGACTGTTTGGGATGAATGGCCTCAAATGTGACGGTTAAAATACCATATTAATTGAAACTTTTCAGGAAAGGTTGGGATGAAAAATAAGTAAGAACATCACTGGGAATAGAGTACGTTGAAAAGCCGAAGAGTTGGTATAGTATGAGTGCGTGATCCCACGAACTTGTGGAACACAGGTTTCCAAATTTCTAATCTGATGTCACTTCACCCCTGACGACCCAGGGCTGTCAACAACTTATTGTTAAGAAAGACCTTTGTAGGATCTCACAAACCCTTCATTTTGTGCACATAACCGTTGGTCGGCAGATAAGCTTAATTTAATTGTCGGCGGCGCTAATTTACGCGCGTGAAGATAAGAAATAAAAAGAGCAATATGGGATCACCTGAATGGTAAAACTGATGATACTGAAAACTCGTTAAAAACAGCCCTTGCCCTCTGATGAAGTTTCCAGGAGCCTGAGCGCAGGGAGGAATTTAATAAAGCCCGTAGCCTACACACCAACTCTGCGGCAGAAGATGTGCGGGAACTAAGTTTGCTGATCGTCTGCACCGGGCGAGATTTGCTTGTAAATATTCTACCTGAAATCGTGAAATGTAATCGGCAGCAGTGCCGAGCGCGAAATTTAACAAATGGTAAACGCCATAGCGTGCACTCTTGAGTTATGGATGCACGCGGGAGGCTGCTAAGCACGAAAGAAGCGTAAGAGTCGCACGAGGCGATAGCCGAGTGCGACTCTAGCTTCATGAGTGCTTAGCAAACCTCCCAAGTGCATCCATAGCTCAATAGTGTACAGCTATGGCGTTTACCATTTGTTTTATAACATAACATTGACACATTGGAGCAAAGGAGGTCCTTTTGTTGAGCTACATCGCATTAGCACACATGTCAGCTGCGTACACCCATGGGCAAATAGTGGACGATGAATTAACCAATCAGATCGCGCGCTTTGCTATAGTTATGTTATAAAGATGTTATGTTTAAGAGAAGTTAGAACCAAACCACGAACCAAAATCATGACTAGTTGGTGTTTAGACGTCTCCTGGTTTGTGATATCAACAATGGAAGCGTTATCAATGTAAAAAAACAACACATCAGTTAGCCATACGGGTAAGTTTTATGGTCTTTATCTTTGCTTATTAGACCAGAAGGGTATCCAGATTCTTACATAAACACTTGTTTTTCTGATTTGAAGCGTTTTGGGATTACGAAAAAGTTTTTTTGAAGCACAAGCGTGGAGAAATTTTGCATGTCTTTTGCGCAACATTTTTGTCCAGATCGTACCCGGTGTCACCCGGTGTATCTTAAGTTTGATTGGTTTCCTGTGTAACCGAGTACGGGCACGGGTGATCTGACCCGTACCCGTACCCGGAACCGGGGTATCTTAAGGTCGCTAATTATTATGTAATATATCAAACACAAGCGACAGTGTTTCATCGGGATATCCCAACACCGAGAAGAGAGTCGAAAAAACGACGCGCAGCGGAGTATTTTTGACGAAATTCGAGGTGTTTGGATAGCCGATGAAACACTGTCTCGAGTGTTTGATGTATTTTCTCAATCGGAACAAAAGCTAAGCTAGGAGAAAACGGACAGGTAATTCGTCAAAATCTATGCTAATTAAGACCGGGCATCCAAACCTCCTTCACGGTTGTGATTTTCTATATTTTAACTATTTGAATTATTAATGAGTTTGAGAAGGTTGTTTACCATTTACTCGGAGAAACCTGATGGTCGACAGTTGTAGTAAATGGGACGCGTCAAATCGCGAATAGAAACTCGTTCAATGGCCACAACTTTTTTCCCGGAAGGTAGGATCAAAGGCCATCCAAGCCAAAAGGCTTGGAACTAGTAAAAATTAGCAAATGGAACGCACATTTTCCATTCGGAAATTCCGTTTTCCCGAGAAAACTTCCGTTCGGGGAGACAAAATCAATCTTTCCATTTACGTTCCATCCGAAATTTCCGGATTTTGGGGGTAAATGGTAAACAACCTATGTTTCCAGTTCTTCAACAAAATGTTTGCTTTTTTTAGCTGCTAAAGCTGCGAACATGACTTCGATGGACTTCTTTGCATAGGAGACTCAAAATAGTCAACGTAGAACTATCGGTAATAAAGGTTAAAACGAGAGCCAATGAAGGTTGAGTGCGTGAAACTAATTAGCTCAATTAAAATACCTTTAAAATAATATTGTCAAGGATGTCAGCTGCGTTCATTTGAAGACTTAAAAATGACACGTACTGTATCTGTAGAAACCAAGAATTTGAATGTTTTTCAATTCATTTAACAATTATTCCACGAGCGCGCGTGAGATGATAGGCACAACCCTCTCATTCTCAGGTTCAAAATATGGCGGCCGGAAAATGGTATAAACATCTGGAACTTACTTTGGCTATGTAGTCGAGTGATTATCTGAACTGAACCAACAAACATTTACGCAAGCACTTTTCGCAATACTTTAACTCCCAAAATGACTAAAAGTCACGAGATTAGCCTGCGTAGCTGGCGGGATCTCGTGCGCGAGTGCTTTTGTTTTGGTTGCGAAGCATTCTCGTCCCCAGAGGCCGCGCTCCTTTTGGTCAGCACCAAGAAATCACGACCTCTGGCCTGGTCCAACACCGGAAGTCCACGATTCACGGACTTCCCGTCACTCTGCGCATGCTCAGAGTCAAGTCTGACAAATCTGATTGGTTCTGGTTTCAATCTAATGTGTTCACAAAGCCATTCAAAAACAGAATGTCGTTGGACCAGGCCAGAGGTCGTGATTTCTTGGTGCTGACCAAAAGGAGCGCGGGCTCTGGGGACGAGAATGGTTGCGAAGCCGTGAAGGCGAGTGGCGAAGCCGTGAGGGGATTGGTGAAGAGTCGAAGATTGGTGAAGATTGGTGAAGAGTGAAGAGTCGAAGAGTCGCCCAAATTCATAGGGTTTTTTGAATTATGCGTTTACCAGTGCACGCGAATTTCGGATTGGCTGAGAGCACTGAAACGTCAATCAAATGTTAATCGCTGCCCCTCATCTATCCCAAGGGATAAACGTCTGTGTTTATGTACAGATTTGCCACATGGAGAATGCGGAGTGAAGCATAAAGAAAACTTTGGATTTACTAAATATCTGAGGATAATTTTTGCACTGTAGGAAAGTCTTGGCGCTGCTGCCCACAGGTGTTGGAAAAAGCATGATTTACTCGATATATTTGCTTTGGTGAGCCAAAACATGCGATCAGCGAAGACTTGCGTCCGGTTTATCTCTCTTCGAACCCGGCGGTATATTGAAGACCCAATTACAGAAATCGCATCACTAAACTGTACGTTTGTGGAAGGGGAAAGCGACAAAATCGAGTCCACAGGTCTGGCTAGGCAATATATTTAAGTTAAATTAACGGAAAACGATGTCAGACAACGAAACGCTACTGCCATCAAGAACACCAGAAAGTCGTGTAGATCGGATCGAAATCCACCAATCACAGCCACGAGTGTGACCTTCTGACCTTCTTTACTTCATGTTAGCGGGCTGTGATTGGTGGATTTCGATCCGATCTGTCGATAACACGCAAGACTGACGGAAATTTTGGAAACGTTTCTGCACAGGCGGCCCAGACGTGGAATATGATTAATATGTGACATAATGCTATTGGCGATTACGTTACAATTTTGGCCGTTTATAAGACAATGTATGAGAATGCTGCAAAAATTGCTCTAAGTGCTACGAATAGAAAATAATTTAATAAAAGTGGCTTACCTTATGTTTGCATTGCGTTTTTTGATGTTTCTGAGTTCCTGGAGGCTGTTTAGAGCCATTTCGGCGAGTTTTAATTTCTGGCGGTTTGCTTCCGTTAAAGAATCAAAGGCTCCCTGAGCAGCTCATGGATGAATAGCCCAATGCCAAGAGTTTACTTTTGCCCCTGTGGCAAAACGAGTCTTTGAGCGAAACTATTGGTATGAAAATATATATCACCTGCGCGGTCATTCGCATGAAAATCAAGTGATTTTCATGGGAAACGTTTGGCACAAGCACTCGTTCTGCAAATAGAAACTCAGACGGTGGAAGTCAAAGTCTACATATATGCCAAGCGGCCCATCAGGCCAGCACTGATAAAAGATAATCTAACAAAAAAACAATTTACCATCTTCTCGTGGTCTGTTTACAATGTCCGATTAAAAGCTTTAGATATCAAGAGGGTCGTACAGGGAAGTCTCTGGCACGGTTCACGAACCTAAAATACAGAGGATCACGGTTCACGGATAAAAAAATATCGTTTTCCCGAATTACGAAAATAAGAAAGTAAGATACTATTTTTAAGGACCTGTTCTTACACTAAAAACAGTGTTTGTAGGAAGCAAAATCGCGAATGGCTAAATCAAGGCTCTGTATTGCATATTGCATGGCTAAGGCACTCTCGATAGACCACTGTAACTATTCGGAGAACTTATGTCTCAAAATACTCAAAATCACGTAGAGTTGTGTGGTAAAATCACGAATATCGGTTAATAATTCAGGTTCTTCACGGATCACGCAAAACCTTCAGGTCACGAATCAGGAAGAATAATTTCCTAAATTCACGTTTCACGGAAAATAGAATGACCTAATCCCGCATCACGACCCTCTATCAACACTGAAGCTCGCGTGAAGCCACCTGAAGTAATTTGGCTTCAAACAATTAAGGCTTTAGCTGTAAGCTACTGGAATGTGTGCAGAACGTTTTCTTTGAATAAAGAAAAAATAATCAGCTAAAGAAAAATTTAAAAACCTTTTCGCTGCTCGCCATCTCTACAAGTCTTCTACATGTACTTTCTAAAGTGCTCCGGCTGCTCTCATGATAAACTATGTCACAGCTCTTCCTTGCAAAAATAAAAGAACCGCTCACATTCTCGCGAATACCATTCGATAGCCCTAGCAAATCCTATCCCTTTCATTAAAAGGTCAACTTTTAGCTTACATGTTTTACAATCGCATGATTTCATCTGTGACATATGATGACAAGTTCACTTAACAACTTGTTATCCCCCATAAAATTACATAACACAACAACACATACGTTCTTCCCAAACATCTCTGTTTCATCAATTACCTTATTTCACCAAATACAAAAGAACTCCACTTCTCGCATATTACTCCTATGAAAAAGATCTAACAATTCTTATTGCTTTTTAGTGGAATTGGCGCTAAATACAATAACATATTGTCTCGGGTTAAACGTGATGCGTTTATCTTGCCAAAAACACACCTACATGCCGTTCTCTGCACGGTGACATTAGAGCATAGCAGAAATACCTCACGCTAAAAAGATATCTCCAAACACGACATAATATTACTTTGGCGTGGTTACGAAAATAACTATCTTGTCTTGTTTCAACAAACGCTCGGAGCTGCAACACTTGCGTTGCTTTTAAATTATGATATTTCTTAGAACATGTTATCAAATTTAATTCAACAGCAGTGGCTTAACTGCCGAAGGGGAGAACTGTTTAAGTATGTCAAAACTGTACAATGAATAACTGCTTTGTATTTAATACATATCTGAAACTTTATGGAGGGAAATTAATTTAAATAGACCTTTTTACCGATACGGCGGCCATCTTGAATTCCGAGGAAATTATGGGATGCCCAGGGGGCAGATGAGAAATAATTAAAAAGAATACTGTGGCGTGATAACTTTTAACAATAATTTTTCGATAACCATAGGAACAACTGCCAAATATCGTGACGGAAAGATGTAACGCTTGTAATATTTGTTATGGAATATGAGAGACAAGCAGTAAAAATTTATCCTGAAAGCTGTGTATACGATAAATTTTCCAGCGATTGCCCCCTCGGCAGCCCATAATTTCTCAGTCAAAACAATAGAATTCAAGATGGCCGCCGTATCGGTAAAAAGGTCTATTGTTATGGGGTAGGTTGTTAGTTCGTGCAAAATACAACATTACAACCCTTCTATTCACCGGAATTTCTCCAGAGCTCCGTTAGCTTTGATAAAGACTTGATATTTTACACCCTCGAATTCATCAGTCTACCCCTGTGCCCCTCAAGAAGTGAGTGAGGAACTATTAAAATATTCCCACTAGAAATCAAGAACTAGTTTTCTATATTCCAAGCGACAGGTAGTAGAGATATTTAAATGGCTACGTTAACAACAAAGGCTTATACATACATTAGGTTATATTTCCGACTGTAATATGTAACCAAGCTTGCTTTGTCACACTATGAACTTTACAACACTTTCCTAAAACAAGGCTAAGTGTATCCCTGACAAATATGCCCTGCCTTACAGGCATAAACGAGGAAAGGGTAGCACGAGGGCCAAATGTAAAGAACTGAAAAGGCAAGAGACACTGACCTATAGCGAGAAACAGACTGTTTCCAATAAGCAATACCCTTTAATCTCCTTCACCCGTAAAAGCTCCATTCATTCGCCTTTGCATTGTTTCCTCCTCCAGGTAACATTTTACCAGGCATTTTTTCGGTCGTGACATCGTCGCCTTTTAGCATCGTAGATTTCGAAGCGAGCATCGCAGCTTTCAAGATTTCAAAGTCCATATCGCCGAAGCTAATGTTCCTTAGCTTTATAATTTTCAATTATAGCACGCGAAAGGTCTCTTCGTTGCTGCAATACGCTATGCTGCCGCACGTCTTCTTGTCTTTCCATGTCCATTTGTTACAGCTTTTGCTGCTTAGCTTGACAAATTTCAATTTTACAACTCCACGAGTTGAACCAAAAACCATCTTCGTGCCGCATTAGCCGCCATTTGTATGAACTCCATGTTGTCGGACAAAAAATTCGTCTTTCTAGTACCCCGCTAAAACCTGCTGAACCTACACCACGAAGTGCCTAGGACAAGAACCATACTAAGCAGGGGAGGGTTGGGAGAAACGATTTAATCCGGTTTAATGAATAAATTAATCAGAATCGAGTGAGTGAGTGAGTGAGTGAGTGATCGAGCGCCATCCGATTGCCCCCTACGCTCATGGATGTTACGTAACATCCATGAGCAAAAACTACTTTAGTTTACATTGTCTTATAAACGGCGAAAATTGTAACGTAATCGCCAATAGCATTTTTTACGATAACTGCAGAAATTCTCGCGCGCTCATTGGCTAATTTTTATCGTCACTATGCGGACAGACACATGAATTTGAAATTCGTGCGACGCGTCAGCGAGCGAGAGCGGGCAATTCGACCATTTGTTATCGTAAAAAACAAATTGATGTCAGTTTTTAATGAGTCTGTCCTGTTATTGACAATGAATTTCGTCATCACATTGTCAAAGTAGTCTGCGGATCCACTCGGCTATCGCCTCGTGGATCCACAGCTACTTTGACAATGTGATGACGAAATTTATGATCAATAACAGGACAGACGCATGAAAAAGTGACGTCAATTTGTTAAATGTCACATATTAATCATATTCCACGTCTGGGTAGCCTGTGGTTTCTGCGGGTGTTTTGTTTTGCAAAGTCGGTTGTAAAGAATCTCATCCAAACTCAGGCACTGCTAAAACAATTAGCAAAATGCCTCCTTTTATATCACACAAGAGAGGTAAATCGTTTAAAGACTAGCTTGTTAAACTTTGAAGGCCGATGCGTGGCAAACCGCAAGTTAATAAACTTTTCAAGTTTCGTATTACAACTCATTCTTTGATTGGCTTATTTGATTGACGTAATCAACGGTGATAAAAGTGGGCGGCAAGCAAAAACCATAAGAAATGTGGCAGGCGGGAATTTCACTCGCGGCTTCGCCGCTCGTGTATTTCCCGGCGCGGGTCGCGAGGAAATGTCGGCTCCGCCGCCAAATATCGCTCGCTCGCTCACGAATCCCGCCAGCTACGCAGGCTATCACGAGATAAGTGTATATTTTTCGACAAACGCGATCGTAGCTTTGTGTCATGCATCGTCATAACTCCAGAATTCAAAATGCACTGCTTTCCAAACCAAGCACGCTATCGGGCTGAAAAGTTGTAAACAGGTAAAAATTTAGATCCCCTTATGCCTGATGAAGATAAAAACTTTTGTGGCTCTTAAGTTTTAGATTTTGGAATTTGATGACGTCGAATGAAAACGATCCATTCGTTTGTTCTTTTTTAACTCATTCATTGCGAAGCAATGGACGAGTTTTTGTGGAGAGGGGGAAAACGGCGTTAGCAGGCGTTAGCAGAAATCTGCGTAGACGGATGTGACGTCGTTAGTCAAAATAGCGGAAGTGACGTAATAAATTGGTTGGATGTGAGCAACCGCTGACAAAGTAGTCAAATTTCCACGTATAGCAAACAACAAGCCTGATTGAAGCACTTACTGGATGATTGCAGAACACTGTGAGGGAATTTTTATTCTTAAATTTAGCTATTCAGGAAATAAAATTTGTCCAAAACATATCTATATATATTTTCTTCGAAAATGAGCATCTTCGAAAATGAGCCCGCGTACCTACCATCCCCTCCAGGGGCTGTATTTGTCCATCGGGTCTCATGGTCTCGTGTTCCGTGCACGGGAAGGCAGCCATATTTTTTGGGAGGAATTTTGGGAGGAATTTACTCTCTTCACTCGTCATTTCGGTAAGTAAATTCTCTCTATTAACTATTATTTCATTTGCTCTATAGCATACAACACATACACAAGAAGTGAAGCGACCTACAA
>OZ026604.1:29596617-29599117 GCA_964020085.1 Micromussa lordhowensis | reverse complement strand
GTGAACAGACATCTGGTAAATACAGAAGTTGAACGAGACTTACCGGAAGTTGAAGTTCGACTGGGATTTCTCGTTCCCAGAGCCCACGTGCCTTTTGGTCAGCACCAAGACACGGAGCTCTGGAATAATCAACAAGCTCGTTCCCAGAGCCCTCGTGTCTTTTGCTTTTAAAATTTGATACTGCTGTTCTTTCAAAGCCAAATTTCGACTTTCCTAGTTTTTCCAGTGCGTATTGAATGCCTTTGTGGAACGTATCCACTTCGATTTTATCTCTAGACGCCATGTAAACCAAGCCACGCATGCGCCGTGAAACCGGAAGTCCTAAAATCTTGGTCTCTGGAAATTGATTATTCCAGAGCTCCGTGTCTTGGTGCTGACCAAAAGGCACGTGGGCTCTGGGAACGAGATTGACCTTTGTCACCATACACGGGATTACATGAGATAGCATTGCGCCTGCGTGAACTCAGTCTTAAAAGCACTAGCCATGTACATCGTAGAGAGTAACAGGGTGGGTCCAAGGGAGGGCATGTAATCCCTCTGTGTATGGTGACAAAGGTGGAATCCCAGTCGAACTTCAACTTCCGGTAAGTCTCGTTCAACTTCTGTATTCCACCTTGTCACCCACAGAGGGATCACATGAGACTTCAAAGACAGATGCACAGGCTAGTTGTAAATAATTTCACATAAGTGAACACATTACTGCAAAACTTTATTGGCAAACGTGTCTTCCACAATCTTTTTGTCATAGAATTTTGCAAAGGTGGATTCAGACTTCCATCCAGCCTTGTCAAGAATATCTGCTAATGGAACATCACTCAGCTTAGCCTTAGAAGTTGAAGCTGACCTTGTGCTATGAGGCTTGAAAATGTTTACATCAATGCCTGAACTTTGTAATACAAACTTAACCCAACGACTGATCGTGTCTCTAGACACTGGACCATACGGTTTGACATAACTTATCAACAGTTGACTACATGAACAAGTCTCCCTCGCAGACTTTGCTCTAGTCAAATACTCCTTAAGAGTGGTCACAACACAAAGTCTTGGATCTGTGAATGATTTAAGTTCAATCACCATACCCTTGGACCCTGGTTTGGACTGTTTAACATGCTCTTGAAGTCTGAATTCTATAGAGGAGCCAGAATCTATCATTGTGTCCACATTGAGAAAAAGAAGGGATTGCCCCCTTTGAGCAGTGACTAGAGCCAATAACATTGTGAGCTTTAGAGTTAAACTCTTGAGAGAAATCCCATTAACAGGGTATAAAGTCTTCAAGTAATCAAGAACTTGATTTACATTCCAAACTGCTGTATAACGAGGCATTGCTGGGCGAGATTCAAATACTCCCTTTAGAAACCTAATAATTAAAGGATTTTGCCCAACTGGGATACCATCTATTGATGGGAGTATCGAAGAAAGTGCTGAGCGAGCAGTATTAAGGCTACTATAACTAAGATTATTGTTAAATAAAGTCAGTAGAAACTCTATGACTTGGGCTAAAGAGGGATGAACTGTACTAATCTGTTCTCTATCACAGAAGTCAAGCCATTTTTTGTAGTAGGATTGGTACTGTTTAGATGTGCCTTTCCTCCACAACTTGAGGATAATCTTGGTAGCTTCTGCAGAAATGCCTTGCTTCGTAAAGGATTCCCCGATAACTTGCATGCAATTAGTTTCAGTTTGCCCTCCATGGGATGTGGTTGACTGGGCTTGCTTGGAAGATACAGTGTCCCTCTTGTCACTGGTAACAGTCTGGGTGTGTCGATCAAAAGACTCATCAGCTTTGGATACCAAGGTTGGGTGGGCCAGACTGGAACAATTATGATCCCTTCCCCTTCCTCCATTTCGATTTTCTTTAAACAACGAAGTATCAAGCTAAAAGGGGGGAAAGCATAAAATTGTTCTTGAGACCAAGAGAAAGAGAAAGCATCCACAAATTGTGCCTCAGGGTCTGGCCTCCATGACACATAACGGGGAACTTTCCTGTTAATTCTAGATGCAAAAAGATCAATGGATGGCATGCCATAGGTCTCAACAATGCTGTGGAAAATAGTGCCCTTGAGGGACCATCCTGTGTTATCATTAAATGTTCTAGATTCCCTATCAGCATCAACATTTTCTTTACCTGGTAATGAGATTGCTGTCACCCAGATATTTCTGATGCACCAGGTCCAAATTTCACATGCAATCTTATTACATTCCAAAGAATGAGTGCCACCCATGGCATTTATGTAAGAGACAGCAGTGGTATTATCTACGTAGATGTTAATATGACAATTTGTCATTGAGTGACAGAATGATTTCAAAGCAAAAAAAAGCAGCAAGTGTTTCTAACTCATTGATGTGACAGTTAGATTCAGTTACAGTCCATCGACCTCCTGCTGTATCTCCCTTACACATTGCCCCCCACCCTTTTTTGAGGCATCAGAATACAGGGAGAGTAATGGATCCCTATGGGATATCCACTTAAATGAGCTCTCAACATTTTTGATCCACCATT
>OZ026604.1:29579117-29591617 GCA_964020085.1 Micromussa lordhowensis | reverse complement strand
ATAAACCCATGAATAACCCACTGGGCGTTAGCCCTAGTAAAGGGGATCAGGGAACCACACGAGGTAAAGAAAAAATCTTTTGACTTCGGTGGGAATCGAACCCACGACCTCCGGATTAGATCCTTGCCTTACAAACTGATACGATGCAGTTTTATAGTGTAATGCAATGCTTTATCAGCTACATACAAGAGAAGTTTAACTCCATCGTTTGTAAACTACGTTTGTTTCTTTGCCTTTGGTTGTACCAGAACGATGAATCACAAAGTCAACTTGATGATAGTGGAGCTAAAACTCTGCCAATAGGATGTATGCGTAGTGACGGACACGCTGATAAAGAAATCAAGGAAACAATACAGGCAAATATAAAAAAATTTACTGACAAGAAGATCTCGCTTTCAGCTATTTATTGATTCAAATCAGCCCCGTGAAATTTACAAGTCGAGAGACCGAGCAGTCTCTAGAATACCTGCAATGCAATTAAAACGGATTTTGCAAAAGAGTAGAAAAGTGAGACAGTCAGTGCGAAAACATACCCTCAAATTAGTTCCAAAGTCATCGAAACTCCATGAATATCTCAGCAGAAAAAGTAATTTGTACCAAAGGCTTACTTATGATAAGTTTCGCAAAATGCAAACAATCCAAACAGTCTGTAAAATATAGCTCCTGTGCTAATCAGTGCCTTATTTAGTTTTTGTGCAAATGAGAAGTCCTTAACACAAGAGAGTACCTGTTGTTAGCAACATGACTGGTTTAGCTAGACTGAAATGTTCCAGTTTAAAAGCATTATGGGTGTCAAGTCGTATTGTCTCGCTCAGTGGTGACGTAGAGAAAAATCCTGGTCCTACCAATCAGTGCAATGAAAACAGAAATGCAAATTGCCTATGTGTATCCCACCCAGTTTCATTACTAGAATTTAGGTTGTCTCAAATTGGTAGGGTTGCTATTGATGTTGGAGGTGCAAGCGACTGTTTCTTTCGTGCCATATCACATCAGTTGTTTGGAACTCCTGACTATCATTTGCATGTTCGAAGCCAAGGAATTCAGTATTTATTGCATAACCTAGAGCTGTTTGTAGAAAGCAATATTGAACAATCATGGCAGGATTATCTCAGTCATGTGTCAAGAGAAGGAACATGGGCTGATGGAATAATAATTCTAGCAGTTGCTAATTGTCTTAATCTGACAATCAACATAGCAGAATCATTTGAAAACTTTTCTCCTCTCACAGTTATCCATCCAGTCAACGCAGAGAGAAATTCAACACAAGTTTATATTGGTCACATAGGAGAATCATAGGCGTACGAGCCGGGGGGGCGAGGGGGGCTGCAGCCCCCCCAGTTACAGAAGTTTTTGAAATTTTTCGGGCAAAAGTACTCGGGAGAAAACTCTCTGAAAGGCTGTCAAAGCCAGACTTGAAGGCTACTTTCTCCGATGTTTGCCTTGTCAAGACGGAGTTAAGGTCAAATGATCGAACGATCCAGGTAATTTGTTTTGCGAAAAGCCATATATCGTTTACATGTGTTTCGTAGAAATCCACGAGATGGATGTTACTTCCATGAACAAAAGAATGACATAATCAAAACAAACAAAGACCTAGACGTTTTTGTGGTGGCTCTGAAAAGAGCCGTTTTCAGTGGATTCACAAAGAGCTGTTTTAAAATTTTCTTGAACTTCACGTAGAAGAAAGAATTCACTGTTTCTTTTATAGCTTTTTGATTTTACTAGGCAATCGATCGAAGTCATAGACTATGCGAGGTTTCAAAATAACTACAATTTAATTCCGATGTCTCGATTTTTTCGATGGATCGCTTTTGATGTGCACATGTTCTTAAGGACGTTCGCGCCCATTGCTACTGCGCATCTCTAGTGCGCACGCTTTTCATTGGTCACGCGCGCGCAACGTCATTTTCAAGCGCGCGCACCAAGTCGAAAACTCAACAAAACATAGAGCTGATGACCTTTGCGTTAACTTTGTGTGCGAATATTTTTGTCGGATGCTCGGTGACCTCCACTTTTTTTTCGGCAGATCACTTCCTTTTCTGATTCTTTCCTTTATACTAAAAAACAAAAAAAATCTGTACGTGGGAAGTTTTAATTATTTCTCATATACTATTCAAATAGGGTCGAATTGGTACATGGATACAGGTGTGCGTAACTCAGAAGTTGAACTTTTTCTAGCTTTCTTCTAGCTGATTTAATGGCATATGTAGCAAAGATATATCAAATAGGCCTATATATGCTATGTTAAACACACATAACTTAGATATGATTCTTCAACTTAATTATATGCCGATAGTAATGAATCCGGCCAGAATCGCCTCAGTGGCTGGAAATCCTAGAAATGCTATGATCTGTGATGCGCCTTATCTCCAAAACGAGTTCGGTGACCCCCGATTTTTTTTACGTTTTTCATCTAATCTTATCATTTTCTACCTGCAGTCAAAGTTTTAAAAAAATCTGTGCGTGGGAAGGTTTTGGGCGCGAACGTCCTTAATTGCGCAGCAGACCTTTAACTTCTAATTAATTTGTAGAAAGCTGTTTATCGCGCCATCTTTCAGAACTTTTTTTATGCTTCAACATAAATTTCATTTAATGAAATCTGCTTTTGAGACCATCATTTCACAGAAGTCTTATAAATATCATACTACGATGTTCTCGTATAGCTTCGGGGCAGAAGCATCTCCAAATACTACAAAAACTATTGTTTTATACATAGTTTCAATACAAGGATATTTTTACAGAATGCAGTGCCGCCGTATTAGGAGGTCAAGAGACCATGTGTAAAAGGAATTTAAACCATTGCGACTTTCAACACGTATCTTTCATTTTTGAGGTAAAAGAATATCAGTCAATCCCGGAAATAGCCAATCAACTTTTGCAGAAGGAAATTCAGTTTGAAGTACGACAAAATTACATGATTCTCCGAGTACCGATTAGTTTCGGTGATATCAATATCACCTTTATCGCACTCATTTGATGTTGAGAGCCTCGAGGTAATATTCCCCCACAGGGGGGGGGGGGGAGGGGTGGGTGTACTCCCAGAAAATTAGAGTCGGGATGTGCGGCTCGCTTCCACCCTTACCCTGTTTAAGGCCAGAATCTCCGATTTTCTCTACACTACTTATGACCTAACCAAAGATTTATATTACCCTATTTAAGACCAGATCCTTAAATCAAGACCCTGTATAAGACATGTCTTATAATTAGTTCCCTAGTTCAGACTAATGTTAAAGGCATTCTGAAGGGCTTTTGATGATGGTCTTATCGATAATGATGAAAAAGTAGCTTCTTCTAAACACATACCGAATTCAAGACTAGAGCGCAAAAAACATACCCTATTTCAGGCCAAACATCGATACCCTATTCCTGACTAAAACGGCAAAAAACCCATACCCTTTGGGATCGCACATCCCTATATAGCCTGTATAGGAGAGTTCCCCCGGGCAAATTTGTCACGGCTTCATTCAGTTTTGAGCCAAAACTGTTTGCGTTTATTTGATAATTTGTGTAGTAATCTCTCCTCTGTCAATTCTGATAAGGATGTCGGACGGAATTCCTACAGAAGTTGTTAAACTCCATGTGACATGTCACGGAGACAAGATTTTGCAGAGATGCGACGTTTCAACATTGGAACAGTCAAGAACAGTGCATTATTTTGTCGCTGTTAAATCAGTACTGGGACTTAGTACCTCGAGATCGAAGCCGAGTCAAATTCGCGATTGTCTAGATCCGTTCGATACGCCAATTGCTCTAATTGAACTTGAACTAAATATATGCAATGACAGCGTTAAATTCCGAATGGAAATGCGAAAAATTAGCCGTCGTCGTTCACGTTCCTCATGGTACACAGAACTTTGCATGGTCAAAAGGACGGTAAAGAAATGTACAAAGATTTATAACACACGTGCACAGATGTTTTACTCATTAAACCTTGTGTTTGGTGGCGTTCCCTGCATCCCTGGGACGTGATCTTACAATAAGACCCTTTTTGTGTCTAAAAAAAAAACAAACAATCAATCTGATTATCTCAGGGAATGAGCGGGATTCAAAGTCAGATTATTTCACCGGAAATTGCAAAACATATATGTAAAACAGAAGAGAAAATTGTGATCCTGATAAAATGCTACATGTATTGACCCTGTATTAGACTTTGAGTGACCCGAAACGACCCACATTACGAAAAATGATCTGTTTTCTTTCTAAATGAGACTTTTTTTTATAATTAATCCTCTTAATTCAAGTTAAAACTTCTTATGCCACCTCCATTTCTAGTAAGTGGTCGAAGTGCACTGCGGACATGCATAAATACACGAATTTTGTTTCGGCCATAGGTCCTCTCGAAGGCAATTCTGTCTTCTGGTGCCCATGTGTGAGCGATTCCAAGATGCCAATCATAACCCATTCTAAGGACGCGACCTAGCCGCGCCCACTTCCTCCTTTCCGCCTGCTTGCTTAATTAATGAGTCAATCCATGCTCTTGTTCTAATCTCTTCGTTTGTTATGCGCATTGGCCAGTAGATAAAAATTTAGAATCCGACATAGGTTCTTATGTAAGAACACATCCAGCTTTTTTTCTCGTCCTCTTGAGTCATTCGTCAGGTTTCGCATCCATACAACAGCACTGCAAGTACATTAGACTTGAAAATTCTGATCTTGGTTTTGTTGTTAAACTGACTGTTATTCCAGATCCTGTCCAGCTTGTTATACGCAACCCGTGCTTTTCCTAGTCTTCCTCGAATGTCTTCTTCCGTACCACCTGACCTGCTGATGTATCGCCGGCGGCACCCAAGTACACAAAACTTTCTAAGTCTTCAACATTTTCTTCGTATACCTGCACTTTCACATTGCTGGTCGTGTTTAATCTGAGGAGTTTGGTCTTCTCAGAGTTGATCTTCAGCCCAGTTGTCTTACTGTTGGAGACTCGATAGTTTATGGATTTGAGCTTTTATGCTAGATCAGCAAGTGCAATATCATGAGCAAAATCCAAGTCGTCTAACTTGGACCACAATTTCCAGCTGATACTGGAGTTAGCACCCTCTCCTGTTCGTCTTATGATCCAGTCGATCACAAGCAAGAACAAGAACCTCGGCATGTTACAGCTCTGCTTCACGCCGGACTTCACATAAATCAAAGCAGCCAGTTATCAACATCGTGTTAGCGTACAACCGTGGTTTTGAAACTTATTATATGAAAAACTCTATATCATACAAAGGATCGATTGTTTGGAATCTTTTAGCACCATCCTGCCAGCGCCAGAGATTATGCTAAAAAGGCAAAAAAGTCTCCCGCCCTCAGAAACTTGAACCAGGAGCCCTTAAGTGAAGAGTCACCGCCAATGGGTCCCCAAATTGAGATTTCGTCTTTTAATGATTTTATTCATAGCGGAGCTCCTGCGCGCCAAAGGCGCGCGAGCGGAGCCCCATACCCATATAGGAAAGAAAAGAAATCCCATGAATTGATTTTCTCACGGTTATCATGGCCAGCGGTATTGCTCGTGGGCGCGTACGCACGACGACGACGACGGCGACAACGGAGCCGCGCAAAATGGCGGCCATTGATATTTGACATCCATGTTATGGCCAATTGACACCTGTCAAAACAAGGTATCCGCTAACCAGTATCACGTGACCATATCGCGGGCTCAAATTTACAGCTCACCTGCCTTTTTTAGAGATCACGTGTTTTTTAAGGTTTTCCGGTGACTAAGTGCTGATTTTCAATTAGATCGCGGGCTCATGTCAGGGTAACTTGTTGTAAACAGGGGTGGGTTGTTCAGAAGCCTCACCCTAACCCTTAACGCTAACCCAGGATTTTAAAAGTTAACCGAAGTATAAATGTTTCTTGTATACAAATGTTGTTTATGTACTGCTTTTTATTTTGTGTATTTTGAGGACCTTGAGATTATTCAAACTCAAAATTCAAAATTCTCGCTTATCCTGGGTTAGCTTTATCGGCCTTTGAACAACTCGGCCACGGAGCTCCGCTTTTACGCTTGGCTAAATCTATATATTACAATATCTTGCGAGCGATTTGTTTGAGAGGCTATTTACGGTCAAAAAGCCCTGCATGTATCTAATCGTTCAGTCATGTAGCGGTTACCTCACCGATGCCACTGGATCTTGTCACTCTCAAAATTTTATTACGTCGCTTGTGGAATTCTATTACAGTCAGCTACATATTTCGTAAAATATTTATCCTGATAAATGCATCAAAACTGAAAAAATAGAGCCATGCAAGTTGATTAAGTATTTAATTAACATTATACACCTATTATATATAGACACGGATGTTTTACTGAAAAATATACCACTCGTAAAATTCATAAAAAATACATCCAGGACCCGAGTGGTTTATTTTCCATAATCTCACACGTGAGTTTATTGATGATTTCATTGATATCAAGTTTGTCTCTTAAAATTGTACTTAAATTTGTTGGTGTATCATCGGAACATCTTCGGGTCTTCCTCGAAAGTCTTCGGCAATCTTCTGAAATCTTCGGGCATCTTCGGAAATTTTCGGAATTCTCGGAAAATGTTCGGGAGCGTTCGTCCTTCCTTCGGAACAATTTTGAAATTTCTTCGGAAATCTTCGGAAGGTGGTCGGAAATCTTCGGGAAATCATCAAAAACGCCGTCATCAGCATGTCTATATAATAAAAAAGAACATTACACGGCGGCTTGAAGATATGAATTTTATTTTCTCGTGGCAAAAAGCAATATTTTATTCACTCGCTGCGCTCGTTCGTAAAATATTGTTTTGCCACTCGAAAATAAAATTCATATCTTCGCGCCCCCGTGTAATATCCTCTATAAATCCACACCTATTACATAAAAACTTACATAACATATCGCGTTTGTAACGGACAGCGTCTGGCATTGTCAGAAAACTGGAAATTTTATCCTTGCCAGCGCACGGTATATTGTCATAAAAGTGTTAATTTTTACTGACATCTAAGGTACCCCGAACTAATTAACTTAATTGTAATGTATCAAAAAGAAGCGATTTTTTCGCATCAAATGCTATTAAACAATTAGATTATATATGAGCTAAAGAGTTCTATCCCGTGATTATCACTCATAGAAATCTAGAGCCTTTCTTGATACGGAATTGTTTTATTATAAATCTACGTGTCGTCCAAAAATTTGATCTAAATCCTCTTCAAAGGCACTTCAAAATTAAAGCACAAAGAAGCGACCCGCCCTAGCAAACAATGCTATGCTACAACAGAATGGATAGTGAGTAGCATAGCCAATCAGAGAACGGCATTCGTGATAGAACGCTAGTAGATTTTTACTAAAAAATGATCTACTTACAGAGGTAACTTCTTGATCAAATTTTAAATCTACTGTCGTTTGTAGTAGCCTTACAGTCATCCTTGTATAGTCAGCATTGTATAAGCTGACGCGTCACTAGTCAGTTACAAAAAGAATCTATTTAAAGTTAAAACACCGTTGAACAAACTCCTTTGTGTGACTTTCCTAAGGGATAAGAGATAATGCCTTTCTGATTAACAGAAGTCATTATACCATGATCATGTTAATTATGAAAATAAAAACCTTCTCCTGCTAAAAGCATATAAAGAACACAAGCTTTCGACTGTCTTACTACAGTCTTCAACGGGCGAAATGGTATAAAGGCGCAAAAAATTCGAAGATATAGTGTGATAAAATACAATAGCATAAAATGCATAGATTAAAATTATGGAATAAGCTACAGAAACTGAAAACATGCCTGTCGGCGAGTTCGACCTTATTCTGACCACATGTTTCATCCCAATTCGTAAGAAAAATGGCAGCGATTACGAACCGGCCACATAGAGCGATTTTCAGCGAATAGGTCACTTTCGATATATTAAAATCAGCTTGATAGTGAGGCCTAGAGGACAAAAACAAAAGAACGAATAAACATCTCATTCAGTTCCCTTTCTTTGTGACCTCTAGGCCTCTTACTGCCAAGATGAATTTTAATATCTCGAAAACAGTCCGTCGAAGTTTTGTTTTGCCATATAATAAACATCTTATTAACCGAGTTTGGTCGGTCTGTATGGGAGAATCATGGCCTCGCTCGTGAGTTGGTCAAGAGTCTCCCATACAGGCCTCCTACTCGCTTAGTAAGAACTAAGTACATTTTGAGTTAGAATCCCCTATTACATTTTGTGCGTAAAGTTCAGTAATGCATTTTAAACTGATAACGATTACATTTTGGGTCAACTATTACATTCTATGCTTTAACAACGTGTAGACATCATTTCCTATGAATAGCATCGACAAACAAATATTTCGCCTACTATTGCATAGTTATAAGATATTCTGGATAAACCTGATTGTCGTAAAATACTACAAAAATAGATGGCTTTACTTGGTTATCAACCACTGATTCATACAATATCTCTGGTCTTGAAGGGTTCTTTGCTGGAGGCACGACCATGTCAGAGTTGCCTACACAATACTGCCCGACCAGGACCCGGGCAAGGTACATGTAGTGGCCCCCGGCATCTCCTCTCTTTGCGTAAGAAAGTGAGTAAGAGGCGTCTCTTGCAAAATACGCACCTTGTCCATAGTTAGTTCCTGAAAAGAAACACAAAGTGCACAAAGTGCGAGGATTCCAAAAAGTAACAGCATTAAATTAACAAATAAATAAAAACTAAAGCTTAATTTTTTTACGATCAGAAAGAGTCATATTTCTGTACTTCACAAGAAAATAAAAGAGGGAGAGAAAATAAAGAGGGAGAGAACTGGTCTGACCTCTTCCAATTAAAACTATTTCAATCCATTCTCAGTTGTGTCTCAAATCTCAAAATTGTGTGGCTATCTTAAGATAGGGAGGCGTCGTGGCCTCATGGTTAGTGCGCTCGACTCCGGAGCCAGCGCTCCGGGTTCGAGCCTTGGCCTGGGACATTGCGTTGTGTTCCTAGGCAAGACACTTTACTCTCACGGTGCCTCTCTCCACCCAGGTGTATAAATGGGTACCGGCGAATTTAATGCTGGGGGTAACCCTGCGATGGACTGGCATCCCATCCAGGGGGGAGTAGAAATATTCCTAGTCGCTTCATGCCACGGAAACCGGGATAAGCTCCGGCCTGGTGGGCCACTTGGCTCGTATGCAGACTTTATCTTAAGATCGACACCTGACTGAGAATTTAGACTGACGGCATATTGCTATTTCTTTTAAGGCCGCGCGGTCCCGGGTCGTAGAAACGAACAAAAATAACCCGGTGGGATCATAGATTGCGTAGCGCTGAAAGCGCTCGCCTTCCACCATTGTTGGAATTCTAGACCCGGAGTCATTGTTGCTAGTTATCGTCCTTGCTGTGCGTTTTTTTTCTCCAGGTGGTCTGGGGTTATTTTTCGATGCACGACCTGTTTCGTTCGTTACCCACCCCCCCCCCCCCCCATCCAGAGGTAGGTGTAACCACTTACCATTGACTCCACAGAAGCTTCTGTTAAATCCTTGAGTGTTGATATGGCTGACATTTTTAGCCTCGGTTCCATGAAACAACTGCCGTTCACTATTCCCACCAATGTCTTTGTCCATCTTCTGTTTTCTTACCATGTAACACTGGTAAAGATGAGGATTCTGAATTCGTTCTATTTTCTGAATATTCACTCCACCAGGGATGGAGCTGGTACTTGCCTGGAACTTGCGCATGACGTCTTTATATTCTAAGGAAAGTTTCGAGAGTGGTACCATGTGCACTGTCATGTCGGCGCTTGGCATTTTCGTCCAGTGTTTGGGAAGAGCAATTCCTAGGCATGAAGACAAAACTGCCGGGTTACTACCTTTACCTTAATGCAGTGGATATCAAAATGGAAACAGAGAAAGCAATCAACTATTGTTTCAACTGATGAAAAACTGAGGTTGTTTCGTTTTGTCAAAGTAACCGTTCAAAAATTCGTAAATGGGTGTGGGAAATGCTTAGAAAATCGCGCGGCGCTGGTAGATATGCATGTTTTCTGCTAAATCTAGCTCTAGCATGAGCCGCCTTTGAATGAAAAATCATGGACACAAGATCATGAACAGCACTTGGTCTAACAACTTGGAAAATACTGGGCCAGCAGTAGAGCAATCTCGGCTGATTGGTTGATTTTAACTATTGGAGCTCTGCATTAACTAATTAAAAGGGATCATTAAAAGGGGTTAGGGTTACAGCGTTTTTCTCAAAACTAAATGATGTCGTACTGTCACTAACCTTCTTCAGCTTCCTTTACCTTCCTGGTCAGTGTAATTTGTTCACCGGTCCGTAGTCCGCGGCCAGTTTTTGCCTTCAGATCAAGGATAAACTGCTCTCCACGTAAATCTACTCTAACTGTGGGTGCATCTTTGCTGTACGCAATCTCAATCTTCGTTTTAGCTATGGGACCGAAAACCATTTTACTGCCGCGTATTTTGTAACGCCATTCTATCTTCTTTGACACCAGCTGCGCCTGTTCTTCCTCCTGGTTCTTCTTCGTCCTCTCATTAATCTCTTTCCAGATCTCCCCGACCATTCCGGACACTTCAGTCGGTTGACCCCGTACGATAATGCGATCAACATCAGCCTCGACTACAAGTTTGACGTCAAGGTCCTCGGCTTTAGTTATCAGGCTGACGATCTGTTTACGAGAAAGTTGACTTACAACCTCATTTTCGACTTTTCCCGTCGTACAAGCTTCAGAGAAACCTTCCTTCAAAGATTCCACGGCTTTTTCCACACCAGCATTTTTCTTGCCAACGACAAAAATTCGCACATAGTGCTCTTGATTCGCTCGGTGTGTTTGCCTCCTTTTACGCTTTTTTAGCTGGCTAGTATCTGTATCATTTGATACTGAGTGTAAATTTCTTGAGGCTGTTGACACTGATGATCGGTCGATTCTAATTCGTCGAAATTTGTAACGAATACATTTGTATAGCCCACTCACAGTGGAAGCAGGAGAGCGGAATTTGTGCTTGGCTTTCAATTTGTCCATCACTTGTTTGAATGCAACAGTTAATGCCTGATCTTGGTCGAACAAAACAAATCGGATATCCTGCACATTAGATGCGGGGTTAGTTTGACAAAAGCTGATCGTTTCTTCTAACATGATTCTCGAGGCTGCATCCCGTGGGAAGTTGAGGTTTCCAGTGCCTATGACAGGAAATGCTATGGACCTCACTCCAAGCTCTTCCGCCTTTTGTAGACACCCTTGGACAAGGGCCTGAAGAGTCTGAAACAAAATGGGAAAATGTTTAAGAGTGGACTTCAAAGGTAGACCATATAATAACTCAGTATTGTGCGAGTCCACTAATATCTATCGTATATCTTTCCTGTTACTGATTCTAAAGAAGTGATTCACAATTGAAAGAGACGCCTAGCAAGTTATTATCTTGAAGTTTATAAAGTTGAATTAATCCCCCAGTCAGTTTGGTGTGTTAAACGATCGTCGGAGCAAAGTGGTTGATTGTGAGTTGTATTTGGAGTGCTGATTTTTTTGTGAAGGATGAAGAAGTGGAGAACCCGGAGAAGAAGTTTAGGACGAGACAAGGACGACAACCTACAAGAAGTCTCGACCGGGATTGAGCCACCCCTGCTTTTCCATCGTTATGAAGCATCAGTCAAGGTACGAAGAAAAATACGCTTACCGCTTCCCCTTTTCCACCGTTCCAGTGGCAACAGTAAGTGTTGATCACGTGATTAGCCAAGGGAAAGCCAGGACAGACAGTAATGTCTCCAACGTTTGGAATTGTGACTTGAGGAACACCAGCATTAAAAATCGCTTGGTACGTCGCTTGGACCCCGCAGACCAATGCATCAGCCTGCAGTTTGAAACAAACTTCAGATTAAATTGCAAAGCAAAAAATAAAGGGTAGCAAAACAACGACAACTAAGATAGAAAAACACCAAAGACTTAAAAATAAACCATAACTGGAACAACGATGGGTAAGGATTAAGGATTAACACAGATAACAAACAACGAACTTTAGGCTGAACTTTTCAAGGTGCACAAACCCTGACGTACGTAGCGCCTTTAGAATGAACAGAAACACGTGGATAAAGAAATAGTGCTAATTAAGAGGAAAACGAGTTGCCGGAGAACTAGCATACATGGTGCTGTAACTAAAGGCGATCACTTAAGTCGAGGATTTAAAATAGAAGTTAACCGAGCACTTCTAATACGGAGTTAGTTAAATTGTGTGATAGTAGAGCAAAACCATAACAGGCAGTTTAGAAATGATGGGTTTTCTAATTTCATTTACACCCACTTTCCGTGTTACGTGCATAGGCGACATCGTTCGACATGCCATCTCTCGATGTAACCTGGCCTACGTAGAAACATGTAAGCACAATGGACTTCTTTACTGTCGAACTAGAGTTTAAGTCATGAAAGATTGATTTATTTCTCATCAGAATGAGGCTAGGGGTATCAAGAAGTCATTCTGTGAGAGAAAAATCGACTGTTTTGAATATTAAAAGCGGTAGCGGCCCAATTCTACCGGAAGTCGCTATTAAGAGCCGATCGATTACACTAAAATCGTTTGTTTTAT
>OZ026604.1:29544117-29574117 GCA_964020085.1 Micromussa lordhowensis | reverse complement strand
GGTGGGGGTGGGGTTGATAGTGACAGAGCATGTGGTGGGGGTGGGGGCGATGTTGACAGAGCATGTGGTGGTGGTGGGGGCGATGTTGACAGAGCATGTGGTGGGGGTGGGGGTGGGGTTGATAGTGACAGAGCATGTGGTGGGGTTGGGGTTGATGTTGACTGTACTTTGGGTGGGCGTGGGGCTGGTGTCGAATTTATATGTGGTGGAGGTAGGACTAATGGTGGCTGTGCGTGTGGTGTTGGTGGAGTTGTTGTTGACTGTTCATGTTGTAAGGGTGGAGTTGAAGTTGACTGGGCATTTGGTGGGACTGTAGGTGATGGCTGCGCACATAATGGGCCTGGGGGTGGTGTTAAGTCTGGACGCGGTGGGAGTGGGGGTGGTGTTGGCTTTGCACGTGGTGGACGCTGAGGTGGTGTTCGTCTTTGTGAATTTTCGCAGCCGTCATCGTGTCCTGTAAAGTCAATAGGTAATAAGAACGGTAAGGCTGTATATTCCTTTCCTGTCGTATCAGTAATATACCACAAGGAGGTGGCAACTCCTATGATTATGGGGCAGGACCTGCATGTCGGAACATTTCGTATTATTGCGCTAAAGGAGATCAGTATGGATATGACTTAAGCTTTATTTCGCCACCTTAGTAAACTAGAAAGATAAATGAGAATTGTAGTGACTTAAAATGAGCTCTCATCAATAGAGATTTCAAGCCTGTTGACTAACGCAACAACGATTGACTAACGATTTTTGATTTCGCAAGGGCTCGTGAAATAAAATCCCGCGCCACAAATTGAAATTACCTTTTTTTAGATTTGTAAATTAGCAACATTTATACATATGGATCGTTTTCACTCTCACGCAATAAAACAAATAAATCGAAAACTATTCAGTGGATAAAGTCAAGAAATTGTGATCTTATTGGAGATACATAAAGAAGACACTTCTCCGAGTTTTAGGTATGTGCGTTTACCCAAACCGCAGATATTCGTGGAAATGTTTCACAGAAATTTACAGAGCTTAGTATGGAAACGCCATGTTGGTGCACATCAGATGTGCACCAACATGGCGGCCGGAAAATAGTGTAAACATCTGGAAACTTACTTTGGCTATCTTGGCGACTCATTATCTGTACTTAACAAACAGGCATTTAAATAGGCACTTTTCCTAATGCTCTAACTTCTCAAAAAGCTACAAATCATGAGATACTGGTATATGTTTTTTGGCAAATGGGATCGCAGCTTTGTGTCTAGGCTCGATTTCCGCCGCTCTCTGTGTCACTCACCGACATAACTAAACAGATATAAATATACGGTGTCTTATGCCCGATGAGGATAAAAACTTTGGTGGCTCTTTAGTTTCGAATTTTAAAAAGCGATGACGTCACGTGAAAACGATCTATAGTTGAGACTTGCAGAGTAGCTGGAAAGGTTTTGGTATTAATACACTGATCACATATGGACAGCCAGAAAACAGGCGTAAACAACCGCAGGGTTTTAAACAGCTTGCATGAGTTGCATCACAAGCTTAGCTGAGGAAAACAAAAGTCAAATGAGAAGCCATCTTAAAACCACTGCAAAGGTGGAATTATTGTTACAGAAACAGCATTACATACCAAAAATTGTTCCTGTCCCAAACGTTTGCTGTTGAAACAAAACGTCTGTGGAAAAATTCAAGAACATTATTTTCTAAGCTTCTGAGAAGAAATGAAAAGAACGAATGCCGCGTTTGCGCAGATCGAAATCAAATAAGTAAAAAAGACAATGCTTCCTCGTTTCGAAACTCTTTAAAAGAGTTAAGAGAATGTAGTTCAATCAGCATACATACTATTGGTCCTAGACGTCTGTCGAAATGGCTTTTTTTTCAGGCCGTTTTACGCACCGTTTTTTTTTCATTCACGTGATTAAATAAAATGATCACGTGATGATGCATTTCATGATCGTGCGATGAGTGAATCTCTTCCGTCGGGAAGTTGCTTCACAGTTCAAGTTCGTTGAGTTCTAGAAAGATATACTCGAAGATATGTTACAGAGAAGAGTTCGCCATATGCAAAATCCATGGCATGGATAAGATTTGCCTCAAATTTGGTACTTTTGAGGAATTTGCAACAGCTGTGCTGGAAACTGTGGCCATTCGCGCCAACAGATCACGCGACGATCACGTCACGCGAATGAAACCAGCGATCACGCGATCAATGACGTGAATGAAACCAACGGTGCGTGAAGCGGCTTGAAAAAGAAAAGCCATGTCAACAGGGATCGATAGTATCGGTATTGCAAAGACAAGACCATCATGATCATTACACTCACCTTCCAAAATAACAAGAAGGTCGTTGCTCATTCTGGATGTGTGAACGCAAGGGAAATCTATAAATGGAAAAAGGTGGTTAGTTTATGGTCAGTTTGCGGGGAATGCGGACCTTTCCAGTGTAACAGGGGTGAATTGGGGAGGGGGGGGGGGGGGCGGAGGCGGTGAATGAGGGTTTCTACTCGCAGTAGTTGTTTTGTGACTTAATTTGACGGCTTTATGCATGTCGAACTGAAGCTTGTAGGAAAGCAATTTTTCCAGCTATACAGTTACGCACTAGAGGAAGAACGACAACGAAAAATGCTTGGATACATAAATCAGTGAACAAAAAGCGTTTGTAGATACCAGGGTACTATGGGAGCAACAGGCCTGAGATAACGAGATGGCTTCTGTGTGCATTGAACAGACCTGAAAAAAAAATTACAAAATCTGCAATAACAAAAGCAAAAGCCCTCTAAGAGGACATGTGGTTACTCGATAGTGACATGATAACCACAATGGCACAAAAAAGAGTTGCGGGGTTTTAGTCGACGTCTTATTGCAAAGTGTTGTTTTGAATGCTTGACGCTGGCAATATATCGAACACTAGAGACAGCGTTTCATCGGGATATCCAAATACTGAGAAGAGAGTTGAAAATACCACGCGCAGCGGAGTTTTTCTGACGAAAAAAGTCGTCAGAGCAGTCCACAAAACATATACTACAAGCAGAAACCCTCATTCACACGCTTAAAATCACTGTAAAGTTGTTTTCACATCGTTAGGCAGATGATAGAGATTCTTGATCTACCTTCTGGCGTGTTTCTTCTGATCACTAGCCCTGCCTTCTTCGTCAACGCCAAGACTGGTAAAGACTCCGAGCGGACATGCAAAGGGATCTGCCAAATGAATCATAACCTTAACACCATATGCTTCTGCTTAACACTGAATTACCCTTACATCTCCTGATCACTGTTAAGACGAAATACAAAAGATAATACTTACTTACTTAAGATAATACAAAAGCATTTTAAGCCGATGCACCATACAGAGAACCCTGATATAATGAGAACCTGTTTTATACTCGGCTCGATTTCCAGCCGTTTTGTGAGCCCGCGTTCCTTGCCTCACACAAACAACCGCACTCCCAAAACGGCTGGAGATCGAGCCTAGTTTTATACCTGCTCAGTCCGAAAATCAGGGGTTCTTCAGATTCTGTTTGAGCCTGTATTCTTTTTAGACTCATCATTAAATTAAACGCACTAACGCTTCGGCATAAAGTATCGAACGAAACGCTGGAAAAGAGCGTTTTCAGCCTAGATTGACTTTCAACCCCTATTCAGCCTCCCCACTGACCACGTTGCCAATATGTCTGACTGCGATGGTCTTTCTAAGTTTTAAAAATATCTCATCTGCAGTTCAAAGATATAACATGTCGTATATTCCAATCTGCTTGAAAGCCAAGTTGATGGAGCACCGCACCGGTATCTCGGCGGTTCGTTCAAGCAAGGTTTTTTTTCAGGTGTTCGCGAGTACTTGAGTTTTGTTTTTATTACGAGACATTTTTCGCAGTTAATATATCGAGAGCTTCGCAAGGCGTCGCACTAGTTTGCTGAAGAGGAAGGTAGGACAACGAACGAGAAACGACTGTTTGGGATGAATGGCCACAAATGTGACGGTTTTATGTGAAAATATTAATTGAAACTCTTCAGGAAAGGTGGGGATGCAAAATAAGTAAGAACATCACTGGGAATAGAGTACGTTGATAAGCCGAAGATGTTGGTATAGTATGAGTGCGTGATCCCACGAACTTGTGGAGCACAGGTTTCCAAATTTCTAATCTGATGTCACTTCACCCCTGACGACCCAGGACTGTCAACAACTTATTGTTAAGAAAGACCTTTGTAGGATCTCACAAACCCTTCATTTTGTGCACATAACCGTTGGTCGGCAGATAAGCTTAATTTAATCATCGACGGCGCTAATTTACGCGAGTGAAGATAAGAAATAAAAAGAGCAATATGGGATGACCTGAATGGTAAAACTGATGATACTGAAAACTCGTTAAAAACAGCCCATGCCCTCTGATAAAGTTTTCGGGAGCCTCAGCGCAGGGCGGAATTTAACAAAGCCCGTAGCGTACGCACCAACTCTGCGGCAGAAGATATGCGGGAACTAAGTTGGCTGATCGTCTGCACCGGGTGAGATTTGCTTGTAAATGTTCTACCTGAAATCGTGAAATGTAATCGGCAGCAGTGCCGAGCGCGAAATTTAACAAATGGTAAACGCCATAGCGTGCACTCTTGAGTTATGGATACATGCGGGAGGTTGCTAAGCACGAAAAAAGCATAAGAATCGCCGAGTGCGACTCTAGCTTCATGAGTGCTTAGCAAACCTCCCAAGTGCATCCATAGCTCAATAGTGTACAGCTATGGCGTTTACCATTTGTTTTATAACATAACATTGACACATTGGAGCAAAGGAGGTTCTTTTGTTGAGCTACATCGCGTTAGCACACATGTCAGTTGCGTACACCCATGGGCAAATAGTGGACGATGAATTAACCAATCAGATCGCGCGCTTTGCTATAGTTATGTTATAAAAAATGTTATGTTTAAGAGAAGTTAGAACCAAACCACGAACCAAAATCATGACTAGTTGGTGTTTAGACGTCTGCTTGTTTGTGATATCAACAATGGAAGCGTTGTCAATGTAAAAAACAACACATCAGTAAGCCATACGGGTAAGTTTTATGGTCTTTATCTTTGCTTATTAGACCAGAAGGGTATCCAGATTCTTACATAAACACTTGTTTTTCTGATTTGAAGCGTTTTGGGATTACGAAAAACTTTTTTTGAAGCACAAGCGTGGAGAAATTTTGCATGTCTTTTGCGCAACATTTTTGTCCAGATCGTACCCGGTGTCAGCCGGTGTATCTTAAGTTTGATTGGTTTCCTGTGTAACCGAGTACGGGCACGGGTGATCTGACCCGTACCCGTACCCGGAACCGGGGTATCTTAAGGTCTCTAATTATTATGTAATATATCAAACACAAGTGACAGTGTTTCATCGGGATCCAAACACCGAGAAGAGAGTCGAAAAAACGACGCGCAGCGGAGTATTCTTGACGAAATTCGAGGTGTTTGGATAGCCGATGAAACAGTGTCTCGAGTGTTTGATGTATGTTCTCAATCGGAACAAAAACTAAGCTAAGAGAAAACGGAGAGGTAAAATCGTCAAATCTATGCTAATTATAACCGGGTATCCAAACCCCCTTCACGGTTGTGATTTTCTTTGTTTTAACTTGATAAATTACTGATTAATGAGTTTGAGAAGGTTGTTTACCATTTACTCGGAGAAACCTGATGGTCGACATGTAGTGAATGGGACGCGTCAAATCCCGAAAAGAAACTCGTTCAATGACCACAGCTTTTTCCCGGAAGGTAGGATCAAAGGCGATCCAAGCCAAAAGGCTTCGAACTAGTAAAAATTAGCAAATGGAACGCACATTTTCCATTCGGAAATTCAGTTTTCCCGAGAAAATTTCCGTTCGGGGAGACAAAATCAATCTTTCCATTTACGGTCCATCCGAAATTTCCGGATTTTTGGGGTAAATGGTAAACAACACGGTTTTCAGTTCTTCAACAAAATGTTTGCTTTTTTTTAGCTGCTAAAGCTGCGAACATGACTTCGATGGACTTCTTTGCATAGGAGAATCAAAATAGTCAATGTAGAACTATCGGCAATAAAGGTTAAAACGAGAGCCAATGAAGGTTGAGTGCGTGAAACTAATTAGTTCAATTAAAATACCTTTAAAATAATGTTGTCAAGGATGTCAGCTGCGTTGATTATGACACTATCTATAGAAACCAAGAATTTGAATGTTTTTCAATTCATTTAACAATTATTCCACGAGCGCGCGTGAGATGATAGGCGCAACCCTCTCATTCTCAGGCTCAAAATATGGCGGCCGAAAAATAGTATAAACATCTGGAACTTACTTTGGCTATCTAGTCGAGTGATTATCTTAACTGAACCAACAAACATTTACGCAAGCACTTTTCGCAATACTTTAACTCCCAAAATGACAAACGCGATCGTAGCTTTGTGTCACGCATCGTCATAACTCCAGAATTCAAAATGCACTGCTTTCCAAACCAAGCACGCTATTGGGCTGAAAAGTTGTAAACAGGTAAAAATTTAGATCCCCTTATGCCTGATGAAGATAAAAACTTTGGTGGCTCTTTAGTTTTAGATTTTGGAACTTGATGACGTCACATGAAAACGATCCATTCGTTTGTTCTGTTATCTTGGTTCTGAGCATGAGAATTGAATCTGGTGCGGAAATCAGTTTACCCTGGCAGGGTTTCGGTACGCGGGCCGCGGAACGGGGGCTTCACGCAAGAAAAGATGAGATCATGGACATCGCTTGTTTAGACATAAAAATACAAATACAATCTCATGATTAATGATTAAATTTCATCTGTAATCGATTAAAATTTCATCTATCAGCGACTGTTGGCATAGCTCAGATCTCGACCATCAGTAAAAAAACGCGTTATAAGCTAAAAGCGGCTTAAATTTTGACCAATTCTCAGCTATGAGTTAAACTCCATCCAGACCCTCTCTTAATAAATGATAGAGTTCCTACCTTGTTGTGAGTCTGCTGGCTCAGATCGGTATCACATGCTCACTGCTTTTTGTCCCTTCTCTTTATAAGTACAAGAAGACGCGAAACTGAAGAAAAGTAAAGTAGGACTGAAGACAGAACAAAATAAGAACTGCTGACTCACACTTCAAAGACTGACTCCAGTAAATGTTTGCGGCAGATACTTTCCGTGAAGGCATGTGGGTTTTATTGGTCATACATGATGTAGGGACAATAAAGCTTATGAAAACCACGTCAAAACAACCTCAGGATTAGTCATACCTTTCCACATTCTTGGCCAAAAACAATAGATACTAAAAAATCTGTTCTTTTTTAAACATACTGGTGCAGACAACACAGTAGGTTTGCGTTTGGTTCCTGTTTCTCTCCCCCCCTCCTACCTCATCCCAGTCTACGCCTTTAGATTATTCATTATGTATCCGTGTTTCGCAAGGACTACAATCTTGGACAAAATAAATGGAACATTTGAAACAGCCCTCCCCGTCCCTCCCATTTCAATGATGCTAAAAGGGCGCGTTTTTCTCCTTCGCGCCTTCATCGTTGCTTTTGGGGGGGGGGGGGGGAGGGGGTTAATTTTTCCTTTTTATTCTGTCCAAGATTCAATCTTGAGCAAAATAAATAGAACATTTAAACCACCCTTTCGCACCATTTCGATGATGCCAAAATGGCGCGTTTTTCTTCTTCTTGCCTTCATCGTTGCTTTGGGGGGGGGGGGGGGGAAGGATTTAATTGTTCCTTTTTATTCTGTCTAAGATTGTAGAAACTAACGTTAACAATTTCACGAATATGATTGGGCCACGCGATCTTCACTTTTCAAGGCACGTAACAATCGCATTTGCAATCAAAACCTCTCGGAAACCGCTTACAATCCTGCAAGATTCTTCATGAAAACAAATTTGGCACATTCGGTGAAAGCTGTGCCTGGGTATATGAATACTGAGAAAACATTGCGGCTACTTACTAATATCATGGTGTAATTATCCAAACGATGTCAGGTCATGTCGAAGAGCGTGGGAAAACGAGTCTGCAATGTCCTTCGTATGGTCAGCAGTAGTTCAGGAGATCATAGTCATTCCTAATGCTCCGTAATAACGCTACGATTCACAATTTTTTCACTTCAATAGGGACATCAAATTAAACGTAACCAATTTTAAACAGTAAAAGTAGTTATTTTCATTAAAACTCACGTTTAAAAGGGGGGACATCGATCAAAGGAACTCGAGCAAATCTCGAGGTATTTTTGGCCTCGCTTCATTCATTCTGGGCGCGGCACTCCAAAATTTTGGCACGCGGGCCAATAGTTTTGGGCACGGTCCGCTTGATTTACACGACAAAATATGTTCGAGAAACGTCTGTCACAATTGAGGGACGAAACGAGGTCATCCCTTGCAGCGCTCTTACATGCATTAAAGCGGCGACAATATGGCCTGCTGCAAGCTATTCTGGGCTGTCTAAATCCTCCACGTTTAAGAGAGGTATGGATGCATCCCCATTCTTTTGCGTGGTTTGACATGGCCGAAGCATCTTTTCTTGATGAACTGTGGTATTCCAAGTTTAGAGTAACTCGAGGAACATTTACATAAATTCTCCACGAGATTGGTGATGAGATATCTCGACAGGACACTCCAATGAGAAAAGCTGTAACGCCAAATTGACGACTAGCAATCGCTTTGTACTACCTCGCCTCGACTGCAGAATATCGCACGATTGGCAACCTATTTGGTGTATCAGTTGCCTTTGTGTGTACCTGCATTAAGGAAGTGTGTGAGGCTATTAGCAATAAGATGGCATCAGCAATTTCATTTCCAAGTGGAGAGAATCTCTTAAACGTTATTCAGGGTTATGATGAAGAATGGGGATTTCCAATGTGTGGTGGTGCAATTGACGGAACCCATATTCCCATACTCGCCCCAAATAAGAGTCACGCTGATTATGTCAACAGGAAGGGGTACCACAGTATTATCATGCAGGCTGTGGTGGATCACAATCACCTGTACAGGGATGTTGTGATAGGTTGGCCAGGCAGCGTACACGATGCACGTGTTCTTTCAAATTCGAAAATCTTTGAAAAAGGAAACAATAACACTCTTCCCACAGAACGTGGAAGAAGAAATATCTGGGCAGAAAATGAATCCAGTTATATTTGGCGATGCTGCATATCCTTTGCTCTTTTGGTTAATGAAGCCTTTCTGTGATATTCTGATACACGACAATAAGAACCTCCGATGTTCTACGATTCAACTTTATTGTAGCTCACGCTCCATCAACATGGCTGCCACGAGTCGAACACAACCCTCTCACTAAGCATCTCGGGATGCCTACAAAACACTTGCTTTTTCGCTAACTTCCGGTACACAGTACACTACACTTACCCAGAAAATAGCACCACACCAAGAATAAAAAAAATTCAATTACCAATTGAGCCGGGCAAGGATGACTGTTGAAAATACCTTTGGAAAATGGAAAGGCAGGTTTATCCGATTTTCAAAACGGGTGGACATGGAGATACCCTCTCTTGTTATGGCGATAACAGCCTCATGTATCCTACACAATATATGCCAAATTCAAAACAAGGCATTCTTTCCCACATGGCAAATAGACAATGAGGCTTTTGAAGAGCCATTTGTATTTGCTGATGATGACTTTGCCACAAGGGATGCAACGGGTATCCGTGAAGCATTGTCCGAGCATTTTATGTCTTAACAAGAATTTCTTTATTCTATGAGCATACTATTTGTCCTGAGACATCTTATGTAAGGTCTTTCAAAGCAACTACAACTAAAGAAACATGGATCTGATAAAAACATGGTTACAATTACAAATTTGGCGGCGGAGATTGATTGTATTTTCGAGGAATAGCATGAATTTTGTTATTTTCTGCACAAAAGTTTATCCAATTATCCCCATATTGTTTTTTTTGTATGTAAGGATTATTAGCAATATTGTAAATAATCACCAATGATGAAGAGGCAGCTATTGCAGAACATTCCCATATGTAGAAATACCACTGAATGGCAGTGAATTGGTACGTAGTCTATAAGTCATGCTTGCAAAATATACACCTTTCTGCATGTCATTCCTTTGTTTATTATTGCTCATGAGTATTCCAAGAGACTTCCTCGATGAACCATAGCTATCAAAAAAGCGCAATGTAGTATTCCTAGAAGCCACTAAGGTCAATAACTCGAGCAACACAAAGTCACCCTTCGAACTCCCTCTTATTCACACATGCACACCGACTCGTTCGGCCACGTGACCACTGTTCATAGTCCCGGATATCCACAGGACACCACATTTTCCTCTTTCTCCGCTTATAAACCCTAGCATAAATCTCAACAAAATAGCATGAGCAATATCAACAATGTCCGATCAGGTAAATAGAAAAACTGTAAGTACAGTACGATCAAAGTCAGTGTCACTTGGAAACCACAAACACCATTAGATGGCGACATAGTCACTGAATCTCTCAGGAGGTCGGGTGACTCTCCCTGATCTCCTTGGTAACAGCTGTTGCTGGATAGGGCTCTGATCCTCAACTGGCTCTGCACTGGCTCCCATCTCTGGGCTGGATGTGGGTTCTTGTCCACACATTTGTTCACAAGGTACTTCTGCAGGCTCTGCAAGGCTCGGTCCCCTTGGCTCTGTAGCTGGCGTAACAAACTGCTTCACATGCTAAATGTTTCGCTTGTATTGCACGCCTTGAGGTGACTTTAATTGGACCTGATCCCCATGACGTGCTGTCACCTGGTATGGCTCCTTCTCGTAGCGTAGTGACAATTTATTCTCCTTCCTCTTCTCTAGTAACACAAAATCCCCTTCTTGTATGCATTTCTCTGCTGCCTGATGCCTCTTGTCAGCATGGTCTGCCCCAACCTGTTTTTTTCCTGCATCGCGATCTCTGGCCTGCTGATAACCCGGGTCCTCAGATTCTTCTAGATCAGCAACCTCTAGCAACTTAGTAGACAATTTCCTTCCAAAAAGCAGTTCTGCTGGGCTTTGGCCAGTCGTTATATGCGGGGTGGAACGGTAGGCCAGAAGGTACTTATTCAACTCTAGCCTCCAGTCTCTCTTCTCAGCATGGGCCACTCTCATTGCTTTCAAAAGGGAATGATTTTGTCTCTCGACTTCCCCATTTGCCCTGGGCCATAGTGGTGTGGTCAATCTATGCTCGATGCCCATTTCATTCAAGTATTTTTCCATTTCTGCGGACACCAGGTTGGGTCCATTGTCCGTTCTAAGGGTGCTAGGTACCCCATATCTAGAGAACTGTTTATCTAGACAATTAATGATCGTCTCAGAAGTGGTAGATTTAATGATGTCAACTTCCACCCATCGGCTGAAGTAGTCAACTAGGACCAGCAGATGTTCTCCTGTTGGCATAGGCCCAAGTAAGTCCAGTTCTAGATCTTGCCATGGCCTCTCTGGCATCCTGGTTATTTTCAAAGGCGGAGTGATTGTCTCCTTTGTAACCAGTTGGCACCCGTAACATTCCCGGCACTTCCGTTCTGCATCATTATCAACTCCTGGCCACCAGACTTTAGACCTGAGTCTCTCCTTCATTTTGACTATTCCCTGGTGACCTTCGTTTGCAAGTTCTAAAAGCTTTGATCTCAGCACTTTGGGTATCACAATTCGTGTTCCACGTAGTATAACTTGACCAATGAAAGTCAATTCGTTACGCACCATCATGAATGACCGTGGGCCCTTCTCCCAATTTCCACTAGCAAGGCAATTACCCTCTGCAGAGGCACTCTCTATCTCTTGGATCGTAATGGCTACGGGGACTGCTTGAAGGGCAACCATCCGAACATGTTCATCATCATAACGACACATATCTGACGCTGGGAGCGTTGTCAGACGCGACAGGACATCGGCAATATTATCTCGTGATGCGACGCAGCACACCTTGTAACTATATGGTTGCAGCCTCAACACCCAGCGCTCAATGCGTGCTGATGGCTTGGATCCTCTAGAGTAAATCACCTTCAGGGCCTCATGATCTGTCACCAAGTCAAAGGTCTGCAAGCCGTACAAGTATAGGTTGAACCGTTCGCATGCCCACAATAGTGCCAGCGCTTCCTTTTCTGTCTGACTGTATCTCCTTTCTACACTGATAAGTTTCCTGCTGGCATAGCAGACGGCTCTGCACACACCATTCGTCTCCTGGACTAGCACTGCACCTAGCCCCACAGGACCTGCATCAGCTATCACTCGAGTATGTGCCTCTTTGTCGAAGTATGCCAGAACAGGCGCACTAGCTAACTTCTGTTTCAGTTCCTGAAACGACGCTTCCTGCTCACTGTGCCATACAAAGGGTACTCCCTGCCTAGAGATCGCTCGTAGAGGCTCTGCAATATGGTGGCAAAGTTGGGAATAAATCGTGCACTGAAGCCAACCATCCCCAGGAAACTTCTAACCTCTGTGGGTGTGGCTAGGCGGCTTGATTCAAGTACAGCACGGACTTTCTCTTCTGTTGGACCGATACCGTACTTTGACACTAGAAGTCCCATGAAGACTACCTTGTCCATCCTGAATTGACACTTCTGAGGGTTGAGGGTGAGATTCTTCTCCTGCAACCGCTGCAACACTCTATGGAGATTCCTATCATGCTCCTCATTTTTCTTGCCATGCACTATCAAGTCATCGGCAATGTTCTGAACCCCATTGATATCGGAGACTACTGGTCTTACTATTTGCTGATACTTCTCGGGTGCCGAGTTTACTCCGAAACTCAGCCTCTTGTATCTGAATAACCCATCGTGTGTGGCAAATGTGGTTATGTCTCTGGAGTCCTCATCTAGTTCAATCTGGTGGAATCACAGACAAAGATCCAATTTTGAAAACACTGCACTACCATTGAGATTTTCCAACACCTCGTTCTCAGTCGGGATGGGTATTCTTTCACGAATGATAGCTGCATTTGCCTTTCTTATATCCATGAACAACCTGATATCCCCTGATGCCTTTGGCGCAATTACCACCGGACTAACCCGTGACGTCGGCCCAGTTACTCGTTCCGCTATATCCTTAGCAATGAGGTCTTCTACTTTCGAAGTTACTTTCTCTCGCAGTGCAAATGGGACACGCCTTGGTTTCTGAGCTACTGGTGTCATATCTGGGTCGACGTGTAGTTTCAGTTTGTAACCTTTCAGCTTACCAACGCCAACAAACACTGTTGGATACTTAGCCTGAAGGATTGGGGCTAAGTTCTCGCCGACAACATTGCACTCCACAAACTCACTGCTGACGCTCGATCCAATCAGACCCAGAGCCTTTGAGGTTTCGTGGCCCAGCAGACACCTTCCACTCTTGGTAACCACCAAATGTGAACCTATCTTCTTGTCACCTGCCGAGATCTCAACTTGAACCTGGCCAATCACTTCCAACTCCTTCCGAAACCTAAGAAACTGAGAATAAGGAATGGAATTCTTGACGTGTGATGGATGTTAAAATGAATACAACAAATAACTATGAGAATCTGTGGGTTTGTAGTGCACACTGGTGCATAAACCGTTGCCTTCGACAGAAACTTTGATATCTAGAAATGCTAAAGAAGTATTGGAAATTTCCCAGGTATACTTAAGAGCCGGATGAAACGAATTAACAGCAGTTATAAATTGATCGAGTTCCTCTCTGGTAGAGGAGGTGGCGCCGACACAATCGTCAATGTAGCGACGGTAGAGCTCAGGTTTAGGGCCGTTGTATTGATTAAAAAGTTTGTGTTCAATGTAGCCTACGAAAAGATTGGCGTAGCTGGGTCCCATTTTGGTATCCATGGCCACACAATTGATTTGTTTATGATAACTGGTAGCGAATGAAAAACAATTTAGTGTTAAAACTAGTTCAGCCAGGCGGAGCAGTGTTTCCGAGCTTGGTTCCTTGACAGTGCGCAAATCAAAAAAATGTTTGAGGGCTAGAAGGCCTTCGCCATTAGGGATGACGGTGTAAAGGGAGTTCAGTTGACTAACGACGTGATGCTCGACTTTTTGTTGCTTCTACAGAATTTGACATGATTCCGGTGTGTTGCAAGTAAATGTCTGTTATCCATGAAGACCCCCAGCAAAGAAAAAACACGTTTTAGATCTCAAGCAACGCTGTTTTTTATCCCAGAGCCAAAAACTTACCACAAACAAAATTATTAAACTCCTTAAAGTATATTCATGGTGGTCACGTGTTTCGTGATGTCACAAGCTTGCTCAAGATGATTTCTAAAATGGGCCAAGGATAGTGAGCTATCACGAAAAACTAACCATAAAATTTTTTTAACATGGGGAAGGTCTCTGCACTTACCATATCCTAATGAGCCAGAAATTTGACCTAACGCGGTGTAAGCTCCCGTAAGTGACCACCTCCCGTAAGCGACCACCTCCCGTAAGCGACCACTTCCCGTAAGCGACCACCTAGGCTTGACATTTTGGGTGGTCACTTAAGGAAGGTTGGACTGTATTTGCAGCATTTGTTTATTTAAGGCTGGTTTTCACTAGCGCATAAGCATAAGCGTAAGCCAAAATACGTAGACGCAGTAAGACGCTGATAATTAGCGCTTTTTGTTAGAAAAATTTCAAACAAAAGACGCTAATTATCAACATCTTACTGCGTCTGCGTATGTCGGCTTATGATTATGCTTATGCACTAGTGACAACCAGCCTTTAGTGTCCACAATTAGCACAACAGCCCTAAATACATTTGACACTTGAATAACTTTATAATATATTTATAGGTCTGAATCAAAAGCTAAGGGATTTTTGAAAGGCGGAACAAATTCCACGTGCGTTCGCCGATGAAGCTGTATCCCAGAGTTACGACTTAACATGTTACGTCTCAAATACAGTTAAAGAGTACAAGAACATTTCTTTCAATTTATTGTAGCTTCAGCTTCAAGTCTTGTAAATGGAAAAGATCACTAGTAATATTAATTTAACTGCTAACACAAGCCTTCTTGTTTCACCAATTTTAATTCAAAACTTTTAATTCAAACAATTCGGTTTCATTAAAATCCACAAATTCTCGTTAGCGTAAGAAATGTAACATGATTTCTTCGCAAGAAGAGAGACAACCAGCATGACAGAAAGCGTTTACATCCATTGGTGTGTAAAAGAGAATTCACTCTAATTTTTTGACGCTAACTCTTTCTTTGATGTAAGCTTGATAATAAAAATGCGAAAACAGCCAGATCATGGTTAATTCGTACCAGATTCCATATATGCACCACCCATGATGGAGGTACCCTACGGTCATGTGACACAGTCCGACCATGAACTGAATTAGTTGAAGCTGGGTTAGTTGTTTCTTCCAAGCAGGTCTTTTTCCGGCTTGGAGCGCACATATGCCGTAGTAGTAATACAGAAACACGTGGATAGTCCCATTCATGCCAAGTACTACAGAGACCGCTGGCCACCGTCCATACGTGTAGGCGTATTCACTCACCATCAGAATGCTAGGATGATGATACACCTGTAAGGTAGTTTAACATCAAAATTATTCTGGAGCAAATTTTTTACGACGTGCTGTCTCTCGACAAAAGGAAAAAAGCGTTCATCGGAGTCTAATGTGCTCGATTAGGCCGGAGTTAAGATCCGGTGCCAGTACCATCTGTCGTGCGTGAAGCGAAAGAAAAGCGCGAGAAAAGCATAATGGCCGCGCGAAATCCTGGTTCGTCCCCAGGATTTCGCGCGGCCATTTTATCCTCGCGGTTTATTTACTCACGCTCGACGGACAAAGCGAATTAAGGAAGACATTACTCGCAGTCTAGCATGAAGCGATTAGAAGTATTTCTACTCCATCCTGGATGAGATGCTAGTCCCTGGCAAGGTTGCCTCCTAGCGATTAATTCAGCGATAGCTATACATCTGAACTCTGATCTGAGGAGAGGCATTGGTAGGGTCAAGTGTTTTGTCCAAGAACACAACGTAGTGACCGAGTGACCGAGCACAGCCAGGGCCCCTACCTTGATTATTAAATCCGGAGACAAGCTTGTAAACCGTGCATCAGGCCTCTACGCCTCTACATCAAACAAATTCTTCTAAGTGGAGTTTGTATGCATTTTTTGAAGCGTTTTCGAAAAATGTCTTACGTATGAGGGTAATTTGGTCTACACTACTTTCAATCTCATAGCCTACCTGCTTATGGTCAGTCTGTCAGTCAGTTTGTCGGTCGATCTGTCGGTTTCCGGATTGGCAGTGCAGTCGCTCGGTTTGTCGGTCGGTCGCTTGCATTGCTCTGTCGGTTGGTCAAGTCAGTTAAACAGTCAGTCTGATTGTTTCAGGACTGGTAGTTAAGTCAGTCGGTCTAACGATTGCCGGATTGGTAGTTCGGTCGGTCGGCCAGTCAGTTAGTCAGTCGGTTGCCGGATTGACAGTTCGGTCTCTCGGTCAGTGGTCGGTCAGTCAGTCGGTCAGTTCGTCAGCCAGTCCGTCTGTCAGCCAGTCACTACTTACTCAGCCACGGTAGTAAATTACTGACTAGTCTACACTTAAACGGAGTATTTTCAAGCCACTTACATGAAGAAAAGATATCTGGCGCTGCCTGTGTCTGAGAATCATGAAGACTGTGTCGAGTAACTCGACATACTTCGTCATGTAATACACCCAGATAGCATGGGTTATAAGCGGATCTTCTTTGCGACTAAAAAGCGAGTGAGGCCAGTTCCTTGCAAGTCCAAAGACAAATAAGGCTACGGAATACAAACTGACCAGACTACATGCAAAGTTGTACACCACAAGAACCTGTGCAAAGAACAAAAAGGTTGAAACATAATAAAACTCGCAACATTTGCACAATTCCAATCATGCAGAAGCCCTTTCTCGCAACAACATTTTAAAACGAGTAGCACTGGGGACGAGAGTTCGCGCTCCTTATTGGTCACTATCAAGAACCGCGATTTTTGTTGCAAAAGGAGCACGAGATCTGGGAACGAAAACCGATATATGCTGCAGCGCATTTAGCACTGATGACGTTGTCGACGGGACGAGAACGTTTGACATGGTCCCAGTTGTTCAAAGGGAGGATAACGCTATCCACTGAGATAGTGTCCATTCCGTGAAGTCTCACTTCCCCGCGCGCTGGGGCTGATGAAGCAGGGAAGCTCGGAGGGAGGGGGGGGGAGAGGTACTACCTTATTTTGGGCTATATGGGAACGTGCCACTGGATAGGCCTCACTGCCCTGAACAAGGTATACAATTTTATAACTTGCGTCTATCGGACCTGCCCTTAACAGGGTATAGTTGCTTGCTCTCTTCCGCTTTGCTGTATTTCTTGCGAAAGACGTTTATGCCCTTGTTTGCGCCTTTATACGTGTTTCTTCACGCCTGGGTCTTCATGACCCTCGACTCTTGGCTCACCATGCGAACAGAGCTTCCTTTATCTCTCTCTTTTTTTAATTTTTAATTTTCGAGCGATAGCTTTTGTCGGTACAAAGCACACGCACCGTAAAAGGAGCTCTTTTGCAGGGTGCTCGTGACCTAAACAGAGTCTTAAAATAAAGGGTCAGGATTTTAAACCCTCGGCGGCACCCCTTAGCCCCACCCCCTAATAAGCCTACCCCTCCCCCTCAGGGAGGAGGAAGTGAGAGTTCTTGGTTGGGAACATTGTGATAAGTAATATATCAAACTCGAAAGACCGTGTTTGACCACAGTTCCAAACGCCGAGAAGATGGTTGAAAACAAGACGCGCAGCGGAGTATTTATGACCAACGTCGAGGTGTATGGAAATGTGTTCAAACACTGTCTTGAGTGTTTAATATATGTTTTAAATCGAAACTAAAACTAAGGAGAAAACGGAGAATCAAAAATCGTAAAAATATATGCTAATTAAGATCAGATATCAAATGAATATATGAAAGAACATATATTTGAACTGCGGAGAAAGATATGAAGACATGATTGATCCGGCATCGCAGTTATGAACACAACTTAAGCAGCTGTGAAATTTAAGCCTGAAAAAAAATCAGGCCTGAACGGGATTTGAACCCATGACGTCTGCGATACCGTTGTTTCTCTACCAACTGAGCTATCAACGGCCAACTGGGAGCTCCCAGCTGGCTTGATAGCTCAGTTGGTAGAGCACTGCACTGGTAAAAAAGGCTTTTATTTCATAGCTGCTTTTAAGTTGTGTTCATAACTGCGATGATCAATCGTCTCTTCATAGGATCAGATATCCAGACAACGTCACGGTCATGATTTCCTTGAATTATTGAGTTTGAGAAGGATACTCTCATCATTACACTAGTCTCCTTTGCAGCCGTTATTAGGGTCGTCACGCCAAGATCAAAACTATTATTTGTATGATTGCTTTTTACCTTGCGAAATTCAAGAGCGCGTACGTTCCGAATCCAAAGTGGCGAAAGAGCTACAATTCCAAGGTACAATGCAGCCACGGGTGTCGATTGGAGCTGTAAAATACCATTGACGAAGTACGCCGCAAATTCTGGAACGAAAAGAAAAACAAACTTTAATGACTAATTACAAGATAATTTGGTTTTATCAACTGGGTTGATTATCTGAATTGGCCACCGTAAAGAGATTCGAAAGCTAAAGCTCTCTTTACGGTAAACAATTCACATTATCAACCCAGTTGATAAAACCAAATTATCTTGAAATACTCCCACCGACGCAGCACCACAGTTTCTCTAGAAACTCACCCACTTAATTTAATAACTAATTATATCGCTTCGGCTCCTGGACATGTCCTGGTAGTGTCATCAGCCGACAAAGTTTATACGTCTTAAATAATACATTTTGTTGATCCCAGCTGTTTCTACCAGAACAAGCACTTCGAACGACCGAAGCAAAGGTTGTGACTCGAAACGAATCTGTTTTTGTGCATTAATGAATATATTTTAATACAAAGTATAAATAATAATAATGACGTCCCGATAACAATGGGAGCGCCGGCTTCAAAAACGTTTAGCTTCTTTTCCGCCTGGATTACCGACAGAGGAAAATAGAAGCCTGCGTAGCACTTACTCACAAGTAACCATTAATTATATTAAGTTGTGTGATTCTACACTGCGAAAATTAGAAGCAAAATAATCATTTGTTAAATGTTCCAAACGGAAAATCGCTTTGAATTTCACCTCGTAGTTTTGGAAGACACACAAACACTGCATTAGACTCGACTAGAGTGAAGAAGGGTTTACTTACCAGCTGGGGTCATACCCATCACAGAAGCTTTGTTCCTCAACTAATGGAACTTGTCCGGGAGAGCGAAGAATATTCCCGCTCGCTCGACTCAAAAGGTGGTGTGATCACGCTTCATTCACCCGTGTCAAAATATTATAATTGCAAATCTTTTTGTCGGTGTTCCCTTGTGGATAGCGCATGTATTCTGATTTGCATGTGACCAGATGAAAGTGTGACGTGGAATGATGAGATCTTCTTCAGGGTTCAAAGTCAACTTCTTGTCTCCCAAAGTATATTGAGCAGGACGTTTGTGAGATGGGTTATACTCTATTCGATTTGTTAGATTCAAAATAATAAATTGCGTGCACTGGTAGCGAATGCGATCAAATGGACAATGTAAAGGATATAAAGGGGGCACTCACGCATATAATGGTGTGTTTCACATGACGTCACGACAGCCATTTCGGGATAGGCGACTCATAACAATGAAACGGCGGCCATGTTGGTGTCGATGTCCGAAAAATCATGGGGTTGAACTCCAATAAAAAGGTGCTTGAAAAAGTTCCTTGCGTGACTGTCCTCGCGTGACGTTGCAAGCCCAGTCTCCAGCGAAGCACTCTTTGCATCAACCTGTTAAGATTTTTACACCACACAAGAGGAATCAAAAGACGGCAAGTAACTGAACTCTCTCTGTTGGTGCGATGGAGTCGCGGGCAGGTATGTTACCGTTGACATAGCACCTTCTGCACACTTGTCCAAAAAGAAAATCGTTTTTGGCAGCTTAAATTCCTCAGTTTTGAAGATCTCTTGCAGTTGAAGGTTTCGCTTGAGCGAGTCCAACACCGATCTGCTTTATACCTTTAGGGTGCGTTCCTTTGGTGTGATCCGAATCCGGATCAGTGATCCAAGATGACACGGATCATGGTGCATCAAAGGAACCGATGAATCCACTCTGGTCACGGATTCATCGGCTTCTTTGATGTACCATGATCCGAGTGATCTTGGATCACTGATCCAGATCCGGATCACACCAAAGGAACGCACCCTTAGTTTTAGTGTACATAGGAAAGTGCCCAATAATCCTTTGAAAGGACAAATACTAGTTAATGTAGTTTTTGAATCAATTGATAAATCATAATCTATAGTTTTCGAAACCTGCTATATAGCATTCTCCATTCACTTCAACTTTCTAGTTTTGAGTCGCGAGATTGGCCCGCTCGCCATAAACACGATTATAAAAGCCACTACGCGCGCTCTCATTGGTCGATAGGTGTGTTTAGATGAGAGTATGTAATTTGAGAGTATATAATTTGAGAATTATTTTACAAAAGCAATAGAGCACTTTTTCCGTGTTTATATAGCCTCATCTTATTAAACACGAGGAGGGCTGGGAGAATTCGAGACAGTTATGCAAACCAGAGACATAGTCGAGGGTTTGCATAACTTTCGAGAATTCTCTCAACCCTCCCAGTGAAAAAGTGCTCTATTGCTTTTTTGCAAACCTTCAAGGGTATACACCCTATTCCAAAATGGCCACTATTTTAGTGGTCTTTTGCTTGCCTTCAAATTAGCCCTTGTTGGCTCGTTCTTAGACTCAAAATTCAAAAGAATATTTTCCCTTGAACGAGGCAATGAGGGCTAATTTGCATGCAAACAAAAGAACACTGAAATGGCAGCCATTTTGGAATAAGGTGTATGGAAAGGGTGGGTTGGGGGCTGGGTTTTTTATTCAATTGAAAAATAAAATAAAATATAATGAATAATAATAAAAACAACGAAAAAAAAAATGAAGAAAAACAATCTGCCACATTAGAAACACATCTTATCAATATTACAGATATGAAGTTCCCAAGTTATATTTATTATCAAAGTATTCTTCAAATTAATTTGGCTCTGAGGTTTTGCCTAGCCTGTAGATTTATTCCTGAAGAGGTCCCCTGATTTATTAGGTAAATAAATCTTTGTGTACTAAACCAATGAAGCACTAAGAAAATAATTTGAAATAATTATATTACTCTTCTTTCTCTACAGAAAAGTATTTGACTTTTTTAAAAGCTGTCATAGAGTTGCAGTCATTTCCTGTTGCTGTGTTTTACATGGTTCTTATTCCAACATCTTTACTATGGAAAAAATTTACTTCTCCACTTGGATTGCAAAAGGTAAGACAATACTGTGTTTAAGCACAGTGCCTACTATTGTTAGTGCGCACGTGTTCTGTGCATCATGTAAGGCATGGTTTACACCACGTGCATGCTAGGGTTACAATTGACGTAATCAACAATGCTACCAAGTACACAACTGCAGTGAAAGAAATATTTTCCTGCTGCGACCAAGTCAAGCTTAATGAACCTGTACTTAAACCAGGAACACCAGAATAGCAGCTTATCACTAACCACCAGTGTTAAGGCTTCCAACTGAAAAAACTAGTTGTTATCTGTATCCAAATGTAAACATGTACCTGTAGATAGCGTAGTGCATGCACAAAACAAGTGCGAGAGACGCATATGTTTAACTTACTAGGGAGGTGACAGGAAAAAATGTACCAGGCACCGTAAAAGTTTTCAGAAACAATGAATATCTTTAAAAATGTGTTGTTTCCCCAACATTTTATATTATGAAATGGAAGTGACAAACCTTTTCAACATGTGATTACTTTGTGGTTGTGAGGAAAAGCTATTTAGACTGTATTTAATACCTGAACCATAGGAAGGCTGTCATGACCAGAGACGCTAAAAGCACTGTTGCAACGATTTTGTCATTAAAAATATACCAAAAATGGTTTTCATGTTACCATTTTTATGTTACCATTTACCTTGTAGTTTGAAATCACTGGTTATCCTTGTAATGTGATTGGTTCTCAGCGGTGCAATTTATTCACAAATCACATCGCAGGAAAATAAGACAAAAAAAGCCATTATTTGGCAAATTTGGCGACTTGCTTCAATAAATGTTGGTCCTGACCAAAATCTTGGTCCTGTATTAAGGCTATTAAATTGTGCGATTTAAAAATGGATCTAATAAAGTGGTAATTGAACTTTGGGTCATGCAATTTTGGTCTGAAATCATACTTGTGTTTTCAAATCGAACTCGCGCGTATGATTTCAGACCAAATTATACTCCACTCAGTTCAATTACCATTATTTATAAATTTGTTTGCTTTCTGTACGTAAAGGTAAATTTTAAGGAAAACTGTGAAAACAAATATGTTTCCCTTCTTTTTTCAGAAAATTGCTGATGTCAGCATTTTTGTTGAGATTCAAAGCTAATTATCTCGAAAAAATGCGTGGCTACCCCCATTTTTCTTTGTGGATTCCAATAAACCTTGCAAAGATCTGCTTTTTCTGCATGGCTATAAATCTGGCACAAAAACTTTAGTATTTAGTACACACCATCCTTAAACAGGGGATCACACCCTCTGGTAAGTTGCATGATGGATTTTTAGTTTCTACATTTGGTAACTCACAGGAAGAATTTTGTAATGTTATTTCAGGTTCTTGTCGTGTACAACTTTCTGTGCAGTGCTCTCAGCCTGTATTCTTTGGCTGTCATTCTGAAGTCATTTTATCAAGGAGGTGTACTGTACGTGTTTGCCATGGTACCAGACCCCAATGTTAAACACGCATTCTCCATATACTTGTTCACCAAACACCTGGAATTATTGGATACAGTGTTCATGATTCTTAGACATCGGCAGAGACAAATCACATTTTTACATGTAAGTTTAAACAGATGGCACCTATGGACTACCATCGTTATAACCTCTTAAAGGACCCTAGGCAGCCTCCGCCATTTTCAATGCCATCAAAATTATGGATATTGCATGGTGAAGTGCTTTACTGTACATGTAAGTAGGTTCACAGTGATTTCCTTTGTTATGGCATGCTCCGAATTAAATGTAATGGCCAAACTCAGGCATGTGAACAAAAACAAAGGTGAGGCTGACTAGGGCCCTTTAAGATTTAATATTGGTTAATGCTATCGCAGTAGCAGCACCCACAAACATGATTCTCCCCCCCCCCCCCTCCCGGGTAGTATATATAACAACCATCTGATGTTGTCACAAGAGAGCTGAAGTAGCCATGTGCTTTCAAGAAGTTTAGATAGCTTTGTCCATTGTTATATATATATAGCTATACCTATTTTTAAATAGAAATGTTATTTTGCATTGAAAATTGAATAGTGTTACGGTATGTTGTACCTCAAAATCAACATTTGGGTTATTATACAGATCCAAAAATGAAGCATGAAAGGATTTTCCGTCTCTGTTTAGTTCATCAGTGTTTTGTATTTAATGTGGTATATTGGCAACGGTACAGTGTAGGTCATACTTGTAAAGGTTTGTGGTTCCAAAAAACATCCATACCTACCCCAGGGAGGGTTATTGGAAATTCTAAGGGGGAGGGGCATCTCAAAGGCCAAAATTTGTGAACTGGAATTTTCATAGGGATTTGAAGGGTGTGCGTGTGATGGCGGGGGGATCAGACGAAAAAACCCCTCTGTGCAAAGGGCATGGATACTTTCTGGAACAACACAGTTTGTAATACTGGAGTTTGCTATTATGGCCCGGGGGGGGGGGGGGTACTTAACAAAGTTTAATATGGGGAGGCTCCGCCCCGAGGTCCAACCCCTTACCCTTTGAGAAAAGGTACCCCTTTCACATACCTACTTTAGAACACTGCACCCTATTTCTAAGCCCTTCTTGTTGTCATTTTCATGTAGTGCTTAATAAATAAACTGATACAGGCATAAGTGCATCTATTCGAAATACTTTAATTAAAGGCCCTTGTAAATACCTAAATGACTGATTTCCCTACCCTTTTATATACCTCAACTTGTGAAATCCCTACCTTTTATATACCTGAAGCCTGAAAAAGGTACCCCTTTCGGGCGCAGCCTCCCTGTGTAGGCCACTATAGGGAGTATCCCCCCGGGTATTATGGGTGTTCTGTCCTAAGTTATGTTTTTACCATTATAATAACAACATTGTCCCGAACATAATGGTTTCCTAAATATGATAATATTGCTATCCTTTACTTCTTATGGGTTTATCACATTTGTTTTATTATTTTGTTTTCAGGTGTACCATCATGCCAGTATCTTGTTACTGAGTGACTATGCCTGTCATGTTTGTCCATGGCCATCAATTGGAGTCATGTTGGGATTGAATTCATTTGTACACGTCTTTCTCTACCTTTACTATGGCCAGTCAGCCCTTAATCCCTCCCAGAGACCACAATGGAAGCAACAAATGACGCAGCTTCAAATGTTCCAGTTTGTCATTGGTATCATTCACTCCTCTGTTGGTTATTTGCATCACGGTTTCTGTGTTTATAGCATATTCTATGGCTTTACCATGCTTGGGTTGTTTGGTAATTTCTATTACCATGCTTTTCTAAAAGTTAGGCGTGACAAAAAAATTGAATGAGCCAATTTCCTTGCTAGTGTTATATTTGATTACTTTGTGAATTCAAAACATAAAATAGCCCAAAGTAAATATGTGCACACACTGATTGGTTAAAAATCATGTTTTTATTAAACAATAATTACATTGTGAGTTTGAGATTTCACTTGATAGTTGACGAGGGCGCAGCCTAAGTCAACGAACATGCATAGAAATCGAGAGTGAATAATCTAATTGTTTTAGTGTAATCTACTAGTCATTCAGAGCTTTATCTAAATCATCTTTAGAAAAACCTCAAAAATGCAAAGAAGTGTCTGTAATTTTATTAACAAGTGCACACTGCCACACTACCGGTAGTCACTATCTATTCGATAATATTAGATTATAAGTTGAAGATTTCTATCACGCTATAGTTGAGGAGGGCACAGCCTGAGTCAACTATCATGCATAGAAATTGAGAGTGAATAATCATATAAATTTAGTAGTCATTCAAAACTTTAATCTATACCCTCTTCACAGACACTTGAAAAGACAAAGAAGCGGCCCCCAGTGCATGCTGCTATGCTATCTACAACAGAATGCATTGTAGATAGTGAGTAGCATAGCCAATCAGAGAATGGCATTAATTGAATGCTAGTAGATTTATACTAAAACTTGATAGAACACAGGAAAGTTATTGTAGTCACATTGTTCATTATTTTCTTTGGGCTGTTTTCTAAAAAGATGGTCAAGAAAACACTTTCTTTGTGTTAATATCAAGCTATAGAAACACTTACCTTGTGAAAGTTTGGGAGAACTCAAAAGAGCTGTGGAAACACTCGTCTATCAGCTCGTGTTCCCACAACATTTCTCGTTCTACCAAACTTCCACTTGTGTCTCCATAACTCCATGGAAACATAGGAAATGTTTTCAATTTCTTAATTATCTAACTTTGTTTTTGTAATCCATTTATCATAATACCACATGGACAATATCATAACCGTGTGGATGGTTGGTTTATTTGTTTCTCTTATGACTGATTTTGCTTGCAACACAAGAACATTCAAATCATTCATTCTAATAGGCCATTTCCGAATTACCTTTAGCCTCTTTCTCAAAGCGAGTCTTGGTGCTCATCCTTTCATATGAAAATGATATTTCATTCACATGCAAATTAAACTCATTTTCATATGAATTGTTGTGCACCAGGCCTCGCTTTGAAAGAGAGGCTTTACGTAAGTCAGAAGTGGTCTATTCACATTTATTGTGTGTTTGTTTCACCTGATTTTCTTTTAATGGAAGAAAATCAAATAAAGATTGTTGTATTAAGGTTTTTGAATGGTGCAAATTGTATGGAAAATATGTTAAATTTAAGAACGAGATTCAATGTTGCCATGCATTTGTCCAGTAATTGATCACAGATGATGCAAAATGTGTTAGGAACACAAAAGTGGAAGGTAAAATAGCCAAGTGTGTCACTGAATGATGCTCTTACCACTTTTTAAATGTCTTCTATGATCTATTTACTGAACAGATGCATGGCAACACTGAATCTGCTTCGTATAATAATCAAACAAAAAAATGTTTATGATGTCATCTATACATGTACATCCATCCTCCAACTGATCATAAGTAACAACCAATCACAATGCAAGAATAATTAACAATTAAATTATAAAAATAATTAATAATTAAATTATTCACAAGAATGATTTGATATATTATATAAAAATACTGTTCATACCCGTGGCTGTTTTAAATTTTACACGGTTACAATGATTCTAATTTACCGGCTGGCAACAATAAGTTATTTATTAATTAGTTAACTACTCTGTCACTGTACAGCGTTGCATTTTTATGCCTCATACAAATACAATGTACATCTACAAAATTATGTAACTAAAAACAAGTTTTACTTGTTGTCATCTACCTTAAAATATAACAAATATTATAAAAATATTTACAATTTCTTACATCATTTGTGTACGACCATTGTTATCAGTATCTGGGTTAATTTCAACCCACTTCTCACGTTCAAAATAAATAAAAATGTTTGTGACTCATGGATGGTTTGCTTGTGTTTCCACTCCAGATTTACTCAATGACAGTTCTAATGTGGCAACAGTTGCCTCTTGTCCCATCTTTTCTCTCCAAAGCAGTAAAACCTGATAAACTTGTTCTCGTGAACGATGTGGGTACTTCCTCTTCACATCTCGTATTTCCTGCTTGCTAAAACCAAGTTCACGGGCCAATGGAATCCAGTCTTTTTCACCAATTTTACTGGCAATATCCACAAGAAACTCATTTGAGATGGTTGACTGATTTTCTGACCTTGCCCTAGCAATAACAAATAAGGAACAAGAACAGTTATCCTGCTAATTTGACCTCGGCTATTTCAAATTACCTGAAATTTTGAACTCAAAACCATTTCCCCTGGATTTACATGTACCTGTCAGCCATGGCTATTTGGAACTCCTGCTATTTCAAACAATTTTTCGTTTTCCCTGTGCGTATCAACTGTATTATACAACTTAACCTTGTTAATGTTATAGCTGTGTGTAATAATTTAATAGTACATGTATGATAATACATTACATTTACTTAGGTACTAACTATTGGAAAGCAAAAAATTTTAACAGTCAATTTAAGCAGTCACAAAAATGTTCAGTTTGTTGAGTTATTTTTTTGTAAAAAAAATATCTCTTAGTCGGCGCGTCGAGTATGTTGTGGATGGGTCAATGGATCAGTGAGTCAGTGAGTCAGTGAGAGATGTATGTATGTCACACCAATCAGATCGGATCTACTATAAACAGCCAATCAAATTTCTTGTTTTAAAAGTAAATGGTATATGAGAAGATTTGATCCCGATACAGTTCAGAACTGCCATATTTATTATTCTATAAAAGAGGAGGAAGTATTCATATATTGGGTTTACTTCGGCATTTTCTGTGAGTTAGGCTTAGGATTTTAGTTATGGACGAGATGAGCCTTGAGGTATGAAACAGTGCGTGAGGTAGTTGTATGTAAATGGACGAGATGTTTTTATTTTTAGTTACAAAGGTAACTTGATATTTTTGTTTTTCACAAGGAGTAAATTCAATTAGACGTCACGCATCGTTGCTTCTAGTTCTTACGAAATGTTTTAGAGGAGACGAGACTATTTTGATTTGAAAGAGTTCGAACGTTTACAATAGGTACAGGCAACGGTTGCTGTGTTCTTGTTGCGTGCAAATATACATTTACATACATTTTTTTTATTGAGCACATCCCCACTGGGGCTTTTCAGTGTTCAATTACATAATATATAATTACATGACATTATATGAAATTAAATATAGAATAATTACAATTACAGAACAATTACAATTACAGTTAAATTACGTAACTATACATATAAAACTGTTATTAAAATAAAAATTCGCTCAGGAGTTGCTTTTTCAAAGCTCTCTTAAAGGAAACTGGATTTTCACATTGTTTCAGTCTGGAGTCAAATTTATTCCAGATGGATACACTTAGGGTTAGGGTTTAAATATAACGAGATATTTTTATTTCTTCGTTACAAAGGGTAATTTGATACTTTTGTTTTTCACAAGGGAGTAAATTCAATTAGAGCTGGCAAATCATCACCACTTGTTCCCACGAGATGCTTGCTATTTTTAGTTACAAATGGTAACTTGATATTTTTGTCTTTCACAAGGAGTAAATTCAATTAGACATCACGCATCGTTGCTTCTAGTTCTTACGAAATGTTTTAGAGGAGACGAGACTATTTTGATTTGAAAGAGTTCGAACGTTTACAATAGGTACAGGTAACGATTGTTTTGTTGTTGTTGCATGGAAATATAACGAGATATTTTATTTTTTAGTTACAAAGGGTAATTTGACACTTGTTTTTCAAAAGGGAGTAAATTCAATTAGAGCTGGCAAATCATCACCACTTGTTCCCACGAGATGCTTGCTATTTTTAGTTACAAATGATAATTTGACACTTTTGTTTTTCATATGGGAATGAATTAAATTAGACTGTCAACGTGTCAGAGGTGTTTTTTTTCTCTTTCTTTTTTCGGTATTAAAACATCTGTCAATACTCCATGTTTTATTATGGAAGCACAAAATACACATATATGGCTTGCTCCTCTACAAAGAAAAAATTCACAGCCTTTTCTTTGCGCACCAACTCAAAAACCTACCCGAAAACAATCACCCATTCTCTCTCGTTAAAATAAACAACGCCAAGGCCTTCACTTCGCCTCTTTCCACTCTCAACACAAACCAGGCAGCCAGACTTTTAAACCAAAATTGCGAGGCCTACTATTCGTTTATCTTAGAGATTTAAGATCATATGTATATCATAAATTCTCACTTTCTTTCGTGCTGTGCATCGTAGCCAAAAACACTTGTCAAATGAACTAAATTGTCACTGTAAACACTCCCTTAAATGCTCCTATCTTTATAACCTTTTAATTAAAAAAATAACTCTTGCACGCCTTGCGTGCCTATGTTTTTTAATAGTATGTGGTTTGAACACTCACACATTACATATCCAGGGATTACATTTATATTTACGTTTTTGGCAGGAAGGCAATTGGTTTCCAATGGCAGGCAAAACATTTGAACTGAAATGTTTGAACTTCTTTACCAGATAACTTTCCCGCAGATGGTATTCTGGTGCCCAGCCCTTGATGAAACCCTGCATACCCTCAGGTTCTCTCACCTGCTGTGTGGTGTCTGTGTACCCATCTCTGCTGGTATAATGGTAAACTTGGTGAGTTTAGTGATTTCATCTTCTGGAAGTTGTAAAACCCTCTTAACCCACTGGTCAACATCAATGTATCCTAAGCAAAGAAATAAAGATATTATGACCAAAATGACACATGATTCTAAGGGAGGTTCACCAAAGTGTAGACCATGTCATAGTATGAAGCTATTGCAGCAGAAGATATGACTATAGTTGACAAAGTAAATATCCAAGCCAAGGATCTTTTTACTTTGGTTTGGATATTTGTTATGTTCAATCATTATGGTAATTTGCATGATAGCTAACCTTGGTCCTTGTCATCAATTGTTTTAACTAACAACTCTGCTTTGGACTTGGCAGTTTCCTGTAAGAAACAAAATGCAATGATTAATTAAAAGAAAAAAATTCTCTGAATTAATTTGGTAACGTTCCTTGTGGGTGTTGTCACAGATGACATCAATATTACACAGAACTTTATTTACAAACATAGTGTAGCTATCAATTACTTAGAAAACTTGTTTATTTTGAACATCAAAATGTAAATTCTCTTTGCTCAGGCCATCATTATGTCAACAGCTCATGCTAGTTCTGTATTTCTACTGAGTTATTAAAGATACACAATTTTAAACCATTCAGCGCAAGTATTTTCTTTGGCCCATTTTCAGATTTGTTCAACCTTATTAAAGGGCTGAATCCAAACATTTACACTGATATTTCAGCTATTATAAATATATTGTTTTAATCAGGTAGGTGCCTTTGTTGTTAATATAATAATTATATACATAATATTTACATGTAGCTAACAAGGTAGTACTA
>OZ026604.1:29506617-29539117 GCA_964020085.1 Micromussa lordhowensis | reverse complement strand
GTTATCTGACGTTCTGTCACCACATGATTCAAATATAGATTCTCACGCATAAGTCTGTTGTTTGTTTTTTGTGTTGTATACGTCGCTATGGTTTGGGTCAGGCAAGATCTCATCAGTTAATGTGAATAAAAAACATAACTATATTTACCTAAAGTAAGAACAAATTATGGAATATAAAATATTTAATCCAGCCGCTTCGCTACGTATCATCCATCATTAACAAACACTTCAACATTCTGTCTTCATCTCCCCGTTGCACTAACGTTTTCAAAGCTAAACCCTCTGTTGCCTTCCGACGATCTAACAACTTTAGTAATATATTAGTTAGTGCTAAGCTTCATAAACCGTCTACCACTGCTAACGAACCTCGCGGCTCTTTCCGTTGTGGCAACAACTGCCTAACATGCAATTACATAAACGACGGACTTACTAAGTATACATTTAATTCTACAGGAGAAACTAGATTTATTAATCATCACATTGACTGCAACTCCAAAAACGTTATCTACATGGTACAATGTAACCACTGTCACAAACAATACATAGGAGAAACCAAACGTAGACTTAAAGACCGCTTCAACGAACATCGCAGACCTGTTGACAAACGAACTCATGAACAGCTCTAAGCCCACCACGGTATCCGAACATTTTTTATGTAACAATCATAACGCTACTGACATGCAACTTATTCCCCTAGAACTCGTTAAATCTAATCGTGACGGTGTACGTAAAGCAAGAGAAGCATATCTCGTTGAAAGAGGTCAAACCCTTGAACCTCATGGTCTCAATAAGAAAGATGAAACTTAGTACGGTTTCTTTTGTATTAGCTTTCTATGTTTAGGTCACCTGTACTATTTATAGCTGCTCATTGCTACTTTTCAGGCTGTAACGTTTTACCATATTTTCAAATTTCAAATTTTTAAATTTTTACGTTACTTTTTTCATCGTTATTTATTACTTAGCCCTGTCTATCAAACTTTTGTTACATTTATCTTTTCACTAGTTATATCTTATTTCCCATATTTTAAATTTGTAACGTTTAAAACTAGAGTCATTCTCTGTTACACCCTGAGGAAGGAAGGCCGTGCCTTCCGAAATATTGGAAAATATATCCCTATACTGTGTAATCAGCCTTGCTTATTCTCGTGTATTATTCAACTTATAGCTGATTAGATTCTCCACAGCGAGAGGATCCGGTACTTCTATTTTGTCACGGTGGTCCTTACAAAAATTAACGTTTGAAATGGGATGGAATGAACTCTTTCCAGAATGAAAGTCATCCTGGTATCATGTAAACAGCTAGCCCCTCCCCCCTTTCACATGACTGGCTGGCAGACTGGCAGTTTACAATTTGCAAGTGTACGTGGCTCGATTACCAGCCGCTGTTTGGGTAGGCAGCCCGAGGGTTGTCCAATATACCCGCACTGTAACGGTCCGTGAATCTTGCTTACGGTCTGAACAGTTCGTATGGTGGCTAAAGCTTTATCGGTTCGTAAGAAAGAGTGTACGGTCCGTAAGTTGCATTCCATTAGCGACACTTACAATATTTTCCGCTGTGCTGGTTACTTGTAGAGGGGTCCAAGGACTTTACGGTCCGTACAGTTCGTACGGACCGTAAAGCTATTAACGGTCCGTTAAGAAGGGTTTACGGTCCGTAAGTTGCATCCCATTAGCGACACTTACAATATTTTTCGCTGTGCTGGTTTCTTGTAGAGGGGTCCAATGTCTTTACGGTCCGTACAGTTCGTACGGACCGTAAAGTTATTAACGGTCCGTTAAGAAGGGTTTACGGTCCGTAAGTTGCATCCCATTAGCGACACTTAGAATATTTTCCGTTGTGCTGGTTACTTGTAGAGGGGTCCAATGTCTTTACGGTCCGTACAGTTCGTACGGACCGTAAAGTTGTTAACGGTCCGTTAAGAAGGGTTACGGTCCGTAAGGTGCATTCCATTAGCGACACTTAAATTATTTTTTGCTGTGCTGGTTACTTTGCTATCCTGGTTCTGCCCGTAACTTAGTAAGAGGGGTTTCGTGGGTTTACCTTTCGTATAGTTAGTATTGTTCGTAAAGTATATCGGTACCATTCCTAAATATCGGCCCAGTCTCTTTTTCTTCTTAAAGTTCTAGAGGGCGCAATGTTTTTACGGTCCGTGAAGCTCTTAACGATTTGTAAGGAAGAGTTTAGTGTTCGTATGTTGCATGGCATCACCGGCGCTCAGAAAAATTCCCTGTTGTTTTTTCGTAAGGTATTTAGAGGGCTCTTGTGGCTTAACTGTTCGTTCAGTTGAGACGGTGCTTAGTTATTTGTAGAACGTAAGAAGAGTTCTGTTCTTAAGTTGCGCTAAAATTCCTTTAACAAAACAACAATCATAACAAGAACGAAGTACTTTCACTTCGAAGGAAATTTGCATATGATCACTGCTAACGACTCTTTATATTAATACACGCATGCCGACTGCGTAACAACAACAGAGTCAAAATAACCGATCATTAATTCTAGATCCGTTTTAGTTGATCTTTTTCCATTACGAACGTAGAAGCTGTGGACTCGTGGCTTTTATTTAAACCTGAAACAACAATCATAACAAGAACGAAGTACTTTCACTTCGAAGGAAATTTGCATATGATCACTGCTAGCGACTCTTTATATTAATACACGCATGCCGACTGCGTAACAACAACAGAGTCAAAATAACCGATCATTAATTCTAGATCCGTTTTAGTTGATCTTTTTCCATTACGAACGTAGAATCTGTGGACTCGTGGCCTTTATTTAAACCTGAAATGAAACACTCTTTCGACACTCTTCGGAGTATAACCGCTACTTGCCCGCGTAAGTGTTAGTCCTATCTAGGGCATCTCTACGTCTCAACAAGACAACGGAATTTTATCCAACGTCACTTTTTGATCAACTACCACAGAACAACGACCAGAATTCGATAATATCCCACATCACTCATTTTTATTTGAGTGACTTCAACTTTATCGAAAAAACAAACGAGTTCTGTTAACATACTTCGCACTAATTACTCACGCAGCACGGGCACGTGCGAAGTGCGAGCTTGACATTACGCCGGATCGAAATTTCCATAACGTGATTGGTTAATTAAGTTGGTCCAATCAGCTTCTCGCTTTAACAACCAATCACATAACACCTTGCTGATTAATAAGCACTATAAAAGCAGACTTGAACTTCACTATCAGCACTAGCTCTCACTGTGAGCTCTTTGAAAATAAAGCAACTGACGAAGGATCCAATTGTTTGGTTCCGAAACCGGTCTTGCGCTATTAGCTGATCAACAGTTCTTTCAGAACTAAACACCATGGCAACTACTGTTTCCGATTCGGAGATGATCGCCATTTTAGCAGAAATGTCGGGCAGCGTCGCTCCCGCACTATCACCTATCAAGTCACCTAAAAGATCTTGTGACACTGAGAGTCCAGAAAAGATTCCTGAGCCAGCCCCCAAACAACAGAGAACTGAACAGAATGAGGGCATAAAAACCATGCGGAATCGATATATTTAATCAGCCACCGATTGTTTCTTATAGAAAGGAAAAATCGCTCAAGGACGTTCTTGTCCGCGCTAAAATTCCTTTAACAAAACAACAATCATAACAAGAACGAAGTACTTTCACTTCGAAGGAAATTTGCATATGATCACTGCTAACGACTCTTTATATTAATACACGCATGCCGACTGCGTAACAACAACAGAGTCAAAATAACCGATCATTAATTCTAGATCCGTTTTAGTTGATCTTTTTCCATTACGAACGTAGAAGCTGTGGACTCGTGGCCTTTATTTAAACCTCTTCTACTAACTATGGTTGCATATTATAAACAGTTCGATTACCCCTCTGTTTTGATCGGTAAGTAGTGTGAGGGGCTTGGGGGATCTCGTGTATTTACATTTCGTGTTGACCATTACTGTTTTGGAGCTTCGGTACGAAGTGTTTCCTTTTTGTAAATTGCATCTCTAAATAAATGCCACCTGACATTTCGTGAACTTAAAATCAAAACCCCCATGCGTACAGCTTGTTACTAAATTGAAAGAAACGACCGCAATTAACTCTGTAAGAAAGTAACAAAACATACGGACTCATCGAGGTCGCGTTCGCACTGACCCATATTTATAGAACGAGGCATACATATGTATATCTTCTTTTTTTCAACGTGGCGTTCTTACGCAATTACCTCTTTAACAACGTAACAAAACATATGAACGGACTCATCAACGTGGCGTTCCCACTGTCGCATACTTTTAGAACGAGGCATACATATGTATATCATCTTTACCTTTCGGCTCCCGCACACTCCTTAATGTCTAGTTACTGTTCTTTATGGCGAACTGAACGGAACGTACGGACCGTTAAATTGAACGAAACGTACGCAATTAACTCTGTAACAACGGAATAAAACATTCGGACTCGCCGAAGTGGCGTTCCCGCTGTCGCATGTTTTTAGAACGAGGCATACATATGTGTATCTTCTTTACCTTTCGGCTCCAGTTACTGTTCTTTATGGCGAACTGAACGAAAAGTACGGGCCGTTAACGTTCGGGGTGGCCTGTCCTTAATTAGATGCAAGCCTGGCGAACTGAACGAAACGTACGGACCGTTAACGCTCAGGGAGCCCGGTCCTTAATTAGATGCAAGCCTGGCGAACTGAACGAAACGTACGGACCGTTAACGCTCAGGGAGCCCGGTCCTTAATTAGATGCAAGCCTGGCGAACTGAACGAAACGTACGGACCGTATGAAAGGTGCTCACGGTTCGTAACTGCTTTTACGGTCCGTACGGACCGTACATCAAAAATACGGACCGAATCAGTGCGGATGTATTGGACATGTGTGGGCAGCCCGCGCTCCTTCCCCGAACTCGCGGCTGGACATTGTCAATTTCGACCAACAGAAAATCAGCCTGCCTGCCTGAACCGAGCAGGCTGTATAAATAATTATTATCTTTCTTGCCGTAGCAAAGAAGTTGTGCAGTATAAAGTGCGATCACGTTAACAGGACATTTAACCAAATACCATCAACAACAACAGCAACAACAATCTTTATTCGTACTCACACATACTTGCTTAAAACTACAAAAAGTTACACAATGAAACAAAATTTTTGAAAATAAAATTGGAGTACTAGCTGCCAGGAATAACGATAAGGGCTAGCGAAGCCAAAGCCAGTTAACATCAGCATTAAATAAAATTAGAATAGAGGTCAGCAAGAAGATTGGAACACAAATGCACACACAAGAAAAAAGAAGAGGAAAAACGAAACGGTATTTATAGAACATAAAGGAAGTCTAAAATAATAAAAATTATATATGAATACAAAACATTAATATAAGAGCACAGAGTTTCTACGGCAACTAGTAACAGCTATGAATTAAACTATAAAAGAAGTACTTAGAGAGGTGACAGAAATTAACAAAAGACTAGTTTACAGGTCAATTAAAAATCAAATACAACTGCTAATAAGAACATAAGTAGCTAATAATCTTTGACTAGATTGCATTTTACTGACTCCTTGAAGTTTGAGATTCCATACTTTGGGGCCCTTGAACTTTAGATTATATGTTATGACGAGGGGTACCCGTTGCGGCTGATTAGTAGTGGGAGTGTCTTTGGGGGCCGTGAGTGTTTGAGTACGAGTGATGTTATGTACGCGTGCTACTTCTTGATTAAGGAAAGGAAAATTATATCCGCGTTTGTTGTGGTAAGATTTGAGTTCGTTAGAACGTTGTTTGAAAGTCTCGTCAGAGGAACAGATACGACGAAGTCGAAGAGCTAAGCTGAATGGAATAGCTCTTTTGGTATGTTGAGGGTGGCATGAAGAATGTAGCAAGTATTGATGTTTGTCACCATTAACACCATTAAGTTCACCTGATCCAATTATTCATTTACTTCTATACCCTTTCTTGATGTTAACGTTTCTGTCAATAACGGCAATATCACGACTGATCTTTACACCAAAGCCACTGACAAACATCAATACTTGAACCTCATGGTCTCAATAAGAAAGATGAAACTTAGTACGTTTCTTTTGTATTAGCTTTCTATGTTTAGGTCACCTGTACTATTTATAGCTGCTCATTGCTACTTTTCAGGCTGTAACGTTTTACCATATTTTCAAATTTTTACGTTACTTTTTTCATCGTTACTTATTACTTAGTCCTGTCTATCAAACTTTTGTTACATTTATCTTTTCACTAGTTATATCTTATTTCCCGGCCATATTTTAAATTTGTAACGTTTAAACAGAGTCATTCTCTGTTACACCCTGAGGAAGGAAGGCCGTGCCTTCCGAAATATTGGAAAATATATCCCTATACTGTGTAATCAGCCTTACTTATTCTCGTGTATTATTCCATCCCATGCATTTCTCTGTATCAGGAGCCCATCACTAGGAGCTTGCAACTCCAATACTAAGCCTATGTCACGGCATTTTTACAGACCGGTCTATTTTTAGACTTCTTTTCCCGCAAAATAGGTCAGTTCCGTTCTACACGAGCGCGCATCGGTAAGGGAAACAATGGCGGCTTTTCCTTTTAATCTTCCAGTGAAAATGCCGACATCAATTAAAGAATCAAGTCCGTGCTTATGATTTGTCACTGTTGTCCCTGCGGGAGTCTGAATTCGCGGTAAATTCAAGCTAAAAATAGACAGGTCTGTGAAAACGCCGTGACAGGAATATGGGGTAGTTGCTGGCTCCTAGTGATGGGCTCCTGTCTGTATCTATTTACATGATAACGAGTCGAAATTTCATTGCCTTACAAGTCATTCTGGAATGAGTTCATTCCAATTTTCAATTCGCATACAATTCTCGTTCTGGTGTGAAAGATGTTTTTCTGGCCAATTCAATGACCGGGCGCAATCATTACTCCGGTTCGAGATTAGGATAGAACGTGAGGTCTTTCATGAACAAGTATGCAGTCCGCTGGTCAGTAGGTAGTTAGTCCGTGATTCGGGAAAATTTAGTCTCCCTCCATAGCCCATTGCAGAAACGTGAGAGGACTGGGAAAGAGTATGGTTGTTTTCCGTTTGTTTGAAAAACTAAGATATTCAAATGAAAGATCATCTAAATTTGAGAATATTTACCAAGAATAGAAGTATTTAAAGAAGGAAAATGGCAAAATGGTAGCTCTTCAAATATCACCTAAAATAGAGAGTTTGTATGGATTGGGTAGACAAGCCACAATATTATAAGGATTTGTATGGAATTTTGCAACTTTTGAGATTCTCCCATTTGAACAATTTTCAACTGAAAACTCTCAAACTTGGCTGGGTAGCTTTTCATTCAGTAACATTTCAGTTGAAATGTTTAGATTTTCAATCTAATCAATATAAGAAACTCGTCCCAGTCCTCTCACGTTTCTGCAATGGGCTATTAACTATGTTATAACCAAGAATTTCTCAATGTTCAGAGGTAATTGTTGTCAATTTCATCGACAATTCTGCTGCAGTAGTTCTATTCTTTGGTGTAAAAAAATACTCTTCAGTGGATTATTGTTCTGGTTTTTCGGTTGATCAATCGAGATCTGAGAGGGTCTGCGTATGCAACCTTCATTTTTACAATTTATATGTAAAGCTTAATACATGGAGTTGCCTGTTGTTTTCAGGCTACCTGACGAGAATAGTACCAGCTACTGTTAGGCCGAGAGAAACAAAACTGTTGTCAATTGCTTCTCAGGTAACAAATACAGCACAAGAATTGTTTAAAAGTGAAAGACAAGGTTGTGTAATCTATGGGCCGCCGTCACCACCAAAAATACAAACAATACAAACAGTCTAGCATAAACAGAAATGGTTTAAACGTCCTTTGTTAGTTGATACAGGTTATATGGAAATGATGCAGTTCCAATGCACTTGGACCGGTTGTCTTTGGTGGAATGGGATACTCAACCAGTAAATGGTTTAGACAGTTTAGAAACTGTCTAGCCGCCCTTGTCAAAACGGTACAATGAACACCCGATTGATTCAGTCTAAATGTAAGTAGTTTAGCTCCAGTTTGTTAAATGGTACAACATAAAAAGATCTGGTTATGTCAAAGAACGAATAGGCTAGCTCTTTCTGTTCAAGCGGCACAGCATAGTTTAAACTGGGCTAGAGTGATGTCAAATGGGATAGCGTTACATGAAATGGCAGAGCATAGTAACAATTGATACAGGGTAAGATGAAATAGCTGAGCATGAAATGGCACAGAGTCGAGCGAAACAGTTCAGCGTGATGTCGAATGAGTCAGCCCCGGATGAAATGGCACAGTATTTGGTGAAGTTATACAGCGTAATATCAAATAGCACAGCTTTGCGTGAAATAGCTTGGCATACATTCAGACGGTGCAGCCTAAGACCACGTACACAGCTCGGCGTGAAGTGGTACAGCGTAACATCAAATGGCACAGCGTTGCGTGAAATGGTTCAGCATACATCCAGACTGATTAGGGCGATAATAAGTGAGCAGAACATGTTCAGAACTAGCTCAGCAATGCAATGCATGAAACATAGTATCTGAAGTAATAGAGTATTGCTACGAAGTTGGTCTAGCGTGAAACTGGGTATAGGTGGCGTGACATCAGTGCGCCGAAACCACCAAAAATACAAAACACGAATGGAACAGCCAAGAGTAAACTGAGACAGAGGTCGGTATGACGTCACACTTGTGAAATTTTGGCGCCAAAAAATGAGAGCTCATTCAGTCAGCGTGATGTCTGTAACCTCGTTTCATCCTATTTTGGTAAGTCTCCTTCCTTATTTCGTTTCACAAGGCTGCATGAATTCCCTGCAGTTCAAGAATAAATGCTTTTGTTATTTCACGGAATATCATTTCACCACAAAAATCCGACACAATAATATTACATTTCCATGTGCTCTCTGCTGTGTCTGACAGGAATATTAAATTCCATTGTTTCACTGATTGTCGATGTTCCCATCGTCATTTTAAACTCCGTTGTACTTTTTGAATTAATTGGATCGTTGATAAACTCTTGTAGTCGGTCAAGGCTGCGAAAAGTACCGTCTACTAGACGAGAGAACTGTTTATTACATAACTGCTGACAGCTGTTCAATGATTAAAGTTTGTGTCACGCAATAATCAGTAACGTAACATAGGAAGTCCTCTCTCGGTTGCTGGAGGTAAACAATGGGAGAATATTGCAATAAATATTGGATTGAAATTAAAAAAAAATCAGCTATGAAATTAAATCCCTGATCTCACAACTCTAAAAGGCCTTAAAATTACTCCAAGCAATGGCAAAAAACAGAGAGGAGAAAAAGAAAAGGGGAGTAAAAGAGTGGATGAAAGAAAATACTGACACTCCGTCTACTTTAGAGACGCTTGATTGAAGGGAGGAAATTAGCCCTCCAACCAAAACAAAAAGAAGGCAAAAGAAATTTTTGCTTTTGTCACAACATATCAACCATCAGTGCCAAATCTAAACAAATTCTCATGAAAAAATGGCATTTAATTGAACAACAACCATTACTGAGCGAAATCTACAGAGATCCGCCCCTCATTTCATACAAAAGAGGGCGTTCGCTCAAAGATATACTCGTGAAAGCCAAGCTATGAAAAAGGCTTAAACACGCGCTTGGGAGTCGTGCAGGCCTGTCAACCCCATTTTACACTGTGGAAGATATCGCGTTTTCACAAAAAAATCACAGCGGCTAGATTATCGATGTCAATGTGTTGATGGAAATACAAAACTTCACAGACAGAATGAAACAGAAGATACATATGAAGCTTTGGAATAGGAGACTGTTTGACAGTCCATTCCCACGCCTGTCTGTTTTTATAAGAGAAAGCGACTGCTCGCAGGGTAAAAAAAATGTCTGGCAAGTAACTCTAACTCTCCTTAGTACTGCGGCAAAATAAAGCAAAAGTGATGGCGTATACCACAACTAAAAACAGTGAAGTTCTCCTCTTTAGACCTCTAAAAAACAATAACTGTTGCTCCGATATCGAAAACTTGGGTCTTCCGCGTTGTCCATCCCCAGTCATTCAATAGTGGTGCTTGATAGCTGTGAAAAGGCTGATGAAGATTCTGAATTGCAATGAGTTGTTTGCGTGCTTGGTCAATTAAATCAATGGCATCTAGAGCAGACTTGCCACAAGTCGACCTTATTGAAAGGACTTTTAGAAAGTCTACATCTAGAGGTACGTCCCCATTAATCAACGCGGTCTCATACAGAACCTCTAGCCTTAAACTAACGGTCTGTTGGTCACTCCCTTCGAGGCCATTTATTATTTCGTGCAAGCTGTTTGAGAGTTCCCGTCGAAAGTCCATGTGCTTAGAATGCATGCACAACAGCTGAAAAAAAAAGAAATGGATACTAAAATTCCAGAAAGTAAAAAGAGTAGAAAACACTACATGAAGATACACAAGCTATGAAGATTAGACAAAAAAAAGGGAAAGGGAGAGCCATAAAATGTAGTTAAACTAGTTGATAAGAAAAAACTACTGATGAAAGTGAAGAATGATCCTCGCAGTGAATTTTCCAATTTAAGGAACTGGAAAGAAGAAGCCTGATTTTTTTCAGGCTTCTTCTTTCCAGTTGCTTAAATTGGAAAATTCACTGCGAGGATCATTCTTCACTTTCATCTATGACCGCAGTTCAAATATATGAATTATTTCATATATACTTACATCAAAAAAATACTGACTTACCTTTCAATTCTTATATCGCCAACTATTGAGACTTCGGTTAGGGCACGCCGTTCTTTAACAGCGTTTTCATAAATCCAGGCATATCTATATATGAAAACAGTGTCAAGAAATCAAGCGTCTCTAAAGTAGACGGAGTGTCAGTATTTTTTTTTTCATCCACTCTTTTACTCCCCTTTTCTTTTTCTCCTCTCTCTGTTTTTTGCCATTGCTTGGAGTAAGTTTAAGGACATTTAGAGTTGTGAGATCAGGGATTTAATTTCATAGCTGATTTTTTTTTATTTTCAATGCAATATTTATTGCAATATTCTCGCTTTGTTTACCTCCAGCAAACGAGAGAGGACTTCCTATGTTACGTTACTGATTATTGCGTGACACAAACTTTAATCATTGAACAGCAGTTATGTAATAAACAGTTCTCTCGTCTAGTAGACGGTACTTTTCGCAGCCTTGACCGACTACAAGAGTTTATCAACGGTCCAATTAATTCAAAAAGTACAACGGAGTTTAAAATGACGATGGGAACATCGACAATCAGTGAAACAATAAACACTTAATGACTGGTCCCGAGGGGAACAGTGAATTTTGTTTCCCGAGAATCTCAATGTTTCCCGAGACGAAGTCGAGGGAAACATTGAGATTCGAGGGAAACAAAATTAACTGTTTCCCAAGCCGGGGACCAGTCATTAAGTGATTTGTTATATAGCAAAACAAAACAAAAGCAAATTTTGAATAACGCGCTGAGATTCCAGCGACAGCGGTCAACATTTCGCGGGTAACAGTGAACTGTTTCCCGTTTGACGTCATAGTTTTCGCAATGTTACCCGCTCATCGCATTTGGCGGGAAACAGTTTCATTGTTAGATGTCATGTGACCATGAACTAGCCAATGAGTGGGTGCGCTGTAGCGGGAGAAACGCCAGCTATATAACAATGGAATTTAATATTCCTGTCAGACACAGCAGAGAGCACATGGAAATGTAATATTATTGTGTCGGGTTTTTGTGGTGAAATGATATTCCGTGAAATAACAAAAGCATTTATTCTTGAACTGCAGGGAATTCATACAGCCTTGTGAAACGAAATAAGGAAGGAGACTTACCAAAATAGGATGAAACGAGGTTACAGACATCACGCTGACTGAATGAGCTCTCATTTTTTGGCGCCAAAATTTCACAAGTGTGACGTCATACCGACCTCTGTCTCAGTTTACTCTTGGCTGTTCCATTCGTGTTTTGTACTTTTGGTGGTTTCGGCGCACTGATGTCACGCCACCTATACCCAGTTTCACGCTAGACCAACTTCGTAGCAATACTCTATTACTTCAGATACTATGTTTCATGCATTGCATTGCTGAGCTAGTTCTGAACATGTTCTGCTCACTTATTATCGCCCTAATCAGTCTGGATGTATGCTGAACCATTTCACGCAACGCTGTGCCATTTGATGTTACGCTGTACCACTTCACGCCGAGCTGTGTACGTGGTCTTAGGCTGCACCGTCTGAATGTATGCCAAGCTATTTCACGCAAAGCTGTGCTATTTGATATTACGCTGTATAACTTCACCAAATACTGTGCCATTTCATCCGGGGCTGACTCATTCGACATCACGCTGAACTGTTTCGCTCGACTCTGTGCCATTTCATGCTCAGCTATTTCATCTTACCCTGTATCAATTGTTACTATGCTCTGCCATTTCATGTAACGCTATCCCATTTGACATCACTCTAGCCCAGTTTAAACTATGCTGTGCCGCTTGAACAGAAAGAGCTAGCCTATTCGTTCTTTGACATAACCAGATCTTTTTATGTTGTACCATTTAACAAACTGGAGCTAAACTACTTACATTTAGACTGAATCAATCGGGTGTTCATTGTACCGTTTTGACAAGGGCGGCTAGACAGTTTCTAAACTGTCTAAACCATTTACTGGTTGAGTATCCCATTCCACCAAAGACAACCGGTCCAAGTGCATTGGAACTGCATCATTTCCATATAACCTGTATCAACTAACAAAGGACGTTTAAACCATTTCTGTTTATGCTAGACTGTTTGTATTGTTTGTATTTTTGGTGGTGACGGCGGCCCATAGTAATCAGTGTAACGGAAGCTATATCCGGGAACTATGTGTTAGAACTTATGTGTGTTAGACCTATTTAAGCTTATACGTAGTACATGTCAAAAAGGAAGTATTGTAAACGCCTGTCATTTATGAAGTAAGGTGCCATTGCCTGATTTAATTGCATTTCTGAGCTTGGATACTATTGGTAATGAAGGAAAAAATAAGTAATGTGGGGACACTGCAAATAAATAACCAAATATTGCAAATGGAACAAACAATATTAAGGATCCCAACCGGTGGGAGGCTGACCAGTTGGCTATTTACACAATGTGGTCAAGGAGTTGAACTCGGGACTACTGAGAACGAATTTAACCAGATAGCGCTAGGGTGTAGGATTTGAACCAGGGACCTCCAGATTTCAAATCCAGCACCCTAAACCACTTGGCCACGCCGCCTCCCTTCAGTTCTGGGTTAATCTGTTTAATGCATATGTCACCACTACTTTTCCACTTAGTTTTTTCCCCTTTCTATTAGCTTATGATGTCAGTTGAAAAAGTAATCACTCAAAAGCTAACCGAGGAATTTAAGGTAAGCTCAATAGTAATTATTATTAAATACATTTTGCTTATAATGAAATCCATTTGACTTAATACATCGACAGGTTTGCCGATTTTCACCAGAGAGCAAGAAATTCATTTTGGTGTCAAATTGCTGCATCAGCTCTGCATGCATGAATTATTCTGTCTGTAGATTTTGTGCCATGCTAAGCATGCTACTAGTGTGCATCATGCTTGTTAGCCATGCATTTTCATTAGTGATAGCAGGAAAGACAAAATTATTCAAAATTCTGAAAAAAAAAACACACAAATATATGCCAAGTGTTAAACCTAAAATGATGAATTAAGGTTTTAATTGTTGTACATTGTTGTTGTTGGATTTGAACTATTGTACATTATTTAAAAACAATCATTGGATTTGGTTTTAGCATGATTGAAAAATTGTCAAAGCATTCAGCTGGTTAATCAATGCAAATAAAGTTTTACCTGATAACCGGGGACTAGTGGATTTTGCAATCAGGCTCGTGGATTCTGTCCTTCACTTGTCGCAAGTGAAGTTTCTGAGGAAAAGTTTTAAGGAAATTCTAATTACAGATTTATTAGCACTGTAAGGGACAAATTTTTGGGGGAGAGGGGAGGAGGTTAGTAAGAATGATTTCCAAGCTAGTACATCATTAGTTAAGCTTTCCAGAAGGGCAAGCGCGAAAATTTGTTTCCTTTGCACCCTGTTAATTCTTCCATATGCTCAGCCTCTTTGTTTTAATGTTGTTGCCAGATTTCATTTGACTCTCAAACATAACTTTAGTTGAATGTAAAATTTCCAAGAATGAAAAATTTGTTTTACATTGTTACAGCCTGTGTATTTAGATGTCATCAATGAAAGCTACATGCATAATGTTCCAAAAGGTATGATCTTTACACCCTTTTAAGTGTAAGTTATAATCTTTTATCCATGTTCTTTAGTGTGCTTATGTGACGATGACCTAAAGTTGATCTTGATCCCTGAACAGAGGGATTGCTAGGTCTGTCAGAGAATGTCATTTGTGATTCAAAAAAGCTGCAGGAAAGGAAGAATATTGTATTAAGTGGTTCTATAATGTAGCTAGTGAACCAATAGACCAACTTCGATATGTTACAATTCAGCCCAAAACAATAGACCTCAGCATGAGGCTCCAGGAAATAACTACAGAGTTTGTGGGGTTTATTTGCCAGAGCCCTGTGCTGAGGTCTTTTGTTTTAGGCTGAATTTTAATATATTGAAATTGGTCTATTGATCAAACCAACTGCGGTGTACAATTGTGTTACTTTGGAGACCATATTTGGAGATCATGGATTATAATAACTTGCAAAGTCCTTAAAAAAAAATAAACAAGAAAACAAGTCATGGTTAATATTTGCATGATCTCTAGTCCAGCAGCTTCCAAAGTATGCAGAATTATTTGAAAGATGCAAATTGGAAATTATTTAAAACAATCTGAATCTTTAAGAATGAAATTATTTCAGGCATCTTTAGCACTAGTCTCCTCCGCAGCCGTTTTTTGGGATGCCACGCAACGTTCCCCCCAAAGAAACAGCTGCTCACAACCAAACAACATCCTTTTCATGAAATTAGCCAATCACAGCTTCCGTTCATTTTCAAGAACGTTTTTGCGCCAAATTTGCCCTTTGAGGCTTGTCCAATCAGAGATCAGTTTTATCTCTCCATCGCCTGGTAAGCCAAACAATGGCTTTTACAACACACAACACAGTCTACAGACTTGCGCGTAAAGGGCTACATTTGAATCATGTGGCGTCAGAACGAACAAAAGGAGGAATAAACCTATACATCGAGCTTGAGAAACATAAGCTCGATTAGATATATGCAAGCAACATAAAATGTCTCTAGACAAACGTATAGCTTTCTCGAAGTAAGGCTATGGCGTCTCCAAAGAAAAACGTACAACGACAAATACGATATCCGTGATAGGAATCTACATACTGTAATTGCATGCAGTCTTAATCAAACGGCAGGCCCAGCATCACGATAGATGATGCAAGTGAGCAACATGTTCACGGTAAATTTCATATTTTGTCCCTCGAAAGCAAATTCTTGGAGACATAGCTTGCATTAGAAATGAGCCTAAACAATGCACAAACACATGGCAAATTACAGAGGTGTCAAACTCTGCAAAGCGACATGCCGATAACAGCGGAAACCGTGCAGACCTATGACCTCTAAATTCGCTATAGCACAGTCTACTAAAAATTCCTCTTTATAACACAACATGGAGTGCCCTTCATAAACACGAATAAAGCAACAAAAAGGTCAAGAGACCGAACAGAGAATGGCAAATGTACCAATGACACGAACCGTAGGAATCGTGTGGGCTGGTCAACCTCATTTTGCATGTCTATGTTAAGCGCAGATTTTATAATTTCTGCGAAATTATGACTACTTTTTCTCAAAAAGTAAAGATTCTTTCATCAGCAGAGCACAGCGATGAACATGTTAAGCATTTGAAGCTTTCATGTACAATTTTTACAGCGTTTCATCTGCATGATCAGTACACTACCTAGATTGTCTGTCACATCCTGGTTTTTCGCACAAAAGCTTGCGTTATTCGCACTTTGCTGTTATGTGATTGGTCTGTTCAACAGACTGCAAGCAACCCGCAAACACAAAAGGAAAGGAATGTCGTTCGGTTGTGAGCAGCAGTTTCTTTGGGTGACATCCCAAAAAACAGCTGCGGAGGAGACTACTTTAGCACACTCTTTAAATACATGTACATGGGAAATTTCTTAAAACAACTTTAAAACTGTAAAAGCTAGAATCCTTTTGTGTGAAGGAAGGTGCAGAACTTTGTCTGTGTTTGGACTTATCGTTAGTCAATCAAGTGCTTACTGATCAATACTGTTCTGAATTTTCCTAGGTTCAGAAACTCATTTCAAGGTGGTAGTGGTGTCTTCAAACTTTAACGATAAGCCTTTGATTCAGGTGTGGAGAGTCAATATTTTTCAATAGTTTGTAAACTGAGATTTATTAATAAGTTCATTCTCCTAGTATTATTATGATTTAAATTTTCACCCAGAACGTGTGGGCCTCTATAACATGTGCTTTTGTGTGGTACACCAAACTTAGCATCTTTAGTCTTGAGAGTGAAAGGTTTTTTTAACATTTATGTGCATGTGAAAGGAAAATCCCTGATCCTTTTGAAGCCTGTCCACTCCATTCCGCAGCACTGCACTGACAAAACTCCCCCTAGGCGTATGTTCCTAGCCAGGTATTTCAGCTGCATCTAAGAGTAGCCCTTTTACCTGGACATATAGTTCATTCTGTATCTCTCCTCCAGCTGTTAGGTGGTCTCCTCCCTGTCTGTTACCCTGCAGGTTCCACCAGAAGGCTTGCTGGATTTATTCAAGAATATATATTGCTACAATTTAAAAGTATTTGTCAACTAAAGGACATTTTTTAAATTAACATTTTGGTAAATTGTTCAACAGAGACACAGATTGGTCAATGAAATTCTAAAAGAAGAGTTAGCAAGTGGTGTACATGCCTTATCAATACAGGTAATAATTCTTTAATCTAGTGAGTGGCAGTGAGTTGCGTTACACTTCAGTAATGTTGGCAAAGTAACAGATTCTAGTTAATAATCCTGTTGTAGTTTCTTCTGTGAAACCGGGATAAGCTCCGGCCTGATGAGCCACTAGGCTCGTATGCAGACTTTACCTTACCTTTACCTAGTTTCTTCTGCATCTAGGTAGCATGCCCGCGGTGGCTACTCCAAGAAAAAAATTGGGTGGGGGTGTGCGGCCCGCTTCCCAAAATCCTTACCCAGTTTATGACCAAAATCTGCAATTTTCCCTACCCTATTTATGACCTGGCCAAAAATGTTGATACCCTATTTATGGCCTGAGTGAGTCAGCCTTAATAAATGAATACCCTGTTTCAGACCTGCCTTGTAATTAGTTCCCTAGTTCTGACCAATGTGAAATTGCCGTGAACATAATTTGTGAAGGACTTTTGTTGATGGTCTTACGGATAACGATGAAAAAGTAGCTTTTTCTAAAAACATACTCATTTCAAGTGCAGTGCAAAAACCATACCCCATTTATGACCAAAATGGCTGAAAAAACCATACCCTTTTGTTGCCTCCATACCTATATAGCCCAAATAAGGTTGGTTGAGGCTGCGGCAACATGAACAATTATCTTGAAACCTCACGATGGAGACCTCGAGAGCCTGTGTGTTCTTAAGTTTTAATTGTTTTTATACAATTTCAGGCCAAGACACCAGAACAGTGGGAAAGCAGCGCAAAGACAGTTCCTAAGTCTCCAGCTTGTTTAGGTGGAAGCGCCAGATAACAGACTGCTGTGATAATTGCTTTGATGTCATTCTTCAGTTTGACTCTACAACCAAAGCACTAATTTCTCCACGCAAACTGAATGGAATATGGAATAATGAAAGCAAGTGTTATGGCAATAAGAAGATATGTTCCATGGAGTTTAGCGGCCCTCGTATTCGCTTTAATGTTCATGTAAATATTCATAAATTCATAACCCTTTTACTGCTCCGGGTCCATACGGTTTTTATCAGCGAAATGTTACTGTAATTTAAGATAAGGCTCGGTACGATATGTTGAAGTAACACATAACTTACAAATATCAGTCTAAACGGTGAATAACTATTTTCGACTTTACAGACAACGGTGTAATTAACAATTATCCTGCGAAATCGCGCGGAATATCGTCTGATACTTTTATTTTACTGATATTTTACTATTTTAGCCGACGAGGCCGTAGGCATAGTCGGCTAAAATCAGACGATATTCCGCGAGATTGAGCTTTGAGATTCGAGTGTTTTATTATTCAACACATTGATAACAAAACAGCCTAAATCCTAAATCGTAACATTTTTAAATCTCTCTGTCGACATTTTCTCACTTCACTTTTTCTTCCCACGTACGAAGCTACGTATATCGCCGGATATCTGTTACCTACGGATGACAGATATCGAGAGCATCATGACCATATTTGAATAGTGTTACAATTTGTTGAATAATAATGAGTATTATCGAGTTCAAATCTTATCCCGTTGAATGCACCAGTTGGGGCAACCACGATTAGAAAACCCCCAATCCGTGCAGCTACCACAAGCCTGCGAACGCTAGCGACAGTAAAAGAACGGAGCACCGCCAGAGTTGAAAAATTCTTCTCTGTTCTTATTGCGATTAAATTATTCATTGCAATGGAAGGAAACAACATGTTAAGGCAGCGAACAACCTTGCATGGCCAGTCAGATTGGAACAGGTTAACCGTCAGCTCGGTGTAAACCAAAGGAAGAGACATGGTGCTGGAGAGAATATCTGAAAGAGCTAAACTTTTGACGCAAAAGTTAAAGTTTCTTATAAAAGGACTTGGCTGTAAATATGGATTTGCTTTGCTCTTTGAGGAGATAAAGTAATAACTGAGGCTGTTACCGACAAATCCTACAGTCCCAGCTATGACCAATGACAAAGCTACAACTAGCTTGACTGTGGAGCTTGCTGGTATAAGCACATAACGCCGACATGTGTCTGTGTTATTTAGCTAGGACAGACTGATTGCTGATAGAGAGGTTGAACAACAGCTGACGACCATCCATGTAAACCACCTTTGAAAAAAAGAACGATCAATTAATTATTTTTTTCTTTCAAAAAATTAACTATTATAATTTCTTAGCTTTTAAACTTGTAAATTAACTTTTGATATGTTAAGCGGAATGTAAATCCAACGGTTTTGATAACTCGTCACCCTTTGCGGTCTTCAATGACTGCGCCCTCCGCTCCCCTTTGGTTTTGCTAAGGAGGCTTCACTGGCTGGCTAATTAAGGCCCGTCCTGACACCACACAGGAGAAAATTTGCAACGGATTTGTTTTTGAGGAAAACTCGGTCAGGGAAATCACATGATTATCACTCATGTCCTCGTTTTCGAAAGGCTCCGTTTTCAAAATGTTTTCCGTCGACACTAAACCGCAAAGCTGGCCGTTTCAAATTCCTCCGGTTTGAAGAGCGTTTTCGTAAAGGATTAGTGTGGACGGTAGGCCTGACCGCGTAGAAATTTTAAAGCCGCGTTTTCAAATTTCTCCGGGGTAGTGTAGATGGAGCTAATAGAGGCCTGTAGGACGGCAATGTGTGCAACTTTGAGTGAAAGTGTTTATAGGGGAATCCTTGTTTACAATATTTGCCTCATTAGCATAAGCAATTCAGTTTTTGATGGAGTTACAAATAAATCAGTTCTGAATATTGAAAGGTCATAGTACGATTAACTCTGCTAGTGAATATGGGCCTGATGTATTGAATACTTTTTGTGCAACACGGGTTTAAAAACTCAAAATTTAACAAAGAATGTATGAGTCATTAGCGCTTTTGTCACCTAGAAATGTTGCAGTTTTTGAAAGACAATTTCTCCTTGAATATTACACCCAAAGAGCTAAAAATCTCACCATGTACTAAGTTTCACTAGTTCTTTAGCTGTCTGAAGTCAATTCATATCCAACATGTTTCCTTCTATACGCAAAGCCGTATGCAAATGAGCAAAAATGTAAACAATGACGTCAGCATGAATCCGCCTATAGATCGTTTTCACGTGACGTCACCGCTTTCTAAAATCCAAAACTAAAGAGCCATCACAGTTGTTATCCTCATGAGGCATACGAGACGATATATTTATATCTCTTTACAATTTTACAGCTCCATAGCGTGCTTTGTTTGGAAACCAGAGCATTTTGAATTTCAGAGTTATGGCGGTGCGTGACATAGAGCTACGATCGCATTTGTGGAAAAATATTTACCTATCTCATGATTTGTAACCTTTTTAGAAGTTAGAGCATTGGGAAAAGTGCTTATGTAAATGCTTGTTTGTTAAAGTACAGATAGTCAGTCGCCTAGATAGCCAATGTAAGTTCCAGATGTTTACACTATTTTCCGGCCGCCATGTTGGTGCACATCTGATGTGCACCAACATGGCGTTTCCATACTGAGCTCTGTAAATTTCTGCGAAACACTTCGGCGAATATCTGCGGTTTGGGAAAACGCGCAGACCTACAACTTGGAGAAGTGTCTTCTTTATTTAATTCCAATAAGATCACAATTCCTTGACTTTATCCACTGAATGGTTTTCGATTTATTTTTTTATTGCGTGACAGTGAAAACGATCTATAGGGCAGTTATGAAATTAACTGGCGGCAAATCGATCATGCGCAGCACAGAGTGCTTGCTTCAGTGAGAAGGTTCGCAGATAGTTTGTACAGATATTGAAAACTCATCATTCATCACTGCTATTCTCTTGACATTTTCCACGTTCATGAAATATTGCTATTTGAGTGCTTGGACCAAAAGACAATTCCGCCTCATGACATGCAACTGTGCGAGTTGTCTAGCTGAGGCATCCCGGCAACGATCACGTTTGTTATATTAGAAATCATCAGGAACAACTGGACTGATAAGATACAATGATAAGTATTAAAGCCACGCAGTAATTAACAGATGAACGGGTTTTTTTTTTAATATTTTTTTACTTGCTGGCAAATTCATATCTCTTCCGTTTCCCTAAGTAAAACAGAAAGGTGTCTGAAATTCTATTACCCAGTGAGGCTCCTGACAAATTCTCCCAACCAGCAAACAAGAAAAAACCCGGTACATTTATATATACAACGAGTGCAGTAAGCCCTTGTATGGCTAACGGAGTCGCAAGTAGACGCAAGTTAAAAACTTGGGTCTAGCTAATCGCGTCTCCGTTTGGCCAGGCCTTGTGTGTACTTGCGTTGACTTTCGATGGCAAATTAAACATGACATTAACATGGAATCCTCCGTAGGAAAAAAGATGGCGACTGGTACATTTACCCACAGTTCTTAGCGCACGAAAACTTTAACAACGTTCATAAAAAGGTACAGAAGGGTTATAAAATCTTCAAACCTACGATACGCAATGTCCTTAGTACAGGGACAAATATTGTAAAAATTTGGCTTTCCTTCCGTTCGCAAGGTATTGTGGTAAATTGTACAGCCGCCATCTTTTTTCCTACGGTGGATTCATGCGCCACAAATCGGTTTTCAATTGAGTGTCTAAGGTAATCAGGCAATAATCAGGTTTTGGCTTATTTTACTACGGTTTGAGATTGGCTGAGTATTCTAATTGGTAAGTAACTAGTTTGGTTTGAGTTTTACACACTCACTTCAAAACCGCTCTGTCGTCTTCATCTGTGTTTTTTTTTTCAAAACTACACGCAACGGGCTAGTCAGTTGCGCATGCATAAACCATTTATGAAAGAGGAAATAAAGAAAGAAACGTAGAACAAAGACATGCACGAGCGAGATCTCCAGATCCTTTTCTAAGTTCATACTCTTCAGTGACTGTAAAAACAGATAAACGTTGAACTAAACCTTCTGTATCTTTTCTAGCATTTAGTGGAACTGAACAGAACAAACTAAAGCCAGAAAATGCAAATCTGCAAGCCAAGCCTGTGCACGTTTCGTCTGTCCAAGCTAAGCTGGGAACGCTGCGCTACCGAAAAGATAGTCTATATACTCCGTTTATGAGATTCTTTGGAAGATCGACCTTGGTAGCTTTTCCATGCGAAAGTCGTCGGAAAATGTCTCACCGTTCCAGAATGCTTTCTTTGTATGCAATGACGAGAAACTGTTCATACAAGACAAAAAAGTACTCTTCGAGTAATTTAGACGAAAAATTGACTTTGTCAGTGAGAATCCAAGTGCAGTCAGCTTAGTACATCGATTTTAATTGCGAACATTTTTAGCCCCTGTATATTGACGTCATGTAGCAGCAAACTTGATTGGTTCTTCCTCATTAGTCCATGAACTCTAAGTAGATAGATAGATAGCCTTTATTTTTAAACGATGAGTATTAAAGCTACATGAGCCTTGTGGGGCGGTTTGCAATTAACTAATTACAAGTAAACTAAATAACTAAAAACTATACGGACAAAACGTTTGAACTTAAATTAGCGCTTACAAATGTGAAATTGTGAATATAAATTTAAGTATATACAAAGTCATCTTTTCGGCTAAAATTACAAGTGGATGCAGACGTTATCTTAAAGCTGAATTCGTTAAAATTAGCTTGAGATTTAAGCTTTAGCCTGAGATCACGATAAGGAATGTTTTTGTCAGGGCACTGCAGCTGTTGGTCACTGCATTCCACAGGAATGAGCCTCTAAACGCCACAGAGTCTTTCATGTAACGTGTGTTGAAGCGTGGAACAATTAAAGAAGCGCAAGTCCGGGTTGAATAGTTTGTGGCCCGTTCCTTAGAAATCAGGTCGATTAATGTGACAGGTAATCTATCGTGGAAAGCTTTATGAAAACAAATAAAAATGGCTAATTTATAATAAACAAACAAAGTCGGCCATTGGGCCCCTTGTAGGACATCAGCAGATGCCATGTCTTTCGGCAAATGAAAGATAAGTCTCGCAGCCCTGCAGTGAAGTCTTTTCAGGGACTGAAATAAGTCGGAATTACAGCAAGATTCCCATAGTATAAGACCATAAGTCACTGAAGGCAAGATGACCTTAAAATAGAGATCCTGACGAACGTTTCTAGGGAGAAATCTCGACTTCTTAAGTAATCCTAGTTTTTTAGCAAATGATTTTTTGAGTTCCAGCATATGCTGAGTCCAAGTCAGTTTCTCATCGACGGTCATTCCCAGTAATCGTGATTTCGATACCCATTCAATCGTAGAGTTTCCGATAAAGATCGGGGGAATGTTAACCGGGGGATTTCTTCTTGAGATTAGCATGGCCTCACTTTTACCTGCACGAAGTGAAGAATTTAACTTGGAAATACTTTTTTACTGCCGTCTCACTTATGCAGTAAACCGTTGTGTCGTCGGCAAACATATAGACGGATCCGGAAGATACTGAGGACGGAAGATCGTTCGTGAAAAGAGTGAAAAGTGTCGGCCCCAAGACAGACCCTTGAGGAATTCCAAAAGAGATCGGTATCATCTCTGGAGATGATCCATTAACAGCTTTGTATATGTAAATAGTCAAACTTTTAGGAATTAGTTTAGTTTAGTTTTTTTTTTTATTTATTTCGCATTTTTAAAATAAAAGCAAGTGAAAGTAAAATGTAAAATGGAAATAAAATGAAATCAAAGATAAATGAAATGAAATCAAAATAAAATTAACTACGCAGCCGAACGCTGCCACTAGTGTTTGCCGACCGCTGCCACATGGCCGAGGGCTGCCAAACAAGGGTCGCTGCGTTCGAGATTCAAATATGGCGGACGCCGCGTGGAAAAAGTTAAAAGATAAAGTAACTGCGAAAAGAGGGAAGAAGCGTGATGCAGGAGATACAACACATAAATTACTTAAAGGAAAGGAGCTAACAGTTCAACGATTATCTTCAGATGTATCAGGAAAAGCCCAAAAGTACGCCAGAATTGGACCGAGGGAATTTGTGCCATTCACCGAAGATGAACTAACAATCGAGAACATTAAACGTTGTTGTGAGAGGTATTTTGCTACGCATGTTGGTACTTCTTTGGTTTGCGATATTCTCGCAGGAGAGCAGTGATCTTGAAATGGTAGGATCCCATAGTACATTCGTTCCCCTTAGTCTAGATCACTTTTGCTAATAGAGTGGGGGATTAGCAAAAGTGATCTAGACTAAGGGGAACAAAACAAATATCGGGGGCGTTATATCTTGGGGGCGTCATGACAGGTTTCCATTCCCTCCCTTCAGTTTTGATGTTGTTCAGCAGAATGGACTGTTGCTGTTGGTATGTCCTCTGTACAGCAGTATGTAGATACTTCTTTTGGTGATTCATAAACGTAGAGTAACATATGAAGGAACATTCATATGTTTCAGTATCCTTAGCACCTTTGTTGGGCTTCCACCACCAAAGAGGATAGAGGTAGACAGCATGAAGTTCCCAACAGGAATGTCTCCAACTGAGGGCTGAGAATCCCAACTTGTAACTGAAAACGTGCAGGAGAAACATTTTTGCATCACTGTTATTTTGTACCAAGTCTTGAATCAACTCCGACCGGCAAACAGGGCAAAATAGAAAGAGTCCAAGAAGTGACGACTCTGCCACTAGGAACAGGTGTTGTTGGTGGGGAGGTGCATTTTTGGGAGATTCCCTGTGAATAATATAGTGAATTTTTAGTAGGCTGTTTCTGTTGAAACATTTACTTCTGTTTGGGTACAGTGCATTGGGTCCATAATGTTAGGGGGTTGTGACAGATGGTTCGCATAACTTACTCGTATAAGCAATCATCAAAGTCATCAAAACCAATATCATCATCATTGGCATCTACATCAATCTCTTCGGGGTCAGGGACATATGAAGGGTCATCATCTTGCTCCATTACTTCATCATTGTCTGACAACTCCTCGTCACTCTGGGCTGGGGTGGAAGTCGTGAAAAATTCCTTGAGAAGAGTGCATTGAATTTCTTGACTTTTTCGGGCGATGGACGTTTGACAACCTGAAAAGATATTTTGGCACAGAGCTCACGGTTTTTCCTCTGACTGGATGATATGCAGGGGAAATTATCATGATGGGAGTTTCGCGTTACTATTATTACGCATCTCCGAGTAGAAAATCCAAACTTGCCTTTAGCAGTGCGGCTGCTTCGAAACTGTACAGAAACGTTTCCCCCCGTATTCTGGGTTTAGGTAGCGACCTCTACAACTGCAGGCAATGTTTCCTCTGCATTTATAGTTAACTGCTCGCTATTCTCACCGGAAGTTGACTGCAACTCCTCCCTCTCATGTTCCGCGAGGATCTTGAAATAGCAGAACACAAGTAAGTATTATTCTAATTTTCTGAACCTGTTTTCCTCACTTTAAATTGATTAACATAAGCTTTAATTTCCTCCTTAACATACCCTAGCAGCTTCCGTTTTCTATAAGCTCCTCGAGGCGGCCTCTGCGCGTGTTTTGATGGTCCAGCGCCAGCTTCTTGAGATACGTTTTTGTCATGTCGTTTTAGCTTCTTTGCTTGTGGAGGACCATTTTTAAAACTTGTAGGAATAGCATTGGGCTTCAAAATATTTTTCATCTTCAATAAATCCCAGAGATTTTGCTATCACCGACTGTTCTTCAAAGGAATCCTGAGTGAAGTGAGCGCTGCAAAGTCGGCTAATTAACTGGTAAAAAACATCAGAACGGGTATTCTTCACGGCATTAGTCCATAGCTTAGCGAAGTGCGCATCTTCAGGCCATTTGTGCAGGCTTACTCCATCTTCAGTGGCGGATCTAGGGGAGGGGCCCGGGTGGCCCGGCCCCTCTTATTTTGGGTAAAAAAAGAAGAAATGACTGAAGGGAAAATGGCCGCCATGGCAAGTAAATCAAGACCCCCCCCCCCCCCCCTTAGCTTAAGGTCTGGATCCGCCGCTGATCTTTGCGAGTGTTCGAACAACCACTAGCTATACAGCGATGTGGCATTATAATACGTGGTTGCCCTGAGAAGAGTGTTATGCACGCCGGGGTTGCGGTCGCGTAGGACTGTTTACGTGAGCTGGTATAAATGCACACAGAATATGGACACAACTCAACTGCTGTTTAAAAAGCCCTTTTACACTTAATTGCTTGATATACGAAAGCAAACTTATACACGTGATTATTGGTACAAAGAATCTTTGAAGTTTCCTCAGTAGATAACATAGCTGCAATTTTAGAGATTTTCGCACCTTATAGCTCTAATGTTGTTAAAATAAACTAGTCATTACATGAACAATTTAACGCTAAAATTACTCAAAGAGAGAAACTAGGTTTTATATGGTATTTTTTTATGGTATTTTATGGTGTCGCAACACGCGACACGAAGAGCTTTCTCGTAGCACAGCCGGTTTTCCTGAGTATAAAATAATATTGAAGAGGTTTTGCGAGTTCTCCTTTCTATGTCACTTCGGGTTTTGACCTGTGATCCAGAGGTCGAACAGGAAGTCAAGAAATGTTCCTCATTTACACAAAAAATGCGAAGATTGACCACTTATATCTGTGCAATACCTCTTATTTGGGTTATAAGCTATCTTTTGTTATTAAATGTTGTTCTGAGGTGTGGAGTATCCCTTGAAGTAACTTTTAAGCCAGTCCAGGAGTAGCCCTGATATGCCAAAGTCCCTTTCTAACTTCGTTTCTAGAATGGCGTGCGACACACTATCGAATGCCTTTTTGAAATCTATGAAGGCAACTGCTACCACTAAGCCTGCGTCCACAGCTTCTCTCCATGTTTCAGTAAGTTGTATTAGTAACAGTTCTGTTGAAAATCCTGCGCGGTATGCCCATTGTTTGTCCGTGATTAGATTTTTAGCTTTGTATACATGACGAACAATTGTGTCGTTGACTGCGGATTCAAGGATCTTGCTTGGGACGCTTAGCAATGATATCGGTCTATAATTGCAGCAGTCGGTTTCATCGTCCTTTTTATGTACTGGAGTAAGCCTCGCAGTTTTCCAGCTAGTGAACACCCAACCGGTGGTAATGGAGAGTCGGAATAGACTGAGGAGTGGCGGGACAATCGTATCGCCTGCTAGCTTTAAAAGCTTTGGAGGTATGTTATCAGCACCCGTGGATTTTCTTGTTTTTAGCGCCTTTATTTTGTCCGCTACTAAAGACTTGGAAACATAGGCGTCTGTGAGTCGAGGAGTATCCGTATCGCCCATGTCTGCGCAAGTTATCCCGTGTCCACAACTTGTAGGCGGAGGCAAAGTGTTGGATAGCTTTAAGCCAATCGTAGCAAAATAAGAGTTCATCAGGTTTGCTTTTCCCAAGTCCGTAAATTCCAGGGTGCTGTCATTCTTGTTAAGGGACCCGATATTTTTGCGGACCTTGGGGTTGGTAGCCCTTTTAAGAAGATTGCAGTATGCACTCGAGGACTTGACTTCATTAAAAATGGTGGAAAAACAAGTCTGTTAGATCAGAGGCTCGCGAAGAAGCAGACGGTATTCGCTTAGTTCATCAGTTCTCAACTGGAAGGCAAAGCTACTCTTGCACCAGTTGTGCAGTGTTAACAAGCTAAGCCTTGTTAGCGTATTTAGTTAGCAACGTCGTAAATGCATGCATGGACTGCTAATTTCCCACTGGTTTAATAAGCTCTAAACAGGGGAATCTTTGTTTACAATATTTGCTTCCTGAGCATAAGCGATGCCGTTTTTGATTGAGCTACAAAAATAATCAGTTCTAAGTATTGGAAGGACGTAGCACGGTTAACAGAATTGTTAACGGTCGCAAGGAATTTGAGTGACTAGTGACATCTTCTGTGCAACGCGGGTTTAAAACTCTAGATCTACGAGCTCATTAGCAGCCTTGTACCTTGATCAGACCGTAACTTTGGCGTAATTATTATTTCGAGTGTCTTGGGAAAAAACCGCTGGAAATTGGGTCGCATGCGGAAATCGGGTGGAGGAGGGTGGTGGTGCATACTTCCATACTATGCAGAGGCTGGTGAAGGATCTCCACGTTGCACGAAATTAAGTACTAGGAAGGGCGTTTTGGGAATTGAAAAAACTTGAGGACAAATGAAAGCACGGTGCAGCTCTCTCAAAAGCGAGTCTGCTTTCTAAAAAGGTTTTCCTGGTACACATAAGTATATAGAAAGGACAAGAGTCAATGTGATTTGATCGTTGTATATTATTTTATTTCGCACTAGAGATGTTTTCAGTCTTTCGTCCGCTGGAATGATTTACTCACAGGTTAGCAATAACACACAAGGGAATAGTTTCTCTGCATTACACTGAATAGACGCTGACGTAAGAAGCGCTGGGTTGATCTTACACGGTATACAGGACTGGCATTTGACATGAACTTTTTGTCGGCTTTCCACTTGGCCGGCCAATCAAAAGCGAGTCAGCGTGCTTGTCGGCCTTTGATTGGCTGAGGAGATTGGAAACCCAACAAAAAGATGTAATAAAAAGTTATCAACAAAATCATCGAGAAGCAACAGCACACTTTACTATTCCGTAAACAGAAAACCTATCAAGGCTGCTAACAATGTCCGGCTTTCTCCGCGACTCAACCTTGGGGCGACGAAGGACTGAAGAGATTCTCCTCACTCTCTCACGGTCCATCATATCAAGGATTCGCAAATTATAAAGTCCTTGTCTCGGATAAATTTGTCTACAGTTCCCCTCGCTGCATCGCTTGCCCGTAAGCACTTTCTTCCTTTTTCTCTGGACTCAGCTTGATCATGTCGTCTATACGGAGGATTGTTATCGCTGCTTCTGTGGCGAATTTTAGACACTTGATTTTGCTGATGCATGGTTCTAGAACACCCGCCTTCTTGTTGTCACGAACTTTGCCCTCGATCAGATCCAAGCCGATCCTGGGAAAGCAGAAAAAAGATCTACTGAGACCGGAAAACGCCTAAAACATGAAATTTTGTCACACGAGTGACGTGTAACTGACCCGTGCTGGTTTAGTTTCCCAATTTACTTAGATAAACGCGTTTCAAAACTAAACAATGTTAACAACAAATTTCCAGTGGTTGTGAAGTGCTTCTAAATTTGAAGTCTACGGATAAACTCTAGTGAGGGACCATAAAATGAAAGCTATTGGGAAGTAGTTTTTAGAAGGTACTGTAAGTTATGTTGTACAAATTTATCCTAACTTATTACGTTTCGTAGATGAAACCCTGGTGTGTGACTATTCAAATGAAAGCTACTGAGAAGTTCCTTCATGTTTTGCTGTTCATTATGCCGTACACGATATTTCTAACTTTCAAGTCTGTGGACGAAACCCTGATGTGTTACCATTCAATTGAAAACTACTGAACAGTACTTTCATGCTATACACGATGGTTCTCACTTTCAAGTCTGCAGATGAAACCCTAGTGTGTGACCATTCAAATAAAAGCTATTTATTATCTTATACGTTGTTCACTGTGGTTCTAATTTTTGAGTTCTGTAAACGCAGCCAGTGCGACGACGAGGAAATTACCTACCACTTGAGAGAAGACCTCTCAGTGTTGATTTGTGACGTGTTGTGATAAGCGCGGAGTTTTGCCACAAGGTCGGCTGAATCCTGAGCTGCGTTCACTGCCAGAGTTTTGGGGATGACAAGAAGCGAATTGGCGAATTCGGCGATGGCCAACTGTTCCCTTGATCCCTGGAGACCAAGATAAAATGTAAGGGAACAAAACCGACAAATACGAGAGAAAAATAACATTACAAACGATTCACTCACCAGTGAAGTAGCAAAGTTCTCCAAATAAATTGACAAAGCAGCTTCCACAGCCCCACCCCCTGGAACAACAGTCTTGGACTCAAGCACTCTCTTTACCACACAGATAGCATCGTGCATGGAACGCTCCATTTCGTCTAACATGAAGTCATTTGCACCTCTCAAGATTATGGAAGAGGCTGAACGTGCTTTTGGTCTGCAAATAAAATGAATAACAACAATGAAAGAAGTGAAAAACTGCCTGAAACAAACATTCTTTTTTAGGAAAAAGGGCCAAACTTCAGTAAGGTTAAGGACATGTAGTTAATACTACAGTCTTTCAAGTGTCAAACATTGAAAACTAGTTTCAATTCGTAGCAAATTGCGAGATATTTACATTAAATTTCACATCAGTCTTGTGTTACAAGATCCGGGACTATTTATCCCCTGGCTGACTTTCCCTATTCCTTTAACCTGTCTGCTTAAAAATGTATTGTCACTGTATGGCGAAATAAGGTTTGATAGCTGTTTGCAGAACTTAGATAGGCATATTATTGCAATATTATTTTCTGTGCTAACGACATTGTGTATGCCATGTTTAAAGATCTTAGAACTGTTCTGGATGTTTTTATGTGCTTTTTTTAGGGCTTTCGTGTGCTAAGAATTATGGCAAAATGTATCATGTAATACAAGTCAAATGGTAAAACAACATTGACTTGATACACTGAAGCTAATACATGTAGCTACCTGCTAAGTACTGCAAAAAAGAGGAACTAAACCTGCCAACTAACAAAATATACAGAATCTCATCAACTCACCGTTTGATGACGATCAACTCATCATCAGAGATGCGTTCTTGTACCACTTCATCAGCCTGACCCAGCATACTGGCATCAAAACTCTCCTCACCTTCCAGATTTGCCAGTGTCAATGCCATTGTTGCTGCAAAACAAAAAAAACAACCACCAAATTAGCTTATAAAAATAATTGACAACATCATACACAACTGTACTCAGGCTTTTAGCCAGATGGGTGTCCTGTGCACAGCCACTTATTAAAGAAAATTGTTTTATTTTTCATATGCTGCCTTCTGAATTGACCATTTGATCAGACCCTATAGCACATTTTGGACACACACTTTTCCAATCCTGGCTAAAAGCCTGATCATACATGCACTTGTATAATCTACAACTTAAGGGGGCTGCAAGCAGGGTGCAAAGAAAACTAATTTTTGGGCTGGTCCTTTGGGCAGGCCATAGCTATGATGTACAAGCTCCTAAAGACATTCTCAGCTAGTCCCCAAATTTCCATCTTTTATGTAGTTCTGTAATTTGAATTTCTTCAAACATGGGTGGGAGGGTGGGGCAGGCACAGGGACATGTACAGGGTATATGTAGCAGGGACAACATCAGAACTTCTACACCTACAAGAAACTGTAGCCAGAACTTGTTGCAGAGGTATGTCCCCTTGGCCTTGGGTGGCAATACTTCAAAGCATGTGCCATGTAGGTTTTGAGGGATATTTGTCCCGCAAATATAGCAATTTCTTGCCGCTACCAGCTATATGCTGCTGCAGCCTGTAACTGCAGCCCTCTATGTGGGAACATTAAATTAAAGAAAAAAGGAAAGAGCATAACAAATAGTACATGTTGTCAAGGGAGGTTTTCTGCTGAGCCAGCTTACCTCCAGTGGCTCTTGCAATTCTCTTGAGGTCAGCCTTTTTACATCTTCTCACACCCATAGCACCAGCTTCCACAAAATATTTGAGGCAGAGATCATCAATGCCGCCACTGACTAACACAACATTGGCTCCAGCTCCCAAAACCTTTTGTATACGCTCTTTAGTGATATCTGCCTCCCTGTATACAGTGTATGATATAAAGTACATTGTAGCACCACTATTACATGAAACTCATTGTAAACCCAATTTTCTTCCCTTCCTCTAACTAAGTCTAGAAAGTGTCAACTAATCAGTTTAGTTAAGAAAGGGAGTCTCCATTCACCATGGCCTCATGGTTTGTGCTTTTGACTTTGGATTGAGCAGTCCAGGGGTGGGCCTTGGCTGGGGACATTGTGTTGTGTACAGTACTTGTGCAAGACACTTCACTCTCACAGCACCTCTATTCACTCAGGTGTATAAATGGGTACTGGCAAATTCAAGGTTACTGTATACTGTCCGTTTTTCACTATTCTTGGTTTTCATGTGACGTAATCATTTTCCAAATACTGCTGGCCCCACTTGTTCAAAGGCTGGATAACGCTATCCACCGGATAAATCACTATCCAGCGGATAAGTGTTAACAAAACAAACCACGCTATCAACTGGATAGTGATTTATCCAGTGGATAGCGTTATCCACCTTTCAAACAACCTGGGCCTGAAGTCTTAGATTCATCAGATGCAAGACCCTCAATAATTTGACAATTTGCAACATTGAAACCAGACAGAGTTTCTCATTCCGTAATAGAGCACGTTTGAATTTCCATGTTTTTGTGTTGTGTGACATTAAAATGGTGGCCCAATAAGGCTCTTGATTAGATCAAAAGATGAGTTAATGCTCAAGTTTTTGCTAACTAAACAGTTCTTGCTCTACAAGAAGTATTGATGTGTTGGAGCTCTAGAGCATAACTTTTCGTTTTGATGGCAAAACTCAATGACAGATGTTTCTGTTACTTTACGGCTGCCATGTTCATGCCCCTTTGAAGGGCACCAACATGGCGTCTCCATACAAAGCTCTATAAAGTTGGGTGAAACACTTTTCCAAATAACACGTGAATGAATAACCATACAAGGAGAGGTTGCTTATAATTATATCAATTATCTTTCATATCCCACATCTCATATCTTGACTTCATTTATTAAATGGTTACGATTTTTATTTTTGATGGTGTGACACTACAAACCAGCCATAGATATGTAAACCCCTAAAGATTATAGAGCTGGCTACCAAACTACATGTATACCAAGATGCGAGTCACCTCTAAAGGTGTACTTCAAGGTAACCCTGTGATGGACTAGCATCTCATCCAGGAGGGAGTAGACATAGTCCTAGTCACTTTAAACTACAGAGAAACTG
>OZ026604.1:29491617-29501617 GCA_964020085.1 Micromussa lordhowensis | reverse complement strand
GTGCGGCGCAAGTTGGGAACTTCAAATCAAAGTTCGCAATTTGATTGTCTAATTCGCCACGTAATTGGCTACTTCGTAAGCTAGTACCCAACTTTCCAACGAAGTTGGTAACGCCGCGCGGAAAAGTAATGTGAAATCAACTGTAAACTTTGCCAAAAGTTGCGTCTTATCATGCTTATCAAAAGTTGATAATATAAAAAAATTTTACCGTGCCGCTTTGAATTATAAGCCCCTAAAGCTGTAATTAAGGGTGTTTTTCAGAGGTCATACTGTTGCTATGGTAACCTATTGTGTCAAGAAAATGATGACAACGTGTTCACCAATGATTGGGCAGTTTTTTGATACCATGATTGTAGCATCAAATGATAAACAGTGGTTATAACGACCTATCCAAATATAAGTGCTGGAAACTGTTTTGAGCCACCTTAACAAGAAATGACACACATCTTGAATTTTCATCAGCGTCTTGTTTATATCTGCGCTCTCTGTATAGTTTTTTCTTTCACTTCCCCCTGAAGAAGGTCCGTGATTGCGACCGAAACGTCGGGAACATTTTTTACTGTAAATAGTTTCAGAAACATTTAATCCACCAGTGTGACCTAATTTGTATTTTCAAATATTTTTTAAATGTACCCACCTGGTGACACACCCAGTTTTAAACGAAATTATGTTATAATCAAGATATAGAAAACCTTTTACATGTTTCTGTTGAGTTATAGGAACAGGACTGGAAATTTTGGAGAACGAGACATGCTGTGGGTGTTTCTATGACTCAACAGGACTACAACAATTTTTTTCTATCTTGATTAGAAAACTAAATCAATGTGACTAACATAACTTTTCTTTGTTTCTATTGAGTTATAGAAACATGATTTCCAAATGGCAAGTGCAAGACCCTTTACTGTTTTTATAACTAAGAACTTTCCAGAGCTCAAAAAGTAAAACTTCTTCCTCAGTCAAACCTTTGAAAATAGTTTTTGCCAACTTCGAGTATCACCATTTATGAGAGCCAGCATTGCGTACTTACTTGCATGCTAATCTGTAGCCACTAATAATGGACGTAGGGTGAATCTTCTGCCTCACAAGTTCATTAGCACCTCTCAGAAACTCCGCAGCAAGAATCACGACTGACGTTGTTCCGTCTCCAACTTCCTGGTCCTGAAGATCAGCCAACTCACAGAGAACTTTAGCGGCGGGATGTTCCACCTCCAGTAACTTCAGTATTGTTGCTCCATCATTTGTCACAGTGACGTCCTAACAAAAAATGTTTATACACTTCCATATCAGTTCAGCTGTTTCATAAAACTTTTCAGCAGGAAGATACGTAGTAATAAAGTGTAGGCATACAGAACACTACTTCTACAACTGTCTAGCTTTTTTATAGTGGTCACCCAAGGGAGAATGAGCTGGGGGGGGGGGGGGGAGGGTAAAAAAATATGTTCCACATATGGAACAAGAATCGACCACACAAATTACTACAGAAAATTTATCACACCCCCAAAGTATTGAAATTGTACATTTTGTACTTACAAAGGAAATTCAGAATCTCCTCATAGACATACGTAACTGACCCTCTCCCACAAATATCACTTAATAAATATTTTGACAAGTAACATCTTACGAGCTTATACTAATGTTGACTTGCTATTGTGATGTACTCTGCTGAACTTAAAATCTTAAATTAAAAAGGTGTAATCTTATAAATGCTCCCGTGACAAGATGCAGTGTACTTCAGCTTACTAATACTTCTACATGTACTAGTACAACTTTGTACTTTTCGTACTAGGTAACATAAATTTAGTTTTTGGTTACTTCATGCAAGCGTTCTCAATATTTTTTGCTTTTTAAATGAATGTGAATCTTGCATTAAATTGGATTTTCTGTCAAATTACTTCTTCTGAAAGGAGTGGAAATTCAAACCATGTGATACCGGCGAATTTATATTCACCAGATCAGCCAAGCTTCTGAAGCGAATCAACACTGCTCTCGGTCTACTGAGTATTTTCTTTATTTGGCTAGATTGCAGAATACCCGGCCCACTTTTTGGAATTTTAAATGCTGCTACTGCAGTCCCGCAGTCGACATAATTTACATAATAAACTGTATATAAAAACCACGAATATACCTCGTTCTTTCATCCACTGCGGGACTGCGGACCGCGGTAGCAGTCATTAATAATACCTATATAATTTCTATGTCCACCACTACGGGACTGCGGACGGCGGTAGCACTTCAGTTTTAACACTTAGATTAATACTTATTCATCGACTGCGGGACTGCGGACCACGGTAGCACTTCAGTTTAACACTTAGATTAATACTTATTCATCGACTGCGGGACTGCGGACCGCGGTAGCACTTCAGTTTAACACTTAGATTAATACTTATTCATCGACTGCGGGACTGCGGACCGCGGTAGCACTTCAGTTTAACACTTAGATTAATACTTATTCATCGACTGTGGGACTGCGGACCGCGGTAGCACTTCAGTTTAACACTTAGATTAATACTTATTCATCGACTGCGGGACTGCGGACCGCGGTAGCACTTCAGTTTAACACTTAGATTAATACTTATTCATCGACTGCGGGACTGCGGACCGCGGTAGCACTTCAGTTTAACACTTGGCACATACATTTAACCTTGCTAACCGACTGCGGACCGCGGACCACGGTAGCAGTAGAGTCGAAGACGACTCTTTGGGCCGGGTATTCTGCAATCGCTCCCTTTATTTTAACACAAGCAAGTTCTCCAGAAATTTCAAAACTTTCTTCGACAAAAAAAAATTCCAGAGACATCCAAACTTACCCCGATATCATCGACCAACATTTTGTCCAATCCAACGGGGCCTAAGGAACTTTTGACAATGTTTGCGATGGCCGTCACCGCGGTAACTGTAGGTAAAATCACACAAATAATTCAATCAGGGTTGAGACTTATTCAATAGCTTTCGTTCTGTCGTACCATTTTGCGTCCTTATGTTTTCCCCAGTGGTTCTTTCGCCACCAACGTGAAGTAACTCAGCGGAACTTGGTGCAGACGACATTTTGAAAAACTTCGAGCATGTGTTGAACAGCCGCAAGGGATCATGGATAGTAGGAGTGCCGACTAGTTACCAGGGCACCAAGGCGAGTCCAAAACAAAAGGTAAGATGGATGTGCTCATTGCGACCAAGATCGAGCGGTTTATTCTACATAGCCGCCTTAAATTCGCCTTTGATTAGGTATACGAAGACATGACGTGCTTCCAGCTTGGTTGGCTGATTTTGGGAATCATTTTCGTCGCGGAAAATGGACAAAGATCTGTTGTTTATGGAATGCCTGTGGATCCGTTTGACGGAAGTAGGTTATGCGGCTTCAAATTCATGGGAGCCGAAGAAGAACGCTCTCACATTGCTTTTGAGGTTGTTTACGGGAATATAAGTTCTGTTCTTGCCAAAAGTACTAACTGCAATATGGAATTCTGGCGCGACGCTACAGGACTCGGCGTGCCTCCAGGAAATAAACGATCATTGGATAAGCTTGGTGTTCAATTGACAAGAGACAATCCTGAACTGTTCAAGGTATAAAAACAGATGAAAAAAATTATCAATCAGATTCATAATTGCTTTTCTGTTAGATAAAATTGTTCTTAAAATAGCTTTCAACGATTGAGATCGATTTGATTTGTATTTGGCAAATGTTTGTTTTTACTTAAGCAGGCTAATTAATGCGAGCACTCATTCGTGTAAATAGACTGGAGATATGCCCTCGGGGTATTTTAATGATAATAATTAAATGCATCGAAATTAAATAACTCTCTAGGAATGCGTATCGCTTCTGAAAATTTGTACTGCTTGAATTATGCAGACATGTTAACTTAAAACTACTTTCTTTATTTTACGTTGGTTAGATTTTTGTTGACAAAGAAACACAAGGTTGGTTAGAATCCAATGTCAATTCCATTGTAAGGATCGTATGTCCCAACTGGAAGTTCAATTGCATTCGGTTTCTGTCTAATGAAAAAGGTAAGTCTTGAAATTTATTGTTTTTTCTGTAGCTTTCTGAAACACATGTTATTTGTATAAAGTTTACGTCAATCAATGACAAGTTATTCTGTTTTGTGAACAATATGTACCAATTATTCACAATAATTTTCTAAATGGTGTTCAGCAGTGACCGCTAATTTATTTTTTGTACACCTTTGTGTCTAGCTGGCATCCATTGTGAATAATTTCAATTCCCAGAAAGGGATGCCTGCCGTTTTCTTCAAGCTCGAATGTGAGGCTGTTTCAACACCAGGCATTATGCTAGCATAATATTCATCGACATAGCATTTGTAGACAGCAGGCATAGATCTCTGTTGTTATCTGTATCTTAACGTTACACATGAATAATTATTTATAATTATTGATAATTGGAAGACGCAGCTGCAAGTTTTAAATAACAGTCGAGTCTGCGCATAATTTTTCTAAAGGAAAAGCTGAAAATTACTTAGGTGGAATTCTATTGATTAAAACAGTTTGATAATTATTTGCTCTCCATTTCAGACTAGAAATTGAATCCTTGGGTTGGATATTGGAACCACACAATGGAATTAGAACACTGTCTGTTATATTGTTATTGGTTTAATATTAAACTGTTGATTTCAGGGTCATCACCCATGCGCAGGAGTTTATTAAGTATTGACCACTTGGTTACCGAAGACGGCATTCCCTTGAAGTCGATTTTCCTGTTGTTAGCCGGAGCTGTGATTCTTATAATAGCTGTTAGCCTCTGCGCTGATTGTAACCAAACCAAAGATGATGAGTCAGTGTGAGTATAAGTTTATCATACTTGTGTGTTTTCTACATTTCTCGAGTGTTCTCAAATGTCCAGAGTGCTTTATCACAGTGTAATACACGGATTAGGCTTCTTCATTTGCTTTATAATATAGATTTTATGCGCGCAAAACAATAAAACACGCTTTTTCTATGTTTTATACTTTTTTGACCAATCAGAGCACATGCAGTGTCCTATCTATGTTATAAACCCTCGTAATCTGCAATTCTTAAGCTTCCAGAAAATATATTCTTTACTGGGGTTTGTATCAAACGTCCAACTGTAAAGCGGTGCCAACGAATGATGGTCATTTGGAGTGTACTGATGCCTTAAGGGGTGTAACTTCAGTGTTGTTGGAAATTAGTGCTTGCCCGCTTGCCAATGTGAGTGTGAAAGGCGTGGCGAGACTGCTATTGGGTCTTTGTAATGTAGATCTTGATGAAGGTAGTGTACATCAGTTTATAAGAGGTGTCCACTAATGAATACACAGGTCTTTTTTTGAAAAAAGGCTTTTTTCAATTACTGATGGTACATTGTACTGTTTTGACGTCACAAAACAGTGCTAGTCCCAGGCACTAACTCCCTGCAGTTTCAGACCCAATGGAAGTGAAATGTTCTGTTTTCAGATGGCTAAAATGCGGTGAAAGAAACAATAACCAATTTTTTGGCTGATTTCCACATCATGATCTCATGTAGATTCCATCAAGCAAATAAAAAAAAATCTCTCATTGCACAACACTAAGCATACACGACTATGTATTGGTAAAAAGTTGCATCTTATCACAATTCAATATTAAAAAATGGGGATCACAAGCTCGTTTTTGAGTTGTACAAAATTAATGTAAGCACTTAAAGCTAAAATTAAGGATATTTGTTGCTATAGCAAACTGTTATATAAAAGGGATGGCCGTAATTTGTTTACCAATGATTGGGCATTTGTGTGCTACCATTATTGTAGCATTACTTGTTAGTGTCCCCAATTAGTAGAGGTTTTTTTTAACCCCATCGGCTAAATATCATGTTAATAAAGTTTATGTATGTATGTATGTATGTAGTAACTATTCATCCTTCAAACTATAGCTGTTAGAAAAGTGCTGGAAACTGGTACCAGCCTCCTTACGTTAGCTGCCCGGTTGCTATAGAAACCCGAATAGGTGAGCCTGGTTGGCTTTTCTACTTACAGTTCCTTCACTTCCTTGCAGAGAAGAAGCTCGGCCTGAACTTCTTGGTTGTCAAAAACGAGCAAGCCAACGCACGGTAAACAATGATTATTATTATTTGTTGTTTTTGTCATTATCAAGACTCCTAGGTGTCTAATAAACAGACGTCTTTTTTTAGTATTTAATATTTGATTATTTAAGGTCAGTAAACACGCCAAAAAAAATGAGGCCAATATCAAGCCATCTTGACCGAACAAGCTTGGTCAATAAAGGATTTATTTTATGGCTTTCGGGAAAATTTTTCTTGCGGGACAAGGTGGGTAGTCCCGAGCGGGCAAGATAGCTCAATCTTGCCCACCTGGGTAGCCAATCACAGTGCAGAATTTAATTCATCTTGCCCACTCACGGAGCTCCCCATATAATAAATGTGGGTTATTCACCAATAGTGAGGTCAAGATGCCTGGATTTTAGCCAAGATATTTCTGGCGTCTTTATAGACCGAGATGCAGTTGAAGCCTATATCAAGCCATCTTGACCAAACAAGCTTGGTTAATAAAGGATTTTTTTTCAGTGGCACACAGGCCCGTTTACTTGCGGGATACAACGGGTTATCCCGAGCTTTCCTGCTCGGGTACAAGCCGACTACACCGCGATATTTGTTTCGTCTTGCCCACTAGTGGTATAATAAGATATGATAAATTTGTGGAATATTTCATTTGTTTTAAAATTATTTATAGATAACACCAGAAGAAAAACAAACTGATGAAAAAACCTTCGTCGAGTCTGAAGATGTTGTTATGGAAACCGTGGACAAGATCGATGGAGATTCTTTGGAGGTAAACAACCATCAGACGCGGACCACCATTACTTACTACGAGCTACCTCCGAGTAACGTGCAGTCATTCGGAGCGCCGGGCAGCACGCCGCCCGAGCCACCGACTGGCACGGAGTACGGACCGCCAGTTACCACGGAGACCGGGTTGCCAAGTAAAAATCAGCCAGTACAAGCGAACGGTACACAGCCCGAGGCAGAATCCGGACATGAAATAAGCCAGGCATTGAAAGCAGGGAGTTCGAAAAAGAAACACGGAAGCGACAGTGACAATGAAGAACATAAAGGCAGGTTCTGGAAACGAACACGCTCAGCTAAAAGTAGTACTTCCTCTGGGACAGCTCGATCGGCGGATAGAACTTCCGATGCCGTGTTTCAAGACGAGGAACACAAAAATTGGCATTCAAAGAAGGATTCAAAAGAACTGAAGACAAAGTCCGGTAAAACAAAGCGAAGAACGAGCTCTACTGATAGTGAAAAAGATCAAAAGACTACACTACGCGATGAACACACTGAAAGACCTCGGGAGACAACCCCAACGTTGGAACGTCCTATCAGAAACCTCCCGCTCCCACCGGGTACCTCCAGTTCAGCCCTTCCGGCCGGGCCTGTTCCTCAAAGACAATTTTCCGCCCCAGAAGGGGAAGACAATACCTACGAGCAGGTAGAGGTGAGAAAAACTAAATCGATGGAAAGGGTTAAAGCTATCCTCCCACCGGAGTTTGCTACCTTCGACGCAGTCCAAGAAAGTGACGGAAAACCTCGGCTGCCTTCGCTTGATCACGACTCACCTGATGGGATCGATACTGGCGCTCGGACGAGTGACCTTTACGAAACTGTTGATGATGCTCTTACGAGCGAGACTGGGGATGACTTGTACTCTGAAGTTGATAAAAGCGGAAATGAAGAGGCCAAGAACGAGGATGTAGTCACAAACAAGGATGTAATTGAAGAAGATGTTTATTCAAGAATAAAGGAAAGGGACGGGGCAGACAACTCGGAACCTAATGGGGACGAAGAGAAGTCTTATCCAGAAAATTCCGAACTGTATGAAGATGTAGAAAACACACAGGAAAATTCAGATACAAACCACAAATACTCAGCCGTGGATAAAGAAGAAGTGATGCGCTTAATGATTCAGGATGGGACAAACACGGAATCAAGTGAGCGGCAACGGTCGCAGAGCGATGCAGTAGTGTTGCGACGGTCTGAGAACGAGTTACCCAAGCGCCCCAATACGGTTCATGTGGTGCGGACAAAGAAAGGCGAGGTTACACAAGCAGAAGGCGAGGCTGCATCAGTTCCATTTGACTACACTTACGCGAAAGTGGACCTCAGTAAGAAAACGAGGAGGCGGCGAAATACCGAAGGCGAAGAAACCAACGTGGAGGACACCTGGGACACGGATATTCCCCCTCCCCTTCCCCCTGCGTATGTGTCGTCGAAGCAAATTCAGATTGAAATGGGAAGAACTGCAGGTACAGTTAAATTATGATAAACACTTTAACCTAGGAGTGTGACTGTGAGATTGCAAATTTACATTGCAAGAAAATACATAATACAGTTGTGAATAAATACTGTATATTCACGGACCAAACGGTTTAAAACCCATGTTTAGTAATTTTCTGCTACTAAACTCATATATCCCCTTCATAGAAATTAAGAGCCAATTTAAGAACATTCTTAGCCTAAATTGGCAATAACTACCCCAAAATACAAGAATTTGCTAGAATTACACGCGGGAAATGAGCCGGTAGCCTGAAATTTCATGCAGTCAACTCCCGCCCTCAGCCTAATCCCGGGCGAGAGACTAGGCTAGGGACGGAAGATGACTAACATCTCAGGCTATGGAGCTCGCTCTCGTCTCAAGGCGGGGAGGAGGAACGTAGACGGGACTGGAGTGAGCGTTAGAAATCGAGCGTAGGACAGCCTAGAAACACATTTTCATTTCTGAAATTTCTGAAATCAAAAGCCAACAGACGAAGATCTGCAGATAGTCAGCATATATTATAAGATGAGCTTTCATTGCATTGAATTTTATTGCGTTGGATTTCAGCGCTCTGTTTCTGTGACATTAGATCGATTGCGCTCTCATCAGGGATATCTTGTCTTGATGTGGCAGCAAATTCTTATTGCTAAATTAAAGGAATTATTTGTTTATCTGTAAGGAGAATTGATATTTTGATTTTGTGACTGAAGAGTTTACTATGCACGATTAAGGACACTGCTTTCAGTGGCTAATGAAGAAGAAACTACTGAACTAGAAATGTGAAAAGTAACGCTTAGAAAATTATTTGTATGGTTTGCTTCAAGTTTGATGCAAGTTAGATGCGCGTTCATAGCATACCACTTACCACTTGTGTCTGTCCAGCGTCGAGAAATCATCTGACCCGGAGGTACCAGATTCGAACCTCACCGAGGTCAAAATAATGTTTTTTCCTCGTGTGGCGGCCCCCAATTTAATTTTAGGGCTAACGCACGTAAGAGTTAATCATCTGAATTCTACACTTGGGACGAACTATTGAAGTTAGCTTTTGAGCTTGATTTGGCTTGTAGACACTGATGGAGTGACGAAGCAGTCTTTGGGTCGTGAACGAGTAAGCGATTTGCGTGTAAAAGTTGACGCACAAAAATAAGGAAGTTTTGCTTTTGTTTGCAGATTTGGCCATAGACAACAAAGAAAATCTCTACGATGAAGTAGCCCAACAAGACCGCTCCCCAAATCTGGACTCGGAGTTATTAGCACCCGCAGACGAGTCTAATCGATTATCATCGGTGTCCGATGACTACGAACTTGTTGAAGTGGTTGCGACGCCAAATAGTCCGATTGTGCGAACGACAGAGGATAATTATTCAGAGGTTGTAGAACGCGAGCCCAGATCGAAGATGGGTGGTGGCCGCGGGGGGACTGTGAGCGTGGAAGTCTGTGGTGCGCCCGCGAACCTCTCTGTCACTGTTACCAGCTCTAGCGTGGCAGTAGACGGTAACGATGGTAACGTTGAAAATGAGGAAACGTCTCTTTATGAGCAAATTGAGCGTCGAAAGGAACGCAAGGAACCGTCGAATCTTTCGCATGGAGGATGGGTGTGATAAAGAGCTACGGAGCTGGTGAGCGGGGTTATGGTCACGAAGGCTTTCAAGTTATTTACCGCGGGTATTCTTACGTGGAAATCGATCTTTGATCACACATTCCTCAGTTTACGAACATCC
>OZ026604.1:29481617-29486617 GCA_964020085.1 Micromussa lordhowensis | reverse complement strand
TTTAATTTTTACAAATGATTGTAATTAAAATATTATTGTCATAACTAGTACTGAAGATTTTTCAACCGAGTTTAAACAAAGGTCGGTCGACGATACATATGAGTCGGTCGACACTCGACCGACTATTGACCGACTGTGGATCAAGTGTCGTTAGTGTCGACCGAGTATCGATCGGCATGTGGATCGAGTATTGATCGAGATGTCGATCAAGGGTATTGATTTACATTTGATTGGCTGAAATCGATATTGAATGCGGTCTAGATTTTCCATCTAGACCGGTAATGTTTTGCGATGAAAGAGCTGCAAACTAAAAAGCAAAAATGTTAAGTATTTTCTTCTAAATATGTTTATTTCTGAAGTGCCAAAAGGCACTTCCTTAGCAAGAGAAATGAGAAAAATGTCAGTTGTACGATGAGAATTAAAATGAAATTGTGCAATAAACAGTGTGAAAGTGCCGAAGGTATTAACAAGAATAATTAAGGATAAAGGCGCGAACCAACAAAAAATGAAACTATTTAAGCTAAGAAAAGAGGCTAATTCATATGAAAGGGATAAACTAAGATGTTTCACCTGGGAATTTAAAGATGGCTGCTCCCAAGGGATGTGCATGGCTGGAAGCTTGTAAAAGCAGAGTCGAGGATTTTAAAACAATCTTAACAGTTTATGTTGTATTTGAAAGATTTGTTTATTTTTTTACAGTGTCCGCAATTAGCACAACAGTGCTAAATACATACGATTCTTAAATAAAGTTCTTCTTCTTCTTCTTCTTCTTCTTGTTCTTCTTGTTCTTCTTGTTCTTGTTCTTGTTCTTGTTCTTGTTCTTGTTCTTGTTCTTGTTCTTGTTCTTGTTCTTGTTCTTGTTCTTGTTCTTGTTCTTGTTCTTGTTCTTGTTCTTGTTCTTGTTCTTGTTCTTGTTCTTGTTCTTGTTCTTGTTCTTGTTCTTGTTCTTCTTCTTCTTCTTCTTCTTATTATTATTATTATTATTATTATTATTATTATTATTATTTTCTGAATAAAGGGAGCGACAATTTCCAGATGTGGGAGTGTTTGTCAGAGGAGAGATGTTCACGGATGCGAGTGGCGTCTATTGTGTCTATTGGCTTCACTAATATAACGGGCACTACAGCCTGCACATGAACTTATAAATGACTCGCGAACAGAAGGGAGACGATCCTTGACCTCAAACCAACTCTTGATTTTAAACAGGGTGAACAAGGTCACTGCAAAATGTGTTAACTAATTTCTTATTATGCGCTGCGCTGTGATGGAAAAAGGACTGATGTACGGTAATGTAAAATACAAACAATTGTCCTTACGAGCAGCACTCTGAGAAGACTTGAGGGTGAAGTTGTTGTTAAGAAATGTTCTTACAATATTCTCGATGACGCTAGAGATATCGCTAGGTGAACCCCAGTCCAAGTATTATTCTCTCTAATTAGCCCGTGTTTTCTCGAGAGATGTTATACCTAGGTTTTGTTTCAACTTTACTGAAGTGAAATTTTTAATCGTGTAAACGCAGTAGTAAACCTCAGTAAATGGTGGCAAAATCAATGGTAAATCAACTCATGTTTGTTGACAGTTGAACGCCTCATCAGGCATGGTTTAGCTCAGCAACTGACGATAATCGAGGAAAAGCAGACGTTGTCGCCACATCTTGGCGGCAAGTGTTCACGCGTTCAGCACGTAAAGAAGAGAAAAATAGGCAAGATTCCTCCTAATAAAAGTAGGTTTCAAGGCAACGGGCGAAAAAACCTAAATTAACTCATGTTTTGGCAAAGAAATCCCAGACTGCCGTTTTCCTTTCATAACCAAGTGCCGCAAGTGTTTCTTTTCTGTTAGAAGCTCAGCAGCAGGATATATGCAGCTGCAAGAAGAAAACCCGTTGAAAGAGACGGCTGTTCCGAAAACGAAAGTGCGGAGTGCGGAGTGCGGAGTGCGGAGTCTAAAAAAAATTTAAAAAAATACATAAAAACGAAATTTTTGAAAAATAGAATTAAAAGAACTAAAAAGTGAATTAAAAAATAATAATTAAATACATAAATTAAACTAGAAATAGAAATATGTAAGAAATAATTTTTTTTTCAAAAAAGTGAACTCTTCATATTTCATTTAGTTCAAAATGGTAGATTTAACTCGCGATTTTGATAGTTAGCAATTCACTTTAACGAAAAAAAAGTAAAGAAGCCAATGAGAGTACAAAATCAAGCTTGCTCCGGTTTCCCACGGTTCATTGCATCAGCCATCAACCGGGCTGGCTCGCCTCATGTCATACCGGGCTGAAAGTCATCTCGGCACATCGAAACAGCCCGGCTAACCCGGCTCATGTAATCAGCCGCCCTTTTAGTTGAGGCGCACCGCGAAAAACGGTGAGCGAAAAAATATGTGCGAAGTGCGGGGAGAGAAAGCACTTCACCCCTATTTTTCCCTCGCTGTTTTCTGAGCTATATACCCAAACTAACTGAACGCCTGGAAGACGCTGGGGATAAGTTGTCTTCTCTAGCCCAGGCATTTAATCAAGTAAGTTCAAAGTACGGCTGGCGTTACATATCTTCGCTACACAGTGCTGACGAGCCTCAAGAAAGAAAGAGCTGTCCACTGTTGCGATCCTGCTTTATCGGTTCTTGTCATGTTGGTGTCTCGAAACGTTTTTCACGTAGTATCAGCCTTGCAGTCTATTGTCATTTAATCAATTGGCATGGAAACGCATGTGACGGGGATAAACGTATTTAATATATTCATTTAAAGCTGGTAATAAATGGCAACAGTAATGTCAAGATTGCATTGGCTGTTCAGCTCACTGGAAAGAAATTGTTTTCAAAAGAAACGTATTATAGATTGTATAGATCGTTTTCACGTGACGTCATCGCTTTCTAAAATCCGAAACTAAAGAGCCACCAAAGTTTTTATCCTCATCGGGCATAAGACACCGTATATTTATATCTCAATAGCGTGCTTCGTCTGGAAATCAGAGCATTTTGAATTTCAGAGTTATGTCGGTGCGTGACACAAGCTACGATCGCATCTGTCGAAAAATATGCACCTATCTCATGATTTGTAACCTTTTTAGAAGTTAGAGCATTGGGAAAAGTGCTCATGTAAATGCTTGTTTGTTAAGTCCAGATAATCAGTCACCTAGATGGCCAAAGTAAGTTCCAGATGTTTACACTACTTTCCGGCCGCCATGTTGGTGCACATCTGATGTGCACCAACATGGCGTTTCCATACTAAGCTCTGTAAATTTCTGCGAAACATTTCGACGAATATCTTCGGTTTGGGTAAACGCACAGACCTAAAACTCGGAGAAGTGTATTCTTTACGTATTTCCAATAAGATCACAATTTCTTGACTTTATCCACTGAATGGTTTTCGATTTATTTTTTTATTGCGTGACAGTGAAAACGATCGTACTGTCTCTGCTCCACTGTTTACTTCTAGAATGATCAGAAACATTTTCACTGTCTTAGTTTGCTCCCATACATCCACCAAGGAAAAACATCCTAACTTAACGTAATTTAACTCAACTTAGTTTAAATTTGCAACAATAATAGAACTTAATGTCTGAAAAAAAAAACGCAATTGTACACGAGACTGACTCTAACTTGTTGTGCTGAGCCCTACTATGAAGAGCATATCTAATTTCTCCAATGCACAAATTCCTACTGAACTACTGAACGTACAAGTCTGAATACAACTTCGATCCAGCTTTGAATTATTTAAAAACCATGTGCATATTCTTTTAAGAAAAAACTTCCTTCATGAAATTTGGACGTTATGGGAGCCGGGTAAGTGTAATCTGGGGAACTGCTGACTGCGAAACCTGCAGACCTACTACTTGAACCGCCAAATGTGTGCAATAGTCGTTCTTTTGGCGCAAATAGTAAAACATGGCTCAGATATCAGTAATAAATAAATCAACGGGAAATCAATTAGCCGGAAATAGCAAATTGAGCGGATTGAGGAGGAGGCGGCGTGGCCGAGTGGTTTAGGGCGCTGGATTTGAAATCTGGAGTTCCCTGGTTCAAATCCTTCACCCTACCACTATCTGGATTTGTTCTCGGTAGTCCCGAGTTCAACTCCTCGACCGCGTTGTGTAAATAGCCAACTGGTCAGCCTCCCACCAGTTGGGATTCTTAACAGTTTATGTTCTATTTGAAATATTTGGTTATTTATTTACAGTGTCCCCAATTAGTACAACAGTGCTAAATACATATGACACTTAAATAAAGTTATTATTATTATTATTATTATTATTATTATTCCCACTGTTAAACGTAATTGTTTGTACCCATCTTATTTATGTTTGTGAAAGCAAAGTGAAAACAAAAATTTGACGGTCGTTTCGAGGTTGCGCTGTTTCCGCTAGTTCCGCGGGTTCCACGGTCCTTATAGAAAACTTAAAATCTAGAGACCTAAATGCAGGGCGCGATATAAAAGTGAATTTCTAACTATCAAAATCGCGAGTTAAATCTACCATTTGAACTACATGAAATATGAAGAGTTCACTTTTTTTTTTTTTTAATATTTCGTACGTGACATATTTCTATTTCTAGTTTAATTTATGTATTTAATTGTTTTTTAATTCACTTTTTAGTTCTTTTAATTCCGCACTCCGCACTCCGCACTCCGCACTCTGCACTCCGCACTCCGCACTCCGCACTCCGCGTTTTCGAAACAGCCGAAAGAGACAGAGAGAGAAAAAACAAATTATAATTGAAGTCTATGGAGAGGATAAGCAAATGTTAGAATTTTAAGGGGCCCCGAATTAGAAGAAGTACTGCCCAACATCTATGGTTCCGCGCAGTGCTGTTTCAGGTTTTTTTGTGAAAGGAAAAGGTGTTCTGGGAGATATAAAAATTTTCTTTCTTTTAGTTGACATCACAGCCTGCAAATTGACAATGAGCTTCCTTCAGTATTGGCGGGAGTGTTCTGTTAGTTTCTGTGCATGCAACGCTGGGCTTTCCGAGAAAACCTCCAACTGTCCGTTGTATGCTGCCTACGTT
>OZ026604.1:29464117-29479117 GCA_964020085.1 Micromussa lordhowensis | reverse complement strand
ACCATGTTCTTGCGGCCTGAACTATGCCGAACAATGGCATATACAACACGCAACTCAGTCAACAGACTTGAGCGTAAACAGCTACATTTGAATCATGTGGTGTCAGAACGAACAAAAGGAGGAATAAACCTATACATCGAGCTCGAGAAACATAAGCTCGATCAGATATATGCAAGCAACATAAGAGCGTCTCTAGACAAACGTATAGCTTTCTCGAAGTAAAGCTACGGAGTTTCCGAAGAAAAACGTACGACGAGAAATATGATATCCGTGATAAGAATCTACATACTGTACTTTCATGCAGGGCCGGGTCCGGCGTCACAATATATGATGCAAGTAAGCAACATGTTCACAGTAAATTTCATATTTTGTCCCTCGAAAGCAAATTCTTGGAGATATATTTTGCATTAGAAATGAGCCTAAACAGTGCATAAACACCTGGCAAATTACAGAGGTGTGAAACTCGGCAAAGCGACATGCCGATGACAGCGGAAACCATGCAGACGTATGACCTCTAAAATTTGCTATAGCACAGTCTAACTGTTCTACTAAAAATTCCTCTTTATAAAACAACATGAAGTGCCCTTCAGAAACACGAGTGAAGCAACGAAAAGGTCGAGAGACCGAACAGAGAACGGCAAATGTACCAATGTACAAATGTCACGAACCGTAGGAGTCGTGTAGGCTGGTCAACCTCATTTTACACTCTTCACAGAACAAAATTTACGAATATATGCGGAATATTTACAAAATACGTTCAGAAATATAAAAAATGACAACAAGAGAAAGTATTTACAACAAGAGGATGAATAATATTCCAAGGATTGCTTTGGGAACAAGCCGGATGCAAGTTAGCTTCGCAAAATTCGGTAATTTCGTGTAACACGAAAATCAAGGCGCGCAATGCATCAAGGGTGAAGGTTACTTATTACCTTCACGGGTGCCCTTCGGAAAAACAATCGTACGCGCGCCAGTTGAAATAAAACCCTAACAAACTATATATCATAAGGAAGCTTAATAAATTTACTTCACGAAAAGGTTCTTCTATTGAATTAATCGGCTATCGGATTCCACAGTGGCTGCACAGAATGGCTGCACAGTCTTATTCACAAGGCATCAATCAACAAAAGTTATATTCTGATTGGTTGTCTAGATATCCTCATCTAAAGTTGGAGAAGCTAAAAATGTGCGAGACGAAAAATATGTTAAATATCAAAATTTCCCGACTCACTTTGGTTTGTCATTATCTCTGGAATGTTCTGGCGAAATTTCACGACAATCCGTCGAAACTGCATACCCTATAAATTCGCTCAAAGTGGATGTATTCCTCCCAAAATCATATGCGAGATTTTGGCTCAAACGACTCGTGCCACGCCTGGAGATTACCACATCCTGATAAAACCGCAAACCAATGGAATATCAGGACCTCCTACCGTCTGTGACAATAGATCAAGATTTCCCGGCCGGGAAAGCATCACATTGCAACACGAAAGGCAAAGGTAAAACCCGTGTCAAAAAAGGTCAAAGGCGGAAAATGTGGCGCTAAAAAACAAGATGTTGCTAGCCGTGAACGAATCGACGGACAGCTTAAGAAATACCCTTATTGCTGAAATGAGTTCGCTTGGGTAGGTTTCATTATTTCATTATTTGAAATTTACGCTTCGACGCGAATGCGTGGAATCTTGTTCGCAACCTGCACTGGCATTGACTTTGATTTTTAAGGTACTTGCTCCAAGGATTTTCGCCTGCTCCGGATCTTCAGCAGATGCCGAGATTGTCGAAGGCGTTTGATTTCTCCATAAGAGTAAACGCAAAGAGCTTCCACGTGCGAATTTTGTCAAGTATGTGAACTATGCAAATAACATGAAACACGAGCGATGAGCGATGAGCGTTTGTCGCGAAAATTTCCCCAGGGATCTCGCCCGTTGACAAGATTATGACACCTTCGTGGTTTATTAACTTTATTTGAAAATTAACATTTTTCTTTTGCAAACGCTAAATAAAATGAGTAACTTAAATTTTCGTCAAATAAAAAACCCCGATTTTTTTGGCCTCTGAAGTTGGGAAGTAATCTTGAATAGTTTAATTGTTTTGGGTTCGCGCCTTTATCCTTAATTATTCTTGTTAATGGGTCGTTAATATCTCGCTTTCACACTATTAATTGCGCAATTTCATTTTATTTCTCATTAGTACAACTGACGATGGATGATGTTTCATCCAAAACATGTTTTGCCTTTTTTAAAAACTTTGAATAATCAACGCAAACTCTGAAGTAACTACTGAATTGGGTGGACACTGGCCCTGATCTTTTAACCAAACGGGACCAATCCGCTAAATTGGATAGGGTCAAATGGAGAATACTGAATACCGGTATTAAACCAGGCTAGGAGAGCGGGGTGGAAATATAATTGTGTGAGTAATTTCCCTTCGTACTACCTTTTCCGACAATATGTTGATTACTACTATTGTTCGTATTCAGTTGACACTAAGTGAATCATGAAACGCGACTGAATTTTAATAAGGTGAATAAATTTTCTGCATGCCATCTCGCGTTAGAGGTTGCGCAATTTTTATATATTTATATAGTCTGTTCGGTGTGTCGTATTTCTTGAAGTAATACATCAAACACGAGCGACAGTGTTTCATCGGGATATCCAAACACTGAGAAGAGAATTGAAAATACGACGCGCAGCGGAGTATTTTTGACGACATTCGAGGTGTTTGGATAGCCGATGAAACGCTGTCTCGAGTGTTTGATATACCTTCTCAATCGAGACTAAAACTAAGGAGAAAACGGAGAAGTAAAATCGTCAAAATCTATGCTAATTAAGACCGGGTATGAAACCTCCTCCACGGTTGTGATTTTCTTTGTTTTAACTTGATGAATTATTAATGAGTTCGAGAAATAGGTGTTTAGATATTTTGAATATTTCGAATTGAAATGATACTGAGAGGTTTGAAAGGGGTCGCGCCAGAAAAATCCTGATTTTGGGCAACCAAGCCGATCAATGCACAATAATTGTACCTCAAAACGGGAAAATTGAGCAATTTAAAATCTTGATGTGTGCTGTTTCTTTTTTGTACTTTTACTTAAAACGCAATAAAATGTATGTCTGTATGACTGTATGTAAAAACTGAACGTCTAAATCCAATCACGGTTTGCGTAACGTTTAGCCTACATTTTTCAATTCCGTCGTTAAAAATCGGGTTAATATTCTTCATCCTTAATCGTCCTTATCCCCTATGGTTTGTTGCTATCTCTTTGGTGTCTTTGTTTGCTATCTTAGTAAACTACTATTTTCAGGTGTCCTAAATTTAAACTGAAGCTAATTTTATAGGTGGCCAAAACAACTCAAAATAAATCTGAGGACCTGCGGGTCTCGAATCTTCGCGGATTCCCCCGTCCGAACTCTGGAATAATCTAGTGCTTGATGGCATCGATTCCGTTCATGCAACACTGATTTAAGTACTTTTAAATCTAAAACACCTATTATTTTTTTATCGATTTATCTTTTTTAAAGATCACTGTTAGTTGTGTTGTTGAAATATTGTGAAGCTCCTTGGGCAGAACTGGATAGACGCTTTACCAACGTTAATATTATTATTATTGTTACTATTATTTGTTTTGTTACTATTATTATCATTATTGTTACTATTATTATTATTATTGAACGGTGTGTGAATCCGTGTAAAAAACGGAGCTTTTCGAAAACGCTCTTTAAACCGGTGAAATCTGAAAACGTCGGCTTTGAGTTTTCGTGTGGACGAAAAACATTGTGAAAACGGAGTTTTTCGAAAACGATGACCTTACGATAATCGTGGGATTTCCCTGCCCGAGTTTTCCTCAAACATAAATCCAATATGACCGCCAGTGATTGTTGCGTTTTGTTTTCAGATTTCTCCGGCGTAGTTTGGACGGAAAACATTTGATGTGTTTTCAGAGTAAAACCTCAGCCTGTTTCAAATTGTTCCAACATAGTGTAGACGGGGCATGAAGTAAAACGCGTTACAAATTACGCGTTACAATTACAATTACGCGTTACAAACGCGTTACAAATTAAAATATGGGAATACCATATAAAAATCTAAGCATAGGTGATACGGCTTAAGTTACCAGAAACTTCAAGTCAAATCAAAAACGTTAAATGTAAACCTTAAAACATGAATTTCGAGAAAATAATATGATAATGCTATGGTAAGATAAGTTTAGCAACATTGAATAACAAAGAAAAAGTTAAAATTAAAAATTCCTCTGTAAGAATAAAAAAGAAAATAACAAATTACACTTTATCGTTCTTCATTTTAAACCCAGTATTTCCATGGTCTGATCACTAGCGATGAGCTATGCCTGTCTAGCCCTTCCTTCATACGAGGCAAAGACTAAACGAGTTCAAGAGGAATTAGTTGCATGTCAGTAGAGTTATCAAAATAAAAATGTTCCTTGTTAACAGGTCTACGATGTTCGTTGAAGTGGTATAGAGGTGAACGTCCTAGTCTCCTTTGTGACTGCGATTGCATTGAATCGTGTAAATACCTTTTCTGGAGTTTCAGTTCATGTGATGATTAATAAATCTGGTTTCCCCACTGAGTAAAATGAAATGTATAGTTTAGTCCTTCCATAAGTTATATTGTTTCATGTAATGCGGATCTTGCCTCAACGGGTGCGGTTCCTTCCAAGTTTCAGTTACATTTACAGTATTTAGAGAGGAAGCCATAGCTGGGTTCCATGTGGGTCCTCTATCCTGGTCGAATTGCAATTTGGAGATGTGTTTCTTTTTGGAGGGAAGAAAACCGGAGAACCCGGAGAAAAACCCTCGAGCTAGGCGAGAACCAACAACAAATTCAACCAACATATGGCACCAGGCCGGCATCGAACCCAGGCCGCATTAATTGGTGGAAAATGGACGCTCTCGCTGCTGCGCCTTTCCTGCTCCCCAAGTTTTATACGTTGTAGCAATTATACAAAAAGCTACCGTCGTTCAGTTCATACAAGAACAAGGAGGTGCGGTAACTCTACTACTAAGGTCATAATAGCGTCGGGGTCAAACAAGAATGCAAGGAATCACTAGCAGGGTTATACTCACCTCACTTGTGGAGTGAGAAGATCTGGGATACCTACGATGTAAAGGGTAGAATCGCATAATTGAATAAAATCTTGCATTCTGATTGGTTTACGAAGCGAGGTATTTAGCGCGGAATTGCGAGTTGAAAACGAGGCTCGGTGATATTGTTTCGCATCTACGTCATCTATCTCATCTATCTCAGGATAAAACCAAACTGCTGTTTTCTTTTTTTCTCATTTTATTCAATTATGCGATTCAAGGAAAATTCATTACCTGACTCGTGAATTCCGCGTTAAATTGCACTTGAAAACCGATATCGCACTCATCGCTTCGCGATTCGTGCGATATCGGTTTTCGCGTGCAATTTAACGCGGAATTCCCTCGTCAGATAATGAATTTTCCTATAAAATCCTAAACGGGAAATTTGCATATTAAGCTGGTTGGGCTTATCGTTATAGTATCAGTTTACAAGCTTCTCTTTCTTTTACCGTAAATGACTTTGATTTCAGTTTTTGGTGATCCAGAATTTTTTTTTCACAGGTTCACTTCTGGTATCTGCATGTCAGAACATTTCCAGCAACTAGCGCTCTTCTAACTTGGACATTTACCATACCTTCAAACAAAGATGACCAGGTTTCATGTTGGATTTGCAGTAGGGCTTCCAGGATATTACTGTTGCATCTTGGTTTTGATTTGCATTCTCCTCTCGCGAAATGTAATCGAACAAAATTCTTGCGACCAGGTCAGCAGGGAGGCAAACTGTTCCAAATGTGGATTCAATGGCATCTGCGTCCAAGGGACTGCGAGAATTTCACCTTGGCTGCAATTCGCCTTAAAAACGCAGCGAGAGCTGCAGATCGACGTTCCTGTAAATCATGTGCAGGTCCTTGGAACGCATAATTCTTTCAACAACAGAGCGAGTGGTCATGGAAATTTAGATGGCTGTCATTGGCCACTTAGAACGGATGACGTGTGGTGCATCTCTCTAGCCAATCAGGAGTTCAGTTTCACAGATCAACTGAACATGGGCGTGCGGAATCTTGAAATTGACCTCTGGGAGTGTTTTGGGAAGATTCGCATGAGCCACGGAATATGTTCACCTTGGGATAAAGATTTCGTCGAAGCAATGAGGGAAATTTCGGATTGGACACGAAAATCCGAAAACAGAAATGAGATCGTTGAAATTGTTTTCGATGACCATACAACCGAGAGCGCGGATTGGCCAATTAACCATGCTATTAAAAAGTATTTTGGTAACAAGGTGTTAACACCAGCTGACTTAAAACGGAAATTTTCGGATAAATGGCCTTCCATCAGAGAAATGCGCCAAATAAAAAAGACAGTTATTTTTATTGACCAAAACAACGACCATTTTGGGTGTTATCTTCACAAATATTTCTGGACCAAATGGCTCAACGTCAATAGCTTCTCTCCACAACTCAAAAATTGTTCTGCAGTCGGAGACAATAAAGAAACTGTCAGAATCTATGGCGACATTACTGTATACGGTCCGCTTTGGAACGGAATCAAGCAACAAGGAACTATCATGGATTTTAAGAAATACTTGCTATGTGGTGTCAGCTTCCCAAGCGCAGACCAAATAAATTCAAAGCTAATGAAAACTGCAGTATTTACATGGGCTGAAGGAGAACCAAAACATCCCATCAATGAGTCGTCTTGCGTTGTTCTGTCGAGTGTGGGAAGATGGCACCTGGCTGAATGTAACGAGGATCATTATTTCGCGTGCGTTTCTAAGTGGAACGAAAACATATGGAGCGTTAGTTCTGGTGTGGGAAAATATTTGAATCCCTCATGTCAAGATGGTATGGAATTTAGTGTTCCGCGTAATGGATATCAACACCAAGAACTGGTAAAAACGTCGAAAGGAAAGAACGTTTGGCTCAATCTCACGCCATTCATTCCTCTGCTAAAACGTTAAAGTTTGAAAAAAATACTGAGGTGGCAGATCCGATAGCGCGAGCCTCGCGCGTATTCTATATTTCGACACACCTGTTTGGAGCTATGGCAACGCCGTCTATGAAAATTCCACCGGTTTCGCAGTATTCAGTCTAAGCCAAAAACGTTCCTAATTAAATAGGCGGTATAAAAACACCAAGGAACTTAAGTCTATTTTTTTTTTCGGAGAAGAGTGCGAAAAAGAAGATAGGAGAGAATGTGTCGAGGGAAAAGACTGACATTCCTTAAGTACTTTCTGTCGCAAATATCAGGGTGAACTTTTCTTTTCATTATTCCAGACATCCATATGTTATTCGATTCGATTATATTACATGACATTATATTAAATTCTATTACATTGAACAATTATAAAATAACTGAGATACTACGCGCGCTGTGATTGGTCAATAGAGTTGCAAAACCTATGTTCTATTGTACCGGTAAACACATAGAAAAGTGGTTACGTCACTGTTCCAGTAATGGCCGAAGAAAGTCATGAAAATTTCTCCAACTTCGACCCAATAGCTCACTTTGGAAAAGAGTGATAGCCTGGGAACGAAGTCGCGCCGCAAGCGCTCATGGGATTATTTGGGGGGACGCGGGTCAAAACAAACATGGCGGAATTTAGTGTGGAATGTCATAGCGTGTGGATTGTAGTGGTGACAGCAAGGTTTTAACAGAGCTAGCAAGTAATTATTCTCATTTTCATTCCTCTCATTTTTTTCGCTCTTTATTTTCCCAGCCAATACCAGTGATTTTTGTTGTCTCTTTGTTACCTTTTCTCATCTTAGAACTTAAAAAAAAAACTGTCTTCATAGTCACTTTACCACAAGGACAGCACCACGTCTCGTCCGCTCAACCAGAGCCCTGTTCAGCGGGGTTCATTGTGTTGTAATAACTTTTTTTCCCTTCCCTTTCGAAGGTGATATTTAAGACTGCAGAACTCCCAGCCTCGTGACAGTATGATGTCGCTTCTTCTATTTCTCAACTATTTGTTCCTCATTTCGCCATGTCCGCGTTCACGTGTATTTATTTGCAACATCGTATAAATAAACAGCGGTACACGTCGTTCGAATTCTCCTCAACTCTCTTGACTTTTGATCGTCTAAAAAAATAACTTCGATCTTATTGCTATCTAGCTCGGTTAAAACCTTGCTGTCATTACTACAATCCCCACGCAATGACATTCCGCACCACACAATTCCGCCATGTTTGTTTTGACCCGCGTCCCTTCAAATAATCCCTTAAGCGCTTGCGGCTCGACTTCGTTCCCAAGTTACATTCTTTTCCAAAAGTAAGCTATGTCAGCTTTTGGTCTGGAAAGTTCAAAAGGCGAAAATCAAAATAAACCCAGAATCTAAACCAACGAATGAAAACAAAAATGCGGAGGAAGACGGGTCCAGCAAGGAGAGACGATTTGCCGTGATCGAAGGCAAAGATCGATCTTGACAGCTCTACGGGAACCTAGAACACTAGCGACAAAAAACAGATTTCGCTGGCTGAGATGTCAATAACACGAATATCTGTCATTCAACATATACATGGAAATTTTCAAGGAAAAACAGGAATCCAATCAGCGAACAGCATTCGCAATAGAACGCTGGTAGATTTATACTGAAACTCGATACATGTTTAATATACATGTTTAATATATACCTGGTTTTTTGAAAACCGGGCTACTAACAAATGTCAGTCTCTCACACTGATTGGTAATTTAATGCCCCTTCTTACTGGAAACATTAAATCTCACCTCTTCAACAAGTTCTTGAATACACTAGCTTCCATTTGATGGAAGAGTCTGTCTTGAAGGCAACAAATGTCAAGCTTTCCTCGCTAGTCTGGAAAATAAGGCATTTTAGGGACAATTTTGGTGTTAGCGTCACCGATTGCAAAGCCATTTTCCCCACTCAGCCCTTTTTTTATTGCAACTGGTCTCCCAAAAAAGTTCCAGACCGACACTGCACAACAAAACAAGGTCCTACAACAACCAATTAAACTGTTTCTGACTTCAGGAATACTATCTACTGAGGCTAGAGTGGGGTCATTGCTTGCATGCTTGCAAACAGTGCAGTAAAACTGCACAACAGTGCAAATTAAAACACCTCAAACTTAAAACCAGCCCCACCCCTCCTGGAATTTTGCATCTAGTTCCCCGAAATGCACACCACATGACAGTCCTGTGTCTGTGCTACAACATGACACTTAGCTTGACGGAAGCCCCCCTGCATTAAAGGCAGGCAGTAAGCTTTGAAAGGCAGGGGGAAAAGTCTCGCTTGAAATCCAGTCTAGCACAAGGCATGGCCTTTGAAATAGCCCCACCTCCCTGGAATTCCATCTAGCTGCCCCAAATGCACACCCCATGATAGTCCTGTGTCTGTGCTACAACATGACGCTTAGCTTGACGGAAGGCCCCCTCAAAAAAAGTTAACCAGCTTAACGGGGGCAACAGACCGGCCCTACGGGCCGGTCTGTTACCCCCCTCGACCATGTTTTGTGGAATTTCCAGTGATTTCTGTCATTTCCAGGAAGTTGTTTGGAGTGCATGGTTAAGAGCTGAGGCTGGTTAAGTCCTAAAGAGGGAGATTTTTATTTTTACCCTAAAAGCACCAGGGCTTTAAGCAAATTATGCTCTGAAAGATGGCCTGCAATGAGCTGGACTCAACTTAAGACTCCAGGCAACCCGGTTTTCAAAACTTCAGGTAGATATATGTTTAATATTATGTCACGTCGTTATGTCATGTCATGTCATGTCGTGCCGTGTCGTATCGTATCAGATTTAGTTCTTATTAACCGAGCAGGAGGTCTGTATCTGAGAATCTCGATTGAAGTCGTGAGTACAGACCCAGCGCAGTGAGAATTGTATACACGACCGAGGTCAAGTTTCTCCCATTCAGATCGACCTAGCTCGGTTAATAAGATAGATGTTTATTACATGGCCAAATAAGAACTCCAAGGAACAAAAAAATAAATAATTTTATTTCCTTCTCTGCGCGGGGTCAAGTATTTAGCTGCGGCTTTCTTCTGTCATTGGTCTCCAGTCCAAACGGTCAAAAATAACTGTTCAAAGTCCAGCCTTGAACAAACCTCGTCAATTGAATGAAGACAACATTTTTCATACAGGCTCAATGAAAAAGCTCGTGGCTAAAACAACAAGTTTTGAAAAGTGACAAAAATGAAAGTGCAACTGCAATGTAAGTAATGCCTGTTTGTGCCTTGCGTATCTTCGACTGATCACCACAGGAAACGTTGCTACTGAATGTGCAGCCTTCGAATATGTCAATATGAGCTCCGGCAAAAATTGCCTGAGGCTGGACTGTGAAGACATTTTGGTGAGTCTCTCTCCTCCGCAGAGGCTCAAAGGGTTTTTTTTCGGTAGTGGAGGATCCGCTGAGTAATGTAAGTGCAGGCACAGAGTTACCGGTGACGGCGGGAAGTGCGGGAGCCTCTGCCAGATACCACGCCCAAGATGGCCGCCATCCGGGGGTGGCAATTTTCTGTGGGCTACTCGCAGGGGTGGCTTGTGTACCTTGTATCAGTAAAAATGGCGTGCAAGATTTTGAGGTTAAGTGATGTCGAAGGTTTACCTAAAACATACTTGAATGCATGGAAATCGGGAAAAGTCTGTTGCTTTCATGAAAACTGTTTTCCTAAGCGTCTTTTGTTCACCTCCGAGTGGTTGAGCGATCACTATCGAATTCAACATTGTCAAGATCGCGTAAGTGGTGATGAAGAAATATAGCGAAGAAAAAATGTTCTCAGGAAACTCATGGCTAGTGAAACTCTGAACAGGATCGCAATTCAGTCTTAAAAGAGACAAGAACAAGTAAGTTTTTTTCAACTCAAATAATTTTCATCGTGAAATCGTTGTGAAATCGAAGCCCAAGTCTTAAACTGAACTTAATCTTAGCATACATTTGTTTTTTTTCTTTTTTACATCTGCGGTGATGGGTAAATCCCTTTGCAGATTACATATATAGATGTAGATAACAATATTTCAGTGGTGAGAACCAAACGATGATTAAGCTTATCCTTTTGTTTACTTCGATTTATTAACGGGATTTTACAGAAGCTCTTAATTTAACGTTTGCAAATAATAGGAAAAAATAACTATAAGATATATAGATTGTAAGATTTTATTTAAGTTGAGATTTACCTTGAAGAGACAGCTCTTGAAGAGGACAGTCCAGCTGATCCGAATCGTTCGCCATATTATTGTTTTTAGGACATACAAGACTAACCCTCACGGGTTTCAGGGAGGCCCTCGAAGTAAAACAATTTTGCTACTTTTCTTGGAAAATATGAGACTAGGTCGCAAAAAACTAATGCAAACTGTAGCGACATAATTAGCAATGAGTTTCTGTGAGTTTCAAGCTGTCAAATGAAGCCAAAGCTGAGAAATTTATCGATGTACGAGAAAACGACAAGGATGTACGAGAAATCGACGTACATTTGGCAGGGGTTCTGCGCCTGGTCGATACATTCGACTTTGCGCGTGCGAACACTTCGTACAGCGGATTTATATAACGAACGTTTGAACCGAGTTGTAGTGGAGGTACTAACTTGGTTTTTGTCGGACTGAGCGGATGTACCTGGCTCACGATTTAGGATAGCAGACGCATCTCGCTGTCGCTTCTGAGATCCTGAATGGTAACTGTCGAGACTTTTCAAATTTTTATGTCCGCTTAGCTGTGCAACGAAGCTTGGCTGCACGTCTGCTTCGAGAAGTCGTTTAACACTGGTCTTTCTAACGGTGTGATTAGAACCTTCTTCTTGTTTGTGTCATGGAGTATGGCTGCAGCAATCTGTAGATAAAATAGGTCCACCGTGCAGTATAAAATATTATTATCAGAGAATTCAATAAAATATTAAGGTCGGCACACACTAAGGGACTAGTCGCAGGGACTGGTCGCAGAGACTTGCTTCGGGGACCAGTCCCCTAGTGTGTACTCGTATTTTGTATCGAAATTCTAGTCGCAGGGACCACATTTCTTGTCCCTGCGACTAGTCCCACGAATTAAGCGTGTTTGATTTCTGGGACTAGTCGCAGGGACCCATAGTCCCACAAATCGGTCAGGTTTCTAGTGCGTATCGGTTTTCATCGTTCTTGGGATGGGATTCCCGCGTCTCGCGAATTCTAGCCAATGAAAAGCCGCTGTTTCAGAACTCACCTTCCATCGCGCCCTGTTTCAAAATGGCGGAAAAAGAATCGAAAAGTGAGGATCGAAACAGGATGGAGCGTTTCCGCGTCCCGAGTCCTTATCCGATTAGGTTGACTAATTCAAGGAACTTCGGATACGACATTCTGATGAATTCAAAGAATTTCGGCGTGTCCTCCACAGCCAGCTCCATGAAAATTGAATGGTATGCGCCCATTACTTCCCTCCTCTGGAGCCACTTACGTTGCCACTGAGTTCTGTTGATCGTTTTTCTCTCCTCTTCGTCCAACAGCATCATTAAAAACAAGATTACTCGCCTCCTGCGGAAATCCGCCATTTTGTTTTCTGGGTATCAGGCCTACCCGGTTACACTTTTGTCGGCCGATCCCACGATTTGGTCCCCTGGTGTGTACCGTACATGCCAACAGTCCCGGGGACTTGTCCCTTCGCCAGTACACACTAAGGGATAAGTCCCTACGACCAGTCCCTGCGACTAGTCCCCTAGTGTGTGCCTAGCTAATTTAAATACAGAATTATGCAATTAAAAGGAATTCAGTTCATTGCGATTTTCAATTAGTGTTTTTCTCCTCTGAGGGCATGAATACGGAAAAGACATCGAGCGCTTTCCATTCTACCAAACTAGAGATACCAGTTCGACCTTCCGGAAATTTCCTGTGGTGAATGGAACAGCATTTCAGGAATTTCCGCAAAAGACAACAACTTCACGAAGTATACAGAAATTTTAGGAAAATTCTTACCGGAAATTACCGTTCCACTCGAATTTCCGAAACGTTTGGTTGAATGGTTCGCTTTTCGAAAACTCACTTAACAACTTCCGGATATTCTAGAAACTTTCCCAGGAAATTTCCGTACTACATGTATTTGTAAAACTATTTGTAGTATTTGTAAAAAAAAGGCCCTGTTTCAAAACTTTCAGAATTTTTCGTTGAACGGATAGCGACCATGGATGATTTCAATAGGTTCGCATTTTAGGAACTTTTTTTAGGATTTTTTTAATTAACTTCACCGGAGAATTTTCGCACCGATAGATTTGATTTCGAAATTTCCGTAATTTTTGGTGCAATGAACAGTGCGCCGCATGATCTTCGACTAGTTCTAAACAGGAAATTTACATAAAAAGCTAAGATGATATATTATTATAGAATAAGTTCACAGTATTACAACCGGGGCTAAATATCATCTTGCTGCGGTTGCCTAGTGTTGCTCGTACTGAACACCAGTCTTAACAACCGTTAGTGACCTTGATTTCAGAGGTTGTGATCCACCAATCTTTTGTTTACAGGTTCAATTCTGGTACCTGCACTTTACTTGACATCTCTTGTCAGATGTCAGAATATTTCCATCAACTTGCGTTCTTACCTAAACGTGAACAGTTACCATATCTTGAAACAAAGATGACGAAGTTACCTGTTGGATTCGCAATAGGGCTCCTGCGATATCCCTGTTGCTGCGTGCCTTTGTTTTACATCATAATATCACTAGAGAACATGGCAACAAGTGCTTCCTTCGCAACTAAAGCTAGAGTGATCGGAGAGATGAACAATTTCACTGGAAATCGCCACCTGTCAGACCATGAAGTCGCGATTTTGAATAGAGCCGCAGAATTTGGAATTCGGCAGATGAGCCCGGAAAACAAGAAAATCAAAGTAAGAGGGATTTTAGGTTTCGAGAAAGAAAGTGAGCCAGGTACCCGGGTGTTGTTGAAACTACATGTTTTGTATCAGGAAGAACGCGGGCCTCTGAGAGACAGATATCTTAGTGTTTATGTAAATAAAAATCAAACTGGTGGTGTGAAATTTAAATTAAATTCATCGCAGAGGAAGGAGGAGCGAATATCACGTGATGTTACCGAGAAACGTTCTTGCGATCAACTTAGCAGTGAGGCGAACTGTGCCAAATGTGGATTCAATGGCATCTGCGTCCAAGGGACTGCGAGAATTTCACCTTGGCTGAAATTTGCCTTAAAAACACAGCGAGAGCTGCAGATCGACGTTCCTGCGGATCATGTTCAGGTCCTTGGAGCGCATAATTCTTACAACAACAGAGCAAGTGGTTATGGAGATTTAGATGATTGTCATTGGCCGCTTAGGACAGATGACGTGTGTATCTCTCTAGCCAATCAGGAGTTCAGTTTCACAGATCAACTGAACATGGGCGTGCGAAATATTGAAATTGACCTCTGGGATTGTTTCGGGAAGATTCGAATGAGTCATGGCAATAACGAAATGAAAGTAGGATGTTTACCGTGGGATAAAGAATTCACCGAGGGAATGAAGGAAATTTCAAATTGGACTCGAAAATCCGAAAACAGAAATGAGATCGTTGAAATCTATTTCGATGACCATACAACCGAGAGCGCGGATTGGCCAATTAACCATGCTATTAAAAAGTATTTTGGTAACAAGGTGTTAACACCAGCTGACTTAAAAATGAAATTTTCGCATAGATGGCCTACCATTAGAAAAATGCGCCAAATAAAGAAGACAGTTATTTTTATTGACGAAAACAATGACCATTCTGGGTGTTATCTTCATCAACACTTCTGGACCAAAGGATTGACCGTCAACAGCTTCTCTCCACAACTCAAAAATTGCTCTGCAGTCGGAGACAATAAAGAAGCTGTCAGAATCTATAGCGACAGCACTGTATACGGTCCGCTTTGGAACGGAATCAAGCAACAAGGAACTATCATGGATTTTAAGAAATATTTGTTATGTGGTGTCAGATTACCTTGCGCAGACCAAATAAATTCAGAGTTAATGAAAACTGCAGTATTTACATGGGCCGAATTGGAACCAAAACAT
>OZ026604.1:29419117-29459117 GCA_964020085.1 Micromussa lordhowensis | reverse complement strand
TGGACCATATTTCAATCATCAGTAATACATCGAAATTTTGAAGTCTAAATTGAGCCCGCGAATTTTGACTTCCGGATCTTAGAATCCTTCACTGAGACTGATAGGTCGAAACATTTTGCTTTCAGAAAAAAAGCCATGAAATACGCAATTTGTCTCATGTACTTTTGTCTAGGCTGCACAACTTACTGCCCTCTGAGGTCGCAAAAAACAACAAGCATTTGCCTGCTGAAACTCAATGCCAGTGTTCGTGATGCCGTAATAAATGTCATACCTGATTGTGAGGGCTTTGTATCTGTCTATTAGGCGAAAATCAAAACATTATTGACAGGTAGCAATTAAAAGGCTTACGTCCTGATAAGGCTCGAGCTGCGAGCGATAACAAAACAAAAACCACAAAGGGGTGGAACTATGCAGAAACAAAGGGTCGAAGTAACTACGACAAGGGCGCAAAATATGGGGCAACAGAAACTTAGAAACCTGAAAAAATTCCTGACAGAATGGAGGGATGTGAATTAGCGTCCCCCCTAGAGTCCCGCAAATACGCGCCGCTTACAACCGATGCTCTTTGCATCCTTTAGGAATCACTCTGCAACGAGGGAATCTGAACATCTCGAAGACTTTGCAGGACTGGAGCTGTAGCAGTGGATGTGCACCTTCTCCACATTGTCGATTGCCACGATGTTCAAACGTTGTATTTCCCAATATGTTTGGTGGATCAGGAAAGGTAAGTGAGGAGAGTGACTGGAGTGGTGATTTGATATGTGCAGTCAGCCTCTGAGGTGGCTTTTGTTTCGTTACCAACTGGCTGCTTAGTTTTCAAAGATTATTTTCATTTTGAAGCTTAAACTATAGGTAAAAAATATATTATATTTTCAAGGGGTAAAAACGAAAGTTTGAATAGAAAAATCCCAAAGTAGTGAATGCAAAAAATTCCAGTGTTTTAATCGAGGGGCAGAAGAGACCCTCAATTGATTTAACTGCGTGTATTTGACCGCTTGGTCTGAGTGTATCTTTTCAAAACAGTAAAACTTTTACAATTCAAAATGGAGCAGAAGTAATGAGATACTTGCAAAGCGGGATTGTATTGTAGCAAGTCTGTAGTTTTTATGAAAATGAGAAGTTGAAATACGTTTTTGTACTAACAGGTTCAGGTCCACGTGTCTCTGAGCCATACAGAGGAAGGTTCACGTGTCCACTCGCCTGCTGCTGTGTGGGTTGAATCTGTCAGTGCACGTGGATTCGAGGTCTGTGTACGCGAAGCAGGAATCGGGACAAATGGTAGCGGAATAATCAACTGGTTGGCGTTACAAGATCATCCGCAAATGACTCATGGAAGCGTTAACTTTATCGGCATTTGGACTACAGAAACTAAATGTGAAACGGTGACCTTCTCGCAGGTTAGACAAATAGTAAGACAAAAGAAGCAGTTTTTTCTTTCCAACCAGATTAAAGTGAGATAATGAAAGTCAGTCGAGAAAACTTCTAGCCTTAAATTTAACAAGGCTAAAAACTAAAATAACCGAATCATTTATCTATACAAAACAAGCAGTTGGTCTTTCCTAAAAGTTCAACTACTTCAGCTTAAATTGTAAAGTTGCCAAACTTTCTCTTGTTTGCATTATCATCGACAAAGCTTGCAGTAACAAGTTTGACCTGCATGTCGGATTAGGTCTGGGTTATTTATCAGTATAGCCGTTTGGAAAATATGTTGATATAGGGTAAAAAGTTCGTTAAGCTGTTTGGTTGTGTTTTTTTAGCTCGCGTCTACTTGGGAAACCAAACACATCGAGAACAAAAGCTTTATACAAACAAACTAGAAAGACTTTCCAAATCAGATGAAATCTTCAGTTGCTGTCATCGCGCCAAAAGTACAAGCCGCTTGATCAACTTACAATTTCGCCTTGCAGCAGCATCGAGCAGACAGGTTACGAGAATTAAAAAAAATATCAACAAATACTAGAAGATGTAGCAGCAAATTTCTCAGAAATGAAGAAAAATACAATCCATTGATTTTATTACAACTAGGCTTGCAGCTATCAGCTTACATCCGTTCAAGTTGTGTGGGTTCATGTAGCTTATAAGTAGGCTACAAGGGATATATATCTTACACGTAAATTTTGATTTGCAATAATAATAGTAAAAATGGAACCTTAGCAACACCACTATCCCCTCCTAAGGTTAAAAAACTAATTATGTTATTAAATTTTATCTAGAACTTAGTATTCTAAACAGGATGTGAATTCATTGCAGAGCTTTGGTGGAAGACCGGCTGTGTTTGTGTCAGCTAAGTACACGCGTGATACAAAGCCCGATGACGCCATGTATGTTTGGTTGGAGAACGCGAACTCCCGAAGTTTCGAGGTGTGCATCCGGGAATTCTTGCCATTTGATGGAAAGCACCAAGATACGGCTGTGGTAAGTTTCCCATAATGATTCTCGATTATTTTATTTTACAAAGTCTGGCAATTTACAAGAGGAAAGAAAGGGTCAGGAAACATTATTTTTGTCGCAGTTAAGATTCATTAAAATTCATTGTTTCAAAGTTCATTGTAATTATTCGAAATAAAGTTTCGCAAATTTTTGTCTCGACTCCATGAAATTGACGCATTTGAATTCATGCGGAAATCGAGTCAGATGAAATTAACCAATAATGGTTAACAGGCAGTTAAATAAATCGTAATCTACGAATACCAATTAATAGCAAATTTTAAATCCACACAGCTTGAAATTACTGACTGAAATAATCGACTCCATGAAATTTACTAATTTGAATACACGTGAAAGTTGAGTCAGGTGTAATTAGCCAATCGTGGTCAACAGGCAATTTTATCAATCATGCCGGCATAATTCGAGTTTCATGCTGTTTTCACAGGACTGGTTTGCATTCGCCAGTAATGGGTCTGATTTCAATTTTACGCAAGCTGGTGAAGTGGTTTTTCCCAACAGCGGTAGCCCCACCGCTAAAGATAATTATGGTTTCTGTCAGGTAAGTTTTATTTCTTTTGTCATTCTCAGATTCCTCTCCGTCTTTCCAGTGGTTTAGAAGTGGCCAGCTCATTATCGAATTGATCAAGGATGGGCATTTTAAAGGAAATTACTCCCTGTGCGAGTTCAGTTTAAGTACTGTTGCGAAGAAAAGATTTATAAAAGGACTAATTAAGGGCCTGTATCCTACATAGAAAGTCGAGGTCATGATATCTTATAAGGGAAAAAAAATCTCAAAAGATTGGTAATTTAACTCGAAGTGTTCTGACCCTTGTATCCCTTCTACTTCCCACAGGAAGTGCAGTATAACACGACATTTTATGAGTCGCCAGTTGTCCTGTTGCGAAGAAAAGATTTATAAAAGGACTAATTAAGGGCCTGTATCCTACATAGAAAATCGAGGTCATGATATCTTATAAGGGAAAAAAATCTCAAAAGATTGGTAATTTAACTCGAAGTTTTCTGACTCTTGTATCCCTTCTACTTCCCACAGAAAGTGCAGTATAACACGACATTTTATGAGTCGCCAGTTGTCCTGGTTTCAGCTCATCATCAATATAACCGTCAAAACACAAAGAATATTCCACCAGAAAATAACATAGTTACAGCCTGGGTTGAGGTAAGACATGTATTTTAATCAAATTACTCCAGTGATAATTAACTATTCGCTACTTGCACATACCCATAATCCTTTGCGTTGTTGGGGGGTAACCATTAGAATAAATGTATGGTATCATGACAAAAACTAGTTCGGTGAGCTCGCAAAACCAGCTACTAATGCTTAAAAATGCACCAGAATTTACCAAAATCATGATAGGAGAAATGTAGATGATTATTTTTTTGACTAGAAATCGTCTTGTAATTTTACAGACGATGTATGGACAAAAAAATTTTTCTCTACATTTAGTTATAAACTAGGACAAATTTCTCCTATCATGATTTTGGTAAATTCTGGTGCATTTTTAAGCATTAGTAGCTGGTTTTGCGAGCTCACCGAACTAATTTTTGTCATGATACCATACATTTCTTCTACTGGTTACCCCCCAACAACGCAAGGGATTATGGGTCATGTGCAAGTAGCGAATGATCGAGGAAAATGGATTTATGGGTATGGTCTGAAGATTTAACCCTCTCAGTCGAGATCTTCCCAACTGCACGCTTTTGCAGTTTCTTATTTTAAGTAATTATCACCATGATCTTGGCGTTTCCAGGGCGACCTTATTTTGAAAGACTTTTTCAAATTTCGAACTTTGCTGTTTTCAATTAAATTTAATTAAACTTGCTCACAGTTTCTCAGAAGAGACCTTTACTATTTAGTTAATTTTAGCTTTCTGTATCGGTGTTGACTTTTCCCGAGGAATTTTCGGCGGTTTGTAACGTTTTTCATTTCAAAAATCATAAATATAGCCCAGTCTGAGTAGAGTTTAAAAGCTTTATCTGTCTACAGGAGGCGGGTGTCTCGTCTATGACAATTTGCGTAAAGGATTTGAGCGGTGCAGGAAGTAAACACGACCCGGTTTCAGTAAACTACATTGCTATTGGAGGTTAGTATTTTGCATAGGTAATCATTTGGAATACATAAGCATGACTGAATGTTTCAAAGACTAACAAAGCCTGAAGTTTAAGTCAAATTGCACGAGAAAAATCATGTTTACTTGTGAATAATATACCTTGAAGAAATAAACCGCTTACAACATAGGCCTATACATTGACCACTTCTGCAGCGTTTAGAGCCTTTCACGGTCTTCTAAATACTGTCACAAAACTTCCTTACATGTTCGTAAACTTTCTGATAACGTTGCAAAGTCTTCGGAATTGCTCGGTGACCTTGAGCGATCTTCGGTTTTTCTTCAGAAGTCGTCAGAAATTCTTCGGGTAATCTTCGAAAATTTTTGAATCTATTTGAAAGTCTTCCACTGATGTTCGGTTAACTTCAAGCTTTTGCTTTTTTGACAATATCCCCCTTAGGCAATAAAGGTACTTGTGTCAGAATGGCTAATGTCTCAAGACTCTTGCGCAATGTTTAAGGAATCACATCTTATTTATATGATTTTGTTATCATTTAAGACCTGGATCCATGTTTGGACGTACATTGTGAATCGTTTGGTGTATGCAAGACTTACAGCGCCCATGAAGCTCGTTGTGTGTGCAACAAAGACTGCCCTTCATACCAGGACCCAGTGTGCACTGCAAATGGAACAACATACGACAACAAATGCCTGTACGAGTTAAGCTACTGCAGGGGACTGGACAATAGTACTATGTATCATCCAGGGAGCTGCGAGGGTAGGTCTTCTGACACAAAAGAGGCATTCAGTATGTAACGAGATGCTGTATGACCTTTCAAAAACAGATATTTCGAAAGTAGAAAAATCGAAGGGAAAGTACGACCTAAGAAGGGACTGCAATTGATTTATTTTTAGAGAAAAATTTGACATTTATCCAATCCTATTATCTTGCATTACTTGTTTCTAGGTTTTCCATTTGCTCGCGGCCATGTTGAGATCCTTCGCGTCCCCAGATGGTCTGATTCAGACTGCAAGACAGTTATTTTCCCGCCTTACCGGTTTTATCCGGAAAAAGAAGTTTATGTACAGGTCTCGGTAAACCACATAAACCTGAATGACTCGTTAACAGTCCACCACGCGATTGCCTCTTGGACGGAAAATGTCAATACGCAAAATTTCACAGTCTGCGCCATGCAAGCTGGGAGAAATGGCAAGACTTCTGATCACTTTGCCACTGTGGATTGGATGGCGTACCAAGGAGCTCCGATTGAAGGATTGGCAGGCAGAGTTAAGATCCAAAACTGGTGGTCTGGGACAAAGTGTGCAGATATTAAGTTTCCAAAGGTAGGGTTAATTGATAAACTTTAAGACGCATTTCGTACATGTAAATTGTGAGGATCACCTCCTAGATGTCTGGGTAATTGCGTTAAGGGGCAGATTGAATTTCATCTTGAATTTCTATAAAGATCTTTTGATCATTCTCTGAAACGATATAAACTCTAAACCCAGTTTTCTAGCAACTGCAGTCATTGAAATGAGTACAAGCGAAGCCTTAACTAGTTAATTTCTAAAGTGAGATGCTGTTCAGTTTTAGTGTCCTAGTTTTGATTCATCAAGTTTAAACAAAGGAAATCATAAATGTGACGGTTTTTGGATAGCTGATCTAATAAATATAGATTTTCACGGGTTTTTCGCTTCATTTTCTCCTTAGTTTTAGCTTCATTCGAGTAGATATATTAAACACCGGAAACAATATCTCAGTAAACACCTCAGAGTTCGTCAAAATACTCCACTGCGTGTCGTATTTTCAACTGTTGTGTCGGTGTTTGAAAAAGTTGTAAAACAAAGTGTCTCTATTTCATATGCTACTTGCTTAACCGCAGGACACTTTCAAGGAATATCCTGTTACTCTTGTGACGTCAGAACACCTAAGGAGTGGAAAGAAGTATGATGCCGCGCTGATCTGGACAGAGGATGTAACCAGAGACTCATTTAAAGTCTGCCTTCGAGAAATGCAAAACTTTGATGGAAAGCATGAAGACATTTATGTGGTATGAGTATGAGTAACTTATTATTAAGAGTCTGTCCATAAAAAACTAGGCAGAACCAGGCAGAAGGAAATACAGCTCAAATCACCGATTTCGAACAACCTTGGCACAAATGTTGGGTTTGGTGAGTGAATGATTGTGGCAAAAAAGTAGGTTAAAATATTTTATTCCCTCCAAGTTATGGGGACCCCCCTGCAAAAATGGCCATTTGACACTAATTTCTGCAGTTAATTGGCTGTCTTTGGTTTAGTATTTGTGCAACAATTAAGGTCATGCGAAAAAGAAATCCACTGGACCACATTCTAAAATCAGTCTCAAAGCAAAGATATTCATTTAAGGTATCAGTGTACCCCAAATTTGATCATTTTTCCAAAAAACGTTTTTTCGCTTTTTCTGATAGATCGCATTGCGACCTTTCATTTAAAAAAAATTCTATGAAAAAAGATTGATCCTAAGCAAAGTTATTAACAGAAAACGTTTCTTCCCATTAATTATCTCTAATTGATAGCTGTCAACACGTTGTCACGAGAAGTAAACTTGCATCACGTGACAGACACGATGTTCGCGAGTTTCACACGTTTGTGTTTGTATTTCTAAAATTGGTCGTCGACGTGCTGCTTCGAGTGTTTTGCTTTTGTATATTTTACATGTAGATTGAAAAGTTTATAGTATTTCTATTCCATGTCATCGAAGAAAAAACGAAGTCCGTGTCCTTTTGCAAGCGCGAAGAAACCTTCAAAGTTTCGAAATCATTCGATAAGGATCGAGTTGATGTTTTAGCAGCTAGCGACCTAGGTTCCTACTTTGAACAGGAGAAGTTGATTTCACAAGACGAGGAAGAACAAAGTCGATGGGAGAACGAGACTGTTAGCGCTAGCCGGTCGAAAATTGAAGACAAAGACAAAGACGAACCTGCAGAACCAGACTCACAAGAGTCGTGGCAAAAGTTGGCCGGTTGAACAATTGTTGCCGGCAATCGCTTGCAAGAAAATCTCGAGAAATCAGTTACCCCGATTCTCGCATTTCTCTAATCATGAGTTGTTTGGCGCTTTCGCCGTTCGAAGTTGTAACTTCTTGATCTGCACGCGTACGTGCCCGTTCATTTATGAGAACGCTTTTTACTTGTCTTCGGCATCATTCAACCTGTTTCGTTAGATGGATGGTGAATCTGCATTAGCAAAGACATTTAAAACATGGAAAATGAAAAATTAAACGAAAATTATTTCCTTACTATCCTTGTACGCGAGCGGCAGAATCCAAAGGATATTTCCCGCCAGGAGCAACATTTGAGTCCGCTTTGTTATTGATGTGAGCTCTATTGTTAAAGTAAACTGAGCCTTTACTTGGTCTATCAACGGGTAATTAACTTTCACACGTTTTGTGTAATTATCTCATTACACCGGAAGAACGCCCAAAAGTATGTTTTTCTTCGTATCTCGAAACGAAAATTTCAGCAAGTGAGGCGCACATTTTGAGTTCGTTTCCGGCGAGTTTTCAACGTTTTTCGCTGAAATTTGGAGAGAACGTTGCCCGATAATCAGGCAAAAAAACGGTGTCGGGGAATTTTCATTTTTGGCTTCTTTCAAAAGTTATGACCTTTTTAGTGAAGAGAATGCATGTTTTATTAACTCTCAAAGTTTAACTGCGTGTCAGAAACAAACCAGACAAGTAATCAAAATTTCCCGACACCGTTTTTTAGAGAAAGGTGTCAAGAAGACATAGCGATGTTGATCGTGTTCTCCCGATCAAATCTGACCGGAAACGAACTTGATTAGTGAACCTCTGTACTTTGGGAAATAGCGCGCTATATTCGGAAAACCGTACATTTTTTTATGTCAATGAATATACCTTCGTAATCTACAATTATTAAGCTCTCAGAAAATATATACTTTATTGGGGTTTGCGTCAAACGTCCGACTGTAAAGCGGTGCCAAAGAATGTTGGTCATTTGGGGTACACTGATACCTTAAACTAGGCAAGCTGATTTTTCTCCGTGCATATTTTGTAGTGTTGTGAATAGCCTTTAATTGCAACGGGCATGACCAAATACACATTATTCCGGCATGGATAGTGAAAGCAACTTCTGGAGACTTCAATATTTTTTCTGTGCTGGCGTACTGTTTACACAGGACGTTACGATTTATTGCTGTTGCATGAATATCCACTAAGATACAAAAGCCGTTTTTCTGTCTTAACCCAACTCTAAATCACCGAGAAATAACTAGCTAAGCATTTCCTATCGATTGCGAGTGAAAATGCGGTGGAAAGAAGTACTTGACGCACTTCTTTCAAATATTTTCGGAGCTATATTTTGTGGCATTGTCACGTTATCTATATAAATACTGCAGAAGATTCAACTCACAAGTTCTCAACTATCCTAAAAATGCATACTTTTGCGGTTCACATAAAGTCATATGCGATTTACACCTCACGATGGCCCAAACACTTCAAACAATGAAATCTGGGTCTCGCCATGTATTTTATTTTCAGAACTGGTTGACATTCTCTAAGCTACATAAACCACTTTTCACTGAATATGGCTCTGTGAAGTTTCCAAACACCAACCCGCCAAAAGATGAAGATAACAACGCCTATTGCGAGGTACGGTGAAGTCGTAACGTGCCAGCTATGATGTTAGATCACTTGACGTAAAATGGCGTAATGTGTTTTCACCATCTTAGTTTTTGGTATTTCTTTATGAGGTCAGAAAACAATATGCCGTACATTTGCGGACAAAAATAAATGACAATAAAATGATGTTTGAATTTCAAAAACAAGATGATCGACGTCGAAATCACAATAAACAAAGTCGAAATAGCAGCATTTGAACATCAATTGACTAACTATTCGAATCCAATGACACATTCACTGAAGTTCAAGTTGAAAATGTGAAACATTTTTTTCAGATAAGTCGAAGTTCAAAAATATCACCTTCAAAATGTCGAAGTTTTGGATAATATTTTGAACTTCAACCTACGAAATTCGCATTTATTATTTCCATGAAAGCATAATTTAAACTTCAAATTCTCGTTTGACGTCACCTTCAAATGAAATCATCATCAAACAAGTTGTTTTCTGAGATTAAAAACTGTCGTTCGAAACGGCAGTAATCGAAGTCGAACTGGCAAAACTTCAATTCGAAAGGAACCGGAAATACATTACTTACAAGGACACCGGAACAGGAAGTTGTACACGAGACTACCGCTGGACGCCCAGGAACGCCTCGGAACTTGAACGAAGAAAAGAACGAAGATCATCTTCGTTCTTTTCTTCGTTCAAGTTGGCCGCTCGTTGTCTTCCAAACGTCGAAGATTTTTTCGAGGGTTTTCTAAGACTGCTAGAGACATCAGAAAATAACTTACACTCTGCGACATACGACAATTCAGAATTTTTGTTTCGCCGGCTTGATGCCCACGAAAGAACTCTGTCAACGCTTATGAATAGGATTGAGCAAACGTATCATGGAGTTCCTCAAGTACACGATCTTACCCGCGACTTACGTACCTTATTAAGTCATACATCAAACTTGAGAAGTCATTACGAAAGTAGGTTTTTCCTTTGTTTGGAGAGAGACAGTGATGAGCATTTGCGAATCATTGTAAGTAATTCCTTAAATAGACGAGATCAAGGAGCGGGACCTGGCAGGCCAAGGGTTCGTGTAACTCGTGAGCAGGTCCAAAGTCTCAATGAAGATGCAGGCTTCACTTGGAGCGAAATTTCAAGAACTCTGGGAATATCCGAAAGAACATTGCGCAGAAGACGTCATGAATTTGGAATGAGACTTGAAGGAAAAGAGTTCTCGAGCCTATCTGACAGCGAGTTTTCATACCAGTTGCAAATTTTAGGAAATTTTGAAGATCTGAAATATAACATATATAACAAATATAACATTACTTGCGTTATTTTAAATGGCGATAAAAAACCTGAAAATTTATATGAAAATGAAAGGCATACGTTAAACCAATTTTCTTTTTTTTTTTGGGGGGGGGGGGTGGTGGGCTAATGTGGGAAGGGTGTATGGTACTACCCTATGTGTCCTCCAATTAAAAATGTTTGTCTGACTGCCCTATAGTATATGGCTGGGTCAGGGTATGTTTTCATACATTTTAACAGAAAGAGAAAACAAACAGCGGTTACAAACATAACAGTAAGGTTTCGCATGGTATATTTAACTTGACGTTTCGTATGCTACAACATACATCTTCAGAAGTGACGGTTACAAAATATGACGAGATTTAAAAAGACAAAAACTAAAGCGAGGCATTGGTAACTAGCTAGACAACAATGGAAAAAAAAAACTACATCCGGTGTGAATTAATAAAGAAGGAGATTTTCACTACCGACGTTTTCATTTAGGGCGGGTTTCAAGTCCCGTATTAACAATGTTTCCTTGATTTTACACTGTAAATCACATTGACCACTTGCTAAGATCTCAAAATGGTCCCATTTGATGTTGTGACCAGTGGAAATCGAATGCTCAGCAACAGCGGAGGCGTGACCAATTTGAGTGAGAGCTTTGAAGTGCTCAGTCTTTCTGTCATGTAATCTTCTTTTAGTTTTGCCGATGTAAAAAGCATCACAATCCCAGCAACTGGCTTTGTAGACTTCTGCGACCGGTTAAAACGATCTTTATAAGGAAAAGGCCGAAAAACAAGAATATTCATACATTTTGTTTGAGATATGGTAAAATTCAGCCTTCGCAGGTGTAGTTGTGCCTTGTTCTTGACACAAAATTCTTGAAACCCACAGCAAAAAAACTGCCAAGAAACACGATTGGGAAAGCATGAAAATGTGGTTCTGCACGATCCGAATGAATTCGCGCCAAAACGCATCGTCTCAGATCCCGTATGCAATAACGTCCAGCGGTAGTCTCGTGTACAACTTCCTGTTCCGGTGTCCTTGTAAGTAATGTATTTCCGGTTCCTTTCGAATTGAAGTTTTGCCAGTTCGACTTCGATTACTGCCGTTTCGAACGACAGTTTTTAATCTCAGAAAACAACTTGTTTGATGATGATTTCATTTGAAGGTGACGTCAAACGAGAATTTGAAGTTTAAATTATACTTTCATGGAAATAATAGATGCGAATTTCGTAGGTTGAAGTTCAAAATATTATCCAAAACTTCGACATTTTGAAGGTGATATTTTTGAACTTCGACTTATCTGAAAAAAATGTTTCACATTTTCAACTTGAACTTCAGTGAATGTGTCATTGGATTCGAATAGTTAGTCAATTGATGTTCAAATGCTGCTATTTCGACTTTGTTTATTGTGATTTCGACGTCGATCATCTTGTTTTTGAAATTCAAACATCATTTTATTGTCATTTATTTTTGTCCGCAAATGTACGGCATAAAACAACTTCTAGTTAATACTAAACCACTAGAGTTTCATAAAAGGAGGATAAAAGGCATGAACTTGAAAACATAGCTTCCAAGGAAACAGCAAGATCTTTAGGCAAACTGTCGTCTTGTCAAAGATAAAAAGATGTTAAGTCAGAACATGAATGTGGTGCCCGTTAACTCAGGTTTCTTAGAATGATGTGTAAAAATGCCGGTTCAGTTAAAACAGGGGCAGAATTCCTTGTTCTGTTTTTCTCATCTTCTAACCAACTGATTTTCATTTCTTAAATAGTTTGTGAACTTTGCTAAAAGCTATAATACAACGCCATCAGTTCTGTTGTCTGCCAATCATAGCACAACCGAAAGTGGAAACTTGGCACCAGTACACAACGGTATAACAGCATGGATTGAGGTAAGCTCAAAACACATAAGTTTACGATAAGTACGCGTCATACAGTACATAAACTTTCATAAAAAATCTACAAAGTGATAAGTAAGTGATAAAATTTCCATTTCAATTTACTGAGCTTGGTTACTAAGAGTCATGTCACATCAGATTTCAGGTCCACCACGTTTAATCCACTTTGGAATACACGTCTTACTCCCTTCCATCTGTTAAGTTACTGGGGCACACACTCGATTCCTAGCTTTCGTCAGCCCAGTCTTGTTCTCATTTCGCCAACCAGCTCAGAGACTAAAAGCACTATTATCATTGTTTGGAATGTCCCCAATTAGCTTTTCTTTGAAAAAGCTAAATACCTTGACATTATAATAAAGTTTTAATTCACTCAGGCTTCCCGATTTCCAGTCGTGCTGCTGCTATTTATGAAATTAATTTAATGCCGCTAACATGAAGTGTTACCCTACACTGTACGGCCGTCTCTTCTATCATGACTAAAACTTGTCTTTGGCATTTCAGAATATGAATACGACTGGCTTCAGAGCTTGCGTCAAGGAAATATACGAGACCAGATATGACCCGTTATCTGTTAGCTATGCGGTCGTAATTGGTCAGTCAATATTACATAGATATTACTTATACTCATACAATATAGAACGTATCTAAAAGTGCATAACAATAAGAAAAGATGGATGGTGTTTTTTCTAGAGTTTGTAACAATCAGCCTCAGAAAAGCTTGCCTAATTCTGTGTTTAAGTATCTTTGACTGTGAAATGCATTTAGCCACTGTCATCAGAGTTACGTGCACAATCTACCCGAGTTACATTGCAGGTGAATTTAAAATAGATATTTAAAACGTTCTTCTCAAGCAAAGCCGGAACTCCGGAAGCACAGAAGCCTTAAAAACTATAGCTTGTAAGGTGTTAAATCCATTCTCGCTTTCATCTTTGCTGCACTTCGTGTCCATGTTTCCAAGCTCAATCACTTCCCAGTTCATATTTGTTTCTATCAAGAGATCGCCAAGGTCACGTTTATTGGAGAACAAAATGCGATATAAAAATATTTTGCGTTTTTTTGCTAGATATATGTGATCCTGGATGGAGTTATTTCAATGGTTATTGTTACTTCACGAGTGAAACCTGCACAAACTGGACAAAAGCAGTGGCCAAATGCCACGACGAAGAATCAGTCCTTGCAGATGTCTACAGCAATGAGGAGAATGTTTATCTGCAACATCGCCACAATGGTGAAAAATCATGGCTGGGCTTAAATGACATAACAACAGAAGGGGATTTTTCTTGGGTAGATCGTGGACATGGAAACTTTACTGCTTGGGCCAAGAATCAACCAAATAACTTCAAAGGAGAAGATTGTGTACACGCACTTGGTGCGAAATTCAACTTTGAATGGAATGACGTGCCTTGTAGCGATTGTCACCAGTACACTTGTAAAAAAGGTACGTTAGGATGTGAGCGTTAGAATATATAAAAAAGTGCAATTATTGATTTGGTCATGTTTATATTTTTTAACACAATGCGTAAGACCGAAGACTTGGAGACTACTGCATTAAGAGGCCTCTTAAAAATTACGAAGATTGGGCAAGTATCGACAACAACAATTAATCGGCAATAACAATCTGACAACAAACAGATGAGGGTGCCAGCTATTGAGGTATGGTTGGTCTAATTTGGCTGAAAAAGGAGAGGGTGATTGTTCGCAGGAAACATGCTACTGAAATCGGAATGCCCAAAGTTCATGATACCCCCATTGCTTCTTGACCATTCAGCAAGTTAAGCCAAATTTTGATTTGCACAAGCAATTCCAAACTTAAATTTTCTTCATTGTTTTCACCAAGAGGAATAACAGACCTGCGCGCCAAGCGAGAGCTCTCTAGCTTTTTTGCATCCTGATGCCATAAATAATGAAGTGCTAAGTCAGTGATATTTCTATTTTTTTCATTAGACCTCAATGAATGTGATACGAAGACTCATTACTGTGACCAGAGCGCCTTCTGTGCAAACACACATGGCTCTTACGATTGCACGTGCAGCCAGGGACATGTCGGAGATGGTTTTGCTTGTTACAGATACGCAAGTAAGATTTTTTTCCTTAGCCAAGCTTTTGTTTGAAATTGCATGCTTTCGTTGAGTGCTCATGGTCATCCCTCACAGAATAGGGACATTTTAATGCCGCGATGCGAGAAAACGTTTCCAAATATACAAGTAACGAGTGCAGCGTCGCATTTGCTCATAACTCTAATTTATGTCAATCACTCAGCCGGGAGATCCTTAAGAAATTTTGCATTAAGTTTTAAGGACCGCTCTGTTAGGCTGAGGATCGATTCGTAATTGCTAATTTTGCATGAGGTGTGATTGTTTGTTTTTTTGTTTTTTTGTTTTTACTCTTTATTGTTTATTGTTTAGGTAATTAATTATGTTTACATTTCTTTTTTACTATTACATACAACACTAACATTACCTACACTACTGAAACTTCTTACAATACAATCGTTACTTACACTACAATTACAAACACTACAAATATTACAGATGCTCTGCCTTCACAACTAATAATACAAATCTTACTCTACATTTTACTCTAATTACACAAGCACCACTTACTCCTTTACAAAAAAGAATGGATTGTTATTCAAAACAAGGTTCCATTTTGCCTGAAAATATTTTAAGTTTAAGATGCTTTGAGAGGCTATAAGCTTTTCAATTTCATATTTTCTCTTGACTACATCTTCGAAAGGCAAAAAGAGAGGGACTTGTTTATTTTTGCGGCAATTCCATAAATAAAGTTTACCTAGAACGATGAAGTAGTTGAGCAGGTTTGATCTCTGATCTAATATTCCTAATATAATGTTAATATAATCCAGTTTTATTTGCTTCCCGGCTACTGTTAACCAAAAGTTTTCAAATTTATTCCAAAATTCTGCTGAGAAGGAGCATCGATAAAAGAAATGTTCTAATGTTTCTGGAGAGGTCTGACAAAACGAACAAAGGTCACTTTGAATCCTTCCGATTTTAGCTAATCGGGTATTCAAAAACAAAATGTCGTTTAAAATTTTGAATTGAAAACATTGTACAAATGTTTCAACAGCAACTGATTTTGCCAGTACAAACGCTTTTTCGAGTCTCTTCTTCACTTAAATTAAAAGCTGACATTAGTTTAACGAAACCTCTAGAATGTTTGGCTTTTTCTTTAATAAGATAAGCATAAAAGTTTTTACTCTTGCTCTCAAGAGGATCAAAATCTTTGTCACCGCATTTCAGTTGAAGTGTATTTAAAACGTTTCTTTCGACAGTGAGATTCCTCAAATACTTTGGCACAGCGCAACGAACAGCAGACCACGTCAAGTAATTTGAGCCAATTAGCCCCTTGTCATTTACTATATTAAAGGATTCAACGTTGTTCCGAGAATACATCAAATCGTTGATAAAAATTACCCCGGCATTCATATAATTATGATAACAGATTGGTTTGCCGTCTATCTTTATATTACAATTATTCCAAATAATAGAGTCAGAAGCTTTAGAATCCGTTGAGAAATTTGAGCGAAATTCAGACCACCACTGCAGCATTTCTAAATAAAAAGTAGAATTAATATGATAGTCATTAATATTATAGTTGCAGTGAAAAAAGAAAAAACCTCCATAAGGTTTGAGCAAATTTCTGAGATAGCTTTTCCATGGAGACGGTTCAGGATTGAAAATTTTCGAAATCCATGCTAATCGAAGAGACTTAATTGAAGTCTCTAGATCAATGATATTTAACCCCCCATTATCAGAACTATTAATTGCAGCTCTCCTGGCTATTTTATCAGGCCCTTTCCACAAGAATTTATATATTATCGTTTGAATCAGTGAGATGAAATCCGAGGGAGGTGAGAGGATAGAAAATATATATACCAATTTAGGGAGAAGAAGACTTTTAATGATTGATACTTTACTAAATAAAGAGAGACCTCTCCAGCTCCACTGATGTATTTGTTTTTTAATTTCAGTGATCTTGTCGTTAAAATTTTTCTGAGAAGACACTTCTCCGTCATAACTGAAGTGTACCCCAAGAGCTTTTACACTTTTGCACCATTTTAGGGATAAGGGCATCTCGGGACTGTCACGACACGAACCAATCCACATTGCCTCTGTTTTAGTATAATTAACTTTTAATTTTCCAAAACGATCAAGTAATTTAAAGAGATTTTGTGCGGATGTCAAATCAAATAAAAAGGCAGTGAGGTCATCTGCATATTGGACAATTTTCCATTCCTCTAAGTCTAATTTAATTCCTTTAATATCAGTACTAGTTCGGATTGCAGCAGCTAAAGTCTCAATTGCGATCACAAACAGATATGGCGACAGAGGATCCCCTTGCCTAACACCTCTGCTTAACTCAAAATTAGCAGAAAAAGACCCATTGTTTATGATGCAACTGGATACATTATTATAAAATGTTTTAACCCATCTTACAAGACTATGACCAAAGCCGAAAATTTCTAAGCATTTAAACATAAAATTCCATTCAAGGCTGTCGAATGCCTTTTCAAAATCTATAAATAATAGTATACCCTGAATATTGAATGTTTTAGTGTATTCCATGATATCTAGAATTGATCTAGCTGCTTCCCCTATGTATCGACCTGAAACATATCCAGTCTGATTGCTGTGGATTATCTCTGGTAAAATTTTAGTAATTCGTGTTGCTATTACTTTGGATGCTATTTTAGCGTCAACATTAGTGAGCGAAATCGGTCTCCAATTCTCAAGATGGGTCCTGTCTTTACCTGTTTTTTCGATAAGTGTAATGACACCTTGCCTTTGTGAATTTGACATTTCTCCCTCTTTATAAGCCTCATTAAAGCTTTCGACCACCATTTTACCAATTGATGACCAAAATACATTATAGAATTCCATTGGTAGACCATCATTTCCAGGAGTTTTACCTAGTTGGAATGTTTTAATAATGTTTTGACATTCTTCCATTGTTATTTTTCCTTCGCATTTCTCACTTGCTTCATTTGATAACTTTGATAGATTTGGATTTTCAAAGAATAATGCTGCATCTGGAGTGTCTAACTTTGTTTTAGAACTGCTGTACAGCTTAGTGTAGAATTGCTTTTGTGCATTCATTATCGAGAGTGGGTCGGTAGAAATAACTCCACTTATGTGTAATTTTCTAATGTGTTTCTTAATATGGTTACGTTTCTCCAAATTTAAAAAATATTTACTGTTCTTTTCTCCGTGTTCGTGCCATCGTGCCCTTGCACGTATAATTAAACCTTCAACTTTTTTGTCATACATTAATTCAAGTTCGCTTTTACATCTTTCCATTGTAATTCGCGTATTGTCGCAGGGATTATCATGAAAGGCAGCTAATAATTCTTGATATTTGTCGGTTAATTCTCGTTCACGTTGTTGTCGAATTTGTGATAAACGCTTTGAGAAAATAATAGAATCGGTTCTAATATTAAATTTTATCCAATCCCAAATTGATCTTCCGTCTTTGAGATCCTTTGCTTCCTCAAGCCAAATAGGCAATTTATCATTATTGATCATCTTTTTATATTCTTCATTCGCCAGTAGCGCCGTATTCAATTTCCAATAGCCAGGACCTCTGTTATTTTCCTTAATTTCTTCGAGTTCTAGAAATATTGCAGAATGGTCTGATTTTATCCACATTTGTAACTAAATCATGCAGTTTATCCGAGATCAACCAGTAATCTAATCTGCAAAATATAAAAGGAGAACAACGAGCCCAAGTGAAACTCTTTTGATTTGGATTCTTTATGCGCCAAATGTCATGGAGACTAAATTCATCTTGAATTTCTTCAATACATTTTACGACATGCCTTCGGGGAACTTGAATTCCACCTTTTTTATCCAAATTAACATTCAAGGGACAATTAAAATCCCCTCCCATAATTATGTTTTCTTCATTTCCGAAATCATTGGTTCTTAATAGATTTGAAAGTTTATGATAAAATTGAACAGCTTCAGCGTCTTTGTTGGGCCCGTAGATATTTGCAATTGTATAATTTTCCTCTTTAATCAAAGCTTTGAGCAGCAAAAGTCTTCCGCTCGAATCTGTCTGAGTCAACATCACATCAATATCAAAACCTTTCTTTATAAGCACCGCGACACCTCTTGCGTTTGTGCTCCCATGAGAAAATAATATCTCTGCACCCCATTCTTTTTTCCACTGAGCCTCACGCTCCTTACTTGAATGCGTTTCTTGTAAAAATATCAAATCGGCTTTTTGCTTTCTGCACCAGGAAAATATTGCTCTTCTTTTTTTAAAATTGCTTAGGCCTCTCACATTAAAGGATAATAATCTAATTGTATCAGGCTTCGAGTTTTGTTTACTCAGCATTTTAAATATATAGAAAAGGTCGTTTCATTACAAGGAGTAACTGCTGCCTTCTTAAATACGAATATGTTAGAAATAATTTTTTTCAATATGCATGGTATCAGTTTAAAAGTAGAGATTATTGCATCCAAGATTAAAGTGTTCCGCGCAGTGTAAGCAATAACAAAAACACACACACGCACAATGACAAAACCACACATACATATAAACGAAAGCGCACTTACCATCCTGTGGTTGTAATGCACTCCCGTCGGGATCTCCACATAAAGGCTATTAACACTCGAATTGAATTAGCTTACTTGTACTCAATTTTACACTTAAAAGCAAAAACTATTAAATAGCCAAAAGAGTATTCTCGCTCCTAGAGCTTGACATAAACTGCAATAGTACTGGTAATATTCTTAAAAGAACTACATGAGACGTTAATATCGCTGTTAATAAATCTGAGCTCGAATTAATAACTAGCGTAACGAGCGAAAAACACTATTCAATACCAGAATGTTAAAAGCGAGATAAACTAGATCAATGTTCGTACAAAGATGAGAACAATAAAATATATTTACGCTAAATATTTACAAACGTCCAAAGCGTAGACATGTTCGTAGTCCCTCCGTTAGTAAATCTATTTCACAGGAGAGTACGCTGAACGTATTTATTCATCCGGAAGCTTCAAAGATTTTAATTTTGAGCAGTTTCGATCCTTGAACAGAATTTGCGCCGGTACCGACCAAGGTATGAATGCAAATTCAACATCACTTCTTTCTTTAATCCCCTTGAGATAGTCTTTTCGAAGCTTTGCTCGGTCTTTACGAACGTTCTTTGAAACATCATCAGAAATAAAAATCTGACAGTCCAGGAACGGATTGTCCTTCAAGGCATTGGCGGCAACTTTAAGAATTTGAATTTTGTCAGAATACCTCAAAAGATAGATATGAATCGGCCTAACCGTAGGGGTGTTTGCCTCCGTGGCTCGTTGGTTGACATTCGTTCGATGGGCCCTCATTACCTCAATGTTTTGAAGTTGCATGTGTTTCTCGAAGAATTCAACTCTCAGGAAATCTTCTAAGGAATTATGTGTCGCACCTTCTTTAAGACCCCAGATAACGATGTTATTTCTCTTTGACCTATTCTCTAGGTCCTCCATCTTCTTGTAAGCTGACGCTAATTCTTCACGGCTCGCTTTGAGAGACAACTCATTATCCATATCTATGATTCGCGCGTCTAGTGAGCGGTAGCTGTCTTTTAGAGCGTCAACGTCGGCGGCGGTTTTTTTCTGTGCACTCTCTAAACTAGTTAATTTCTCAAGGATACTATTTAACTTTTCTTCTTGTAAATCCCTTGACCTGAGTAAGTCGTCCATTTTGGTTGTTGCAATACCACATATATATGTTTTAAATACCATATACAAACTTTACCTTTCCGAAAAATAAAATTTTATATTAATTGTATTTTCTCAGGAGGTCTGGAATACTCGAGCGTTGTAGGAAACGACCAAAACTCCCTGACCTGGCTTAGTAAATGGCTGGAACACGTTACGCGCCCATCTTCATACTGGAATCGCTGCTATCGGGCAACTGTAAATGGCTGGTCTTCATACACCTTTCATGCAAACTGTGACGGCAAAGGTCCATCTGTCACAATCATCCGTGTTGGGAAATACATCTTTGGAGGATACACAAGTCACTCCTGGAGTATGTGACGCACTTTTCTAATTAAACTGTAACTTTTCTTTCAAACGACATTTCTTAAGGGATCGTGTGGCGACGCTGAAAGGCAGTGCTCCAATGACAAGTATTTAAGAATTTATGTAGAAACCTAGCAAGTCACTATAGTATTAGGGGGCAAAATTAAGCCTAGTTTGGGTTTCATTAACATGGTCTTGTTACGCAGGCCAAATCACTACGCTGGCGAGAAAACGGTTGCAGCTTTTACAGTGACATTTAGGAAATGTGGGAAAAAACACAGTATAGCCACTTATAAATTATGAGACACATTCTAATCACTCTCTTATTATTTTTCTCATCAGCTTACAGCTGTGGATACCGGTACAGTTCGACCGCCTTTCTGTTCTCTTTGGTTAACAAGCCAGGCTGGGCGCCAGTAACTTTTTCGCCACCAGGAACTTATGATACTTCTAGCTACATTACCTACAGTTGCTACAGCTATGGACCTACCTTTGGCGGAGGACACGATATTCACATTGCCCATTACCGCTCAGGATCTTATTCAAACCTTGGATATACCTACAACCCACCAGCTGGCTACAGTTATGGGAGCTCATTTACGCGATCATTTCTGGCAGGCAGTTACTACTTTCTACCTGACGAAGTCGAAGTCTTCTACGAAACAACTTAAATCACCTAATTCGAAATCCTCGATTGACATGAGTACTCGGGATCAACTACTCCATTAACTTGAGAACATAATTGCAGTTTAAATACTATCAAAGAAATCTCATTTGACCAGTATTTTTTAAATTGTTTGTTTGTTGATTAAGTTCTGAAAAATTCATAAAAGATTCCAACAAAACGAAAATATAAGCATTTGAAAATAACTAAACTTAACTACGTGATAGCAGTGAAAAATTATACTGAAAGAAATCCTATTCGATTAGAAATCAGTTGGCGAAATTTAGGTGCTGAACAACTCCTAAGAGATACTGACAGAACACAATTATAAGCTTTTGAAAATAATTTCAAACTTGTTAGTTGTAAGGAAGCACTGTAGCTGAGTAAATCTTGTGTGATTGATAAGTAACTAGACTAGTCATCATTAAAGTTGTGAACACACTGTGAACAAGTCTTAAAATATGTCTGCCGAATAAAGTAATTAGCTTAAGGCGGGGGTAAAGGTGAATTTAAGTGAAATTTTGGTAAGTTTAAAGAGAGGTTGAAAGGGAAAAAAAGGGTTATGGAACACCACCAGACAGTTGCCCGACCGCACAATGGCACCCCAGGTTGTTGGGCAACTGTTTGGAGTGTATCTACCAATTTTTAATTTCAAACTCTAATTTTAAAACAACAACAAATCTTCAAAATGTCCTATTTCCATCAATTTTATTAATCCTTTGAGAAAAACTATTTCTCTCCAAATATACCTAAAAATCACCCAAAAAATTACAAAACAACCCAAAACATAGATATGTGAGAAGAGCATAGAGATTCTTGATTGCTTGAAACGTAAACGAGATATTTGCATTAAAAACATAATACCCAGCCAAAATACGGCTTTCGGGTTTACCCCCGCCTTAATTTGGAAAATAATTAGCTATAGCTTAAAATGAAAATTTTAGCTGTGCAAAAAATATTGTTTGATTAGTAATTGGCTATTTTTAATCTGTTGATTATATTTTGAACAACTTTAGAATAAATATAAGCGATATAAAAATAGAACGACGTTTCTATGATTCCATGTCATCATTGTCAAGTTCAAACAAACCGAAACGATAGCTGTAGAATGGGACAAGTAGGTTAAGAAGAAAAAAAATCAATTAAAATTGTAAGTTGGCAAAGAAATAATAATTGTCGAATTAGCAATTGGTTAGGTTGCTTGTCGATTTAGTTCTCACTGAGGTCATTAAATTTTGAATTTGTTGGCTTTTTTTTAACTCTCGCCTTTCTGCTATTTCAGAGTGGGTGGGGGCATTTCTAACATTTTGGCATACTGTACAAACTCTCACTGTTTCCTCAATTTCCTGATCCATTTTTGGCCACCACATGCATGTACGGGCAATTGCTTTCATACCAAATATACAGAGGTGTTCTCAGTGCAACTGCCCCAGCATTTAGGCTCTAAAGATTGGTGGGATAAGAGAGCCCCAGAGGACACAATCCTGTTCACTGGAGAGCTCATTTCTTCTATTATGATAGGGTCTGAGGGTCTCATCAGGTCCCTTCTGGCCAACCTAACATCACAAATTGATGTACCTTACTAAGTACAGGATCTGAAAGGGTTGCCTTTCCTAGATCGTCTGCAGTGATTGGAAAAACATCACCAATTACACTCACTCTGTAGACCACACCCTCACTTTCCACTGTGGAGTCCTCATGTGGTAGCCTTGAGAGAGCATCAAAATTGGCATGGTCTTCAGATCTTTTGTATTTAATCTCATTGTCATACGCTGACAGTACCAGAGCCCGCCTCTTCATCCGAGCTGCTGCTAGTGTGGGGATAGCGAATTTTGGATTGAGAATTGCCAACAATGGTTTGTGATCAGTGATCAGGGTAAAGCTACGCCCATATAAAAACTGGGGAATTTTTTTTACACCAAAAACAATTCATAATGCTTCACGCTCAATTTGTGCAAAGGTCCTTTCATTTGAACTCAGTGTCCGAGAGGCATAGTCTATTGGCCTCTCCTCACCATCATCCATCACATGGCTAATAACTGCTCCATCTCCACAGCTGGACGCGTCAGAAGCAAGTCTCAGTTCCCATCATAGTGCACCAACGTGTGCATCGCTGGTGAGACCCTGTTTACAAGCTTCGTATGCTTGCTGACACTCTTTTGTTCATGTAGACTGGACACCCTTTCTGAGGAGCTCATGTAATAGTGCTAGTGTAGATGTAGAAATGGGTGGTAGTATTATTAGACCATGCCCAAAAAAGATCTCAACTCGTTGACATTTTTACAGCATCCACTTTCTCCTCAACTGGATGCAAACCTTCAGCATTTATCTTCATGCCCAAATAGACAACTTCCCTCTTCAGAAATTCACACTTTGCCATCTTCAAATGTAGGTAATATATTTATGCAACCTCTCCAATACCTCAGCCAAGATTTTGATATTCTCCTGCCAACTGACACCACCAATAAGAATGTCATCCTGCTTACGTACACATTTTTCTACCCCTTGCAACATCATATCCATTTTAGCTTGAAATATTTTAGGTGCTGATTTAACCCCATATGGAGTCCCTTGTGTGTGCTGATTGTCAGGTACTTACGATTTGCTTTATCAACACTTAGTTGAGCATATGCATGCGACAAATCAAGTTAGCTGGAACATTTTGATCTCGAGAGGGCAGCATACAAGTCCTGTTGGATGGGAAGGTTCATCTTCAACAGCTGAGTTGATGGTTACTTTGTAGTCCCCACAAATTCTAAATGATTTGTCAGCTTTTGGTGCAACTACTATTGGGCTTGCCCAATCTGATCTGTCAGTTTTTGCGATTACCCCATTTTTCTCCAATTTATCCAACTGCTTTTCAACTTCATCTTTTAGTGCATATGGAACTCTACGTGGCTGAATAAATATGGATAAAGAGGGTAAGTTTCTAAAGAAACTGTGGTGCTGCGTCGGTGGGGAGTATTACAAGATAATTTGGTTTATCAACTGAGTTGACCACCGTAAAGAGATTCGAGATGAATAAAATGGGGCCTTGCACCAATTTTCATGGTGATGTGTGCTTCCAACCCTTTCATGCCCTCATAGCTATCTTTGAACAACTCACTGTGTTTGGCTAGTATCATATATCAGTTTTTCCAGTTTCCTGTTTAAAACTGAAGGAGATACCCTATTAAAATAAAGGTTTCTATCTATCTAGTAAACCATAAGTTGACTTTTAGCACTTTCTGACTCGGATCTTGTTAAACTAAATATTTCACCCCATTCAAGCCTTATATGGTTAAGCCAATTTCTTCCGAGCAAAGTAGGCTTCTTCTCATAATTAGCTACAAGAGCAGTGTATATTCATGGCCCTTGTACACTACATCGCACCGCATTTTACCCGGCACACATTGTGAGGGTTTCACCCGTACAGGTTTTGAGTTCACCCTTTGACGGACGAAGTGGGAAATGACTGAATTTCTGAGCTCTTACTCATCATTGAGTAATCAGCTGCAGTGTCTACTTCCATTGTACATGGTGAACAATTTATGGTCATTTCTACAGTGTAACTTTTGATGGTAGGATTATCTGAACCAACTGCATACACAGAATAAATACTTAACTCATCATGATCATCACAACCTTCTGTGCTTGATTCTAACACACTATGAACATTACCTTTAGTTCCTGGTTGTTTGTTCTTCACGCTAGATTCAACATCTTTACTGCTACAAACTGATGCAAGGTGACCTACTTTCCTACATTTATAGCATTTTGATGACGTCAATTTACACTAAGTTGATGCAGCATGCTTACCACCACATCGGTAACATGAGGGTTCCTTAGTGTTTCCAGTTTCCAGCTTATGTACTATGCCTTGGCTGTCATTACTTGCACTGACAGGGCGGAATTCTTGGGTGTTCTTGCAATGTGGCACGCTTTCTCAAAAGTAAGATGTTCGGTGTTCAAAAGTTTATTCTGTATTTTGGGATTGTTCAATCCGCACACAAAACGGTCTCTCAGAGCTCGGTTCAGAAACAAACCATAGTTACAACGAATCAATAACTTCTTCAAGGCCACAATAAAGTCACTGATAGATTCGTCTTGTTTCTGATAGCGAGTTCCAAAATGAAAACTCTCTGCTATCTCCAATGGCGCTGGATTGTAATGTTTCTCTAATGCTTTGACAATGTCAGCAAAAGGAGCGTCTTTTGGTTTCGCTGACGCCAGCAGATTGCTCAGGAGTATTTAAACAGACAAACAAAGCGAATAGACAAGGTTGCATTCTCTGATACAAAGCCTCAGGAGTTCTGGTCATAAATAGTATTTGCTAGATTTGTTACCTTCAGAAGACAGATAAAGAAAACATGTACAAAGCTGAAATACTGCAGCACTATCAGATCAATATCTCACATATAGCTACTTACACTGGAAAATTTAAGTGGCGACGAAGATATTAATTCAGGCATAAGGTGAAATCATGTCCAATAAATCCTGTAAACTAAGCTTTTAACTTGAATATTTTTACACTGGATAAATTATGTTGCATTTTATTATGTTGCAGCTTTTTCAGTCTGGTCCGACTGTGCAGCGTTTCATTTTATTTATTCAATGAAAAATGTTGTGTGGTATTAGTAACACGAAGGAACTGTTAATCAAATTCACTAGTTCCAACATCAGCTCTGACTGAACTGATATTTGCGACAATAATTTACAACTTAGGTAAGTCAGTCTGGTAAGACTTGTTTCTACAAGTACATAAGGTAAGCATGAGCCTCATACGCTGACGCAGTAACGGTGCCAATCAGTAATATAAGTGGCATCCCTCATAAGGAAATTATAAATAGATGAGAGGATGAGGGGATAGAGTAGATGGCAAGCGATCTCTTTTCAGGGGTGGATATAGGAGGTTGAGGTTGTAGAATGAACAAAGCATGACCCCCCCCCCCCAAAAAAAAAAAAAATGTTTCAATTTGGACATTGCAACCTAATTCAAATCTGTTACAACACAAATACTAGCAGTACCAAAAAAGTAGAAATTCCAATGAGGTAACTGTCCAGAGTGTTTCCCATCATTTGTGCTAAAACATTCACAATTTATTTCAAATTTTGTCATTTGCAGCTTCTTCAAGAGGGGGGTGATCAGTCCATCCCTCCTTTCCCTAAGGGAACGCCTACATCAAAATTTAGTTTGCCCCGGTCAAATTAATCATGCCTGTTAATTATTTGTATCCAACGCTTATCCAATGTATATGAATCTGTCAAGAGATGAAAGGAAACTTAGCCTTCTACACGGCTTTATTGATGCTCAAGGTAGTCAGAGCGACCGGCTGCAGACGGAAACCTGGAATAGACGCGATTGCAGTTTCAACCAAGGAGTTTCAGTGAGGACTTATCACTCACGTTAAACAAATTAGAGGGCTTTCATATTACCTTGTGATAGAGTTGTCAACCCCACAAGAAACACTGAGCCCGGCAGAGGGAGAAAAGAGCGGAAGTCAGATCAATATCTTGCATGATAGCTGCCTTAACGACAAAAGTCATGCGACGAATATATTTAATATGACGAAGATACTTATAGGCTCAAGGTGCAATTCAAACGTGTCCAATCTCGCGAAACTTAGAACATGCGTACAAAGTAAGTATTTTAACACTGAAGAAACTGCATTGGAGACGTTTTTTGAGCATGGTTTATAGACTTTTTAGATCAAGGTTGCATCGGTGCTATCATAAGTGAAGAGGAAGGATTAATCACTCCATTTCAGTCAACATCAGCAACTGAACCGATAACTACAAACAAAATTTGTTACTAAGGTAAGTCTGCTACTTGTCGCTATATAACTGGGAGTTCTTACCGTTCCTGTAAAGCTGTTTTGAAGACCAGTATCCCGCCAACAGGCTCAACTTTCCGCCATCAGCAATAAACGACTGAATTCACGAAACAATTGATGAAGTACTGAAAGTGTGAGCGCTTTGTGTAGAGACGCTCCTTCGGGATTTGTCTTCGAGCTGTGGAAAACAAATCAACAAGAGCGAATATCGATTATAATAGGATAGGAATCTTACATCACGGATAGTGATCGAAATGATTATGTTTTAATGATTTTCCCGTCTCAGAAATCAAAGTCTTTCGATTCCTTGTTTCTGTCAATAACTTAAGTTGGATCTATGGCATGGCTAAGACGAATTTTGTTTTCAAACCATTTGCCTCAGACCTTCCGAAATCGGGCTACTCACTGTGTATTTCTTATCACCATCCGCAGTGAAAACATTTTCCTCCCAAAGAGATTGCCGTAACGTGTTTTTTTTTCGCAGAAAATTACTTCGCTCTTGAAATCACTTCTTAATTAGTAGACAGGGAGATATTGTTCCAATAATCTTCAAGTGGTGTTATTAATATTGATGGTTCACAAGAGCAATTAACCACAGCAGTGGAGTAATATGCAGCAAGTTTAATATAGGCTACTAATAAGTTTGACAAACGAGTTTTAGAAGAGTACACATTACATTACTGGTTTCATTAAATATATGAAAATGCAAACAAATCTGTTACACATTTGTTACCTAACTGAAAATTTACCTCAAACAGTGAGCGCCATTGTCGGCCACATCGGCTATCAATAAAACTGTTTCCCGCCAACGACAGTGACTCTATTCAGGTTTAAGTTGTACTAAATAAATGAAAATAATAATGATAATAATAATATCAATCAATTAATCACTGGTTCCTCTCGAGGCCAGTAGATAATTGTGTTTCCTTTCAGATAGAAAAACAGGGTGTTTGTTAGCAAGTTCTAGTTCGTAAGTGATAAATTAATTCAGGTGGCTTGATCTAATTTTAAAGTAACGGTACTGCACGGCAAATTTAAGCATGCTTCCGAAAGATCCTCGGAAAGCAATCACGTGTTTTATGAATTCATGATATACAGAAATCTACAATAGCATAGTGATTCGAGACAAGACAACATTTAATGAAGACAACAAGCAAATGAACAAAAGCCAGCGCAACATTTTCCTGAGTTGAGGCCATAATTTAGTGCTGAGGTTGAAACTAAGGGATTACGTTGAGTAATGAAAAATCTCATTGTGGGCCAAGTTTTTCAAAAAAGTTAATCGAGTGTTTTTTTTTTTCATTTTACATTTGTAGGAAGCAATTTTTGATAACTAATGGTAACTGAACTGAGTGGAGTGCAATTTGGTCTGAAATCATACGCGTGATTTCAAAATCGAACGAGCGCGTAGCGCGAGTTCGATTTGAAATCACAAGTATGATTTCAGACCAAAATTGCACAACCCGAAGTTCAATTACCACTTTATTAGATCCATTTTGAAATCGCACAATTTCATAGCCTAAATACAGGAACAAGATCTTGGTCAGGACCAATATTTATTGAACCAAGTTGCCAAATTTGCCAAACAATGGCTTTTTTATCTTTTATAATTTTCCTGCAATGTGATTGGTGAGTTAAAAAAAGCCTTAAAATCTGTATGGTTGTTTTGTTTTACTGTCCCATTCTCATTGGCTAAGAAAAAGATGTGATTTAGAGCAAAAGATAGTGCAATTTGTGAAAAAAATCGCACGGCTGAGAACCAATCACATTACAAGGATAGCCAGTGATTTCAAAATGGATTTAATAAAAAGTAAAATAACATGCCCTACCGGTTGATATTGAAGCCAATGCTTCTGAGAATCAAACAGAGCTATATTTCTTGGATTTTCATTCGAGGTGATTAGGTTTTATAAGATTCATTTCAGGTACCATTTAGTCACTGTCTTGTTGCCATAGTTTGCAATAACATTTTAAAACAGCTTTGTTCTTGTTGTATTTTGATACCTTAAAAATTTGCCCGCAATTTTATCATAAACACACATATTTTTTTTAAATATACCATCGTTTAGAAAACCGTGTCAGCTCGTAGATCCTTAAAGCCCCATGTTCAAAATTATCCTCCAATTATAAGTTGTTCACTTCAATGTATAAACGGATATGATGTCATAACGTTGCCATGGTAACTCAGATCTTGGTTAAATGTATGTCATTTGAAACTTTCATCTTTGCCAGCACACCGGTAACGTTCCATTTTCTGTTGGATTGATAATGGTGATGCTCTAGTCGCTCAAAGTTGAACAGTATCATTACTCAAAAATCCGATCGAGCCACGTTAAGGCATTCAACGCATGGTGGATACTTTGCGAGTTCCGGAGATACAAGCATTCTACTAGCTCAACTCAAATAACGAAAACTTTTCGCTTTACAGGGATATGCTTAGGATTCGAATGTACAAGAATTCCATTGCCTTCTGTTCGTTTATCGCCCTGATTTTCTGCTTAACCGATGTTTCATGTCAGCGGCGGAAGTGCTTGGGCACCTCCCACTATTGTCCTCGGCGATATGGGAAAATGAGATCTCTCTGTACAGGAGGATATTGCGTGTGTACTGGACAAGACTACGATTACAAAACTTGTTTGCGTAAGTAGTTTTGTTCAGAGAACGAAAGATGGTACATTCTATGCATAAATTCTAGATTTAATTTTTTTTTGTCTTCGACGTGTTTGGTGAAACCACTTATTACTTATTAAGGAAGCAAGTACAAACGTGATGTTATAACTTCCTAGTTAAAAGTGCATTGCTGAAATTAATTGAAACAAATTAAGTAGCGTAGGTGTTATATTCAAAAGATCGAGTAGCTATTTATTCTGATCGGTTAATATTTGTATCCAGGAAGGCTATTTCGGATATTGAAATAACAACAACATCTTTATTTCAAGTTGAAAGACGTAAATAACTTACTAGTAAGGCTTTCGACGTCCGTCTCTGAAATGAAAGAAAAACTTCGTGTCCCGAGCAGGATTCGAACCGCTTCCCCGGTGTTGTGGATATCACGCCCGACTAGTATGCGGTGAGATGCGGTTTCGAATCCAGCTCAGGACACGAAGTTTTCCTTTCATTTCAGAGACGCGTGTCTAAAGCCTGATTTGTAAGTTATTTACATCTCTCTGTTATTATCTTTATAACTCATAATGTTATACGTGTAATGAAGTGGCCAATGCCATTAAACAGTGCTCAATACACTTTTTAGGTGGAGCTTTGAATAAAAAGATATAACGAAGAGACAAAATTCCCTGTTACTCCGAGTTTCGTGCTCACGCACTCATCATGTAACGTAGAGTCACCCTTTCCCCGTATCATTCTATTTTTCTATTTCGTGGAAAACTAAGAGATCCTAATTACATGATGAGTGCGTGAGCACAAAACTCGGCGTAACAGGGAATTTTGTCTCTTCGATATATCTTCTAACTCATAGTGTTAAAGGTAAACTCTACGTTATAATACGTATGGACGGCTCCTGGTGATGGGCTCCTAGTCTTAACTGTAAAGAGAAATTTGTTTGTAATGAAGCTATGGTTTTGTCATGTAGATCCGTAAAAGTAATTTCTTCGCTGCAAGAATTTGGCAAAAGGTAATAAAATAAAATAGACTTAACTAAGCAATGACACACTCACCTTATGCAATGTGTGTAAAACTCGTATTTCTATGGTTTATTGATGCGATAATCCAGGATTTGCTAGATGTTGGAAGGGCACGTAAAAATGTGGTGAGTCACAGGACAACAGGAACACCTGCCCTTCACCAGCATTCCCCTCCCCACTATTTGTCGCGTATTCTTCTTCTAATATATTAACAGCTGATTGTCTCACATCTTTAGCTAATGCATATGGATGTCGAATCGAGATTAACTCTAATAAAGCTATTGCCAAGCCACAGTATAACAATCAGCCTACTCGGGCAATCTACAGTTGCGCGCCTGGCAACAGTTCCACACAGTACGAAGTCCACGTGATGTCTGTGTACGAGGGGAATAGACACACACGCCCTCCATCAGCCAGTGATACTAATGTCAATATCGTCAGCGGCGGCAAGTCAGGCCGACCTATTGTACTGGTGCTTGCCAGCTACGAACCTGTGAACTGGATTCTCAATTTACCCGCTGGCATTATCATCAGTAGAGTCATCCTTGTAAGTATTAAAAAAACCCTTCTGATTTACCTAATATGCACACCTTTCCAGAATACCATAATTTCATAGCAAAATAAAAAAAAAAAGGCTTTATATCGTCTAGCGATAAAGTATGAGTCTGATCATTCTTCTGGGTGAAATATTTGATTTTAATATCACACTGACCTAGTAGTTTGTGTACAGCTGACCATTCTCTTCAAGAAACATTGCTTGATTAGACGTCTTGGACTCTATATTTCAGGGAGTGTTGACCAAAGTTGAAAGGAAGCCCAAAACATGATTACCAGCTTAAACATTTCATAAACGCTTCGCAAACAGGGAAAACCACGTATGAATTAGAAAATTGCATGTTTAAAGGCGTACAATGGCCTACAAAGCGATCATTGACCAAAATGTGTCACAGGATGTATAATTCGCTTCTCAGTAGTATTATAACAAGGGATGTTTCGTATCTATAGGTTGCTTATTACGCGGATGAAAGTTCTGTTACTGGAGACGTGAACCAAGTGCAAGTAGTTAGACGAAGGGGTACTCGTGAGTCACGGTGGAGAAGAGGATATGGCAATGATTTAGGGGGAGGTGATACAGTGGGGCTTTTGCAGTAAGTAATGTAAACAGCACAGTGGGTTAATTACTTTTGTCTTTTGAAACAAATAGCAAGAGCTACAAAGAACTAAATTTAGCTTCCAGCAGCGATGTTTGCTTTAGGAACATGCTGTACGGGTGACGAGCGATGCAGATTCAATATCCAGTAAATAAAGAATATCTATGGCACCCAATGCCATAGCACACCACTAAGTACAGGTCACCCAAAGCCAGCACTTAGACACCAGGGACCCTTCACGCTCGAAGGACCCGAAACGTTTTCGCACCCGGAAAGCCATAACAAATCTGAAACCTTATGATTACGGAGCTGTTTTATTCACATATTCATAATATGAACAGAGGTTCCCTTCATACAAGAAGGTTCAGGCATATACACCTTTCTATTTTTAGATGTTGAACGACTGATATGTTTAACAATGGAGCAAAAAGCTTAGGGTTGTGTTGTTGATGAGTGGTTGTCCGGTGAAGAAGAAGAAGGTGTTGTATCATAGCTGCGTGTAGAGCATTAGATGGATTTAAACTGAGTGATAAAAAAGAATAAAAGGCAAATGTTGGTGTTTGTTTTGGATCATACAAATGCTCATTTACCTGCATTTTCTGTTTGTCTCTAGGAGAGTGTACAACAGATTTGGTGTAGTGACGTCATTTACAGGCACTTACAAAGCAGACGAATGGTCACTGGTGTTGTCGTCCCCACGAGGTACTACAGCTTTCTTTATTCATTGCAGTATGCTATTTATAAGAAATGAAAGAATCATCGTAATTCAGGTAAAATATTTTCAAAAATCAATGTACACTGAATGTTCTGATTCTCCGCCGCAAGGAAAAACCTTTGTATCGATGATAATCGAAAACCATAAGACCCCAGTTAATTTACAGTTCTTCTCTCGTTATGGCAAAGCGCCACCCAACCGGCACAGAGGCAAGTCTGTCATAAAATGATGCTAAACACTTACTAACACGGCCCAGAATAAGAAACTCAACCACGCCTTGTCACCTACACAGGCACAAAAGAAAAAAAGTAATTTCTATTCTAAGAAAAACTAACGTCTTTCAATCAACTTTCAAATGATGATGACGATGACATCTAGAGGATCTAGCCAGTAGGTTCGATTACCAGCTACTGTTCGGGAAAGGAGCCAGCTCCTTGGATAAAACGCGACCGGACTCGGGAGAGCCGTAGAAATCGGGCCTATCAATCCCGCTGTTTATCTTGTTAATGATCTGCACATTTTCATTTCCCTCAACAACTATTAGAAAACGTTTCATTAAATTATGACGCAATCAGTAATGGAGACGTCTTACACAGGTTCAAGACTTGGATTCTTCAGCAACGGCTCCCTCGCCACGACACCCACATCCTCATCTATACCAACACGTATCCTGACAGCCACAGGCACACATACAGCCATATCAACGTCTGCACCCAGACCCACATCAACTTCCACATCCACGCCCACTTCTAGACACACAAAGACACAACCAATACGGCGTATCCAGAGACCCATACTCAAAGCCGCAGCCACACAAGCAGGTCGAGGAGTCATATCAACAGCCACATCCAGTTCCACATCCGTCCCCACAGCAACACCCTCATCTATATCAACATGTGTCCAGACATCCACACCAACATCTACAACCACAGCGACACCCAAACCCATACCAGCCTCCATCATCAACCCCATGTCGGCTACTCTCACATCCACACACACATCCAGAGCCCCACATAGATCCACACACATACCCACATTCACGTTCACACCGGCACACATACGTGTACCTTTACTCTCACTGGAACGCCACCGACAGAGATGTTACACATTCTCGAATCAATCCAGTCATTGTTTTGGACAATACGGGGAAATGAAGCCTGCTTGCAAAGACGGATACTGCGTGTGTACTGGCGAAGACTATGATTATCATACTTGCTTGCGTAAGTTGTTTAGTTATGTTATCAATACCGTTAAAGTCTTGCTCCCATGTAAAGACAAAACTTAGTAAAGTTTCAAGTGAGAAATCATGATTTTAGTACTATCGGCAAATGATATAGTAGGCAGAAATCATATAATTTAGAATTTTCACAGGAAGCTTAGCAGTATTCAAAGATTAAAGACCAAATATAAAATTCCAATTTTTATGGTCTATCACAGGTATAGATTTTTATGGTCTATTGTAGATATAGAATGGACAGGAAAGGGGTTCTTGGAAGTAATGTACTCACCTAAGAATTTTCTCTTAGAGTATGGTTCCTGAAAGGCACCAAACGATACTTCCTAAGGGCCAAACTGTTGAACAATGGAAAATACAGAGGCCCCAGTAAAACACGCGGGATTTGTCGGAAGACTACCTTAAAGGTTGGGAAGTTACAGATCTCCAGGAAAGCAGCGATCCCTGAGGCACCAATGACGTTACAATTCCTTTGTCTTTCGATGATATTGATTCTAAAATAAAAACTTTCTCTATTTGTTAGCGAGTGCATATGGTTGTAGAATCCAGGTGAATACTGGAACAGCACTTGCCAAACCACAATTCAACAGCCAGCAGCCCCAAACTATCTACAGCTGCACTCCTGAGGATAGCTCTACGCAGTACGAAGTGCACGTACTGTCTGTGTACAAGGTCATCAACAGACATCCGCCATCAGCTGGTCACGCCACTGTCAATATCGTCAGCAGTGGAAAGTCAGGCCGACCTATTATACTGGTGCTTGGAAGCTACGAACCTGTTAACTGGATTCTCAATTTACCAGCTGGCGTTACTATCAGTAAAGTCATTCTGGTGAGTACAGCACAGGAACTAAAATTCCCAAAATCATTGAAGCAATAAAAACTGAGCCATTTCTATGACAATTTTGTTAGATGGAGGGACAAAATGCTGCTTTTAATTATGACAACTATAGGGTATATTATGCATATATACCACAATATTGTAGTACATACGAGAACAACCTGGTAATAGGGTATGTTTTAGTAGAAAAAATAATTAAGTGCTAAAGAGAGTGGTATTTGTAGGTTGCTTATTATCTAGATGAAAGTGCCGTCAGTGGAGACGTGAAACAAGTGCAGGTAGTTGAACGAAAAGCCATACGCAACTCTCAGTGGAGTGTAGGATATGGAAGCGATTCAGGAGGAGAAGATACAGTGGGGCTTCTGAGGTAAGTAAACAGAAAAGCCTTTATTAGTTTATAAATTTCTAAAACGTAGCAAAAACATCGAATTTTCAAAAAGGTAAGAATAAAATAGGTGAAATTTACTTCTTCGCAAGCTGCGGTGTTGTACAAGTTGAAAACGAATTGGAGGGTACAGCATTAATTGTCAAAAATAGCATTGTCACAAAGATACCACAGAGCAGCATCATAGGGCATTGAACTAAAAAGCACAATGGAACATGTATGATACAGAGAGCACAAATGCTGCTGTCTTCTGGGTCGGTGTATAAAAGGAACTCCAAATCCACCTGTAAGTTTAAGCATGTAACTTATAGCGCCTCACATTTTGGAACACTGATGAACCACTGAACAACTTTGTTATTATACAAAAGTTATTAAATTTTATCAAAGATAGTTTTAGATTAAAGATGATAAAAAGGCAGGGCGGATGATAAATGTTATTTTTAACCTTGGACTTTGCATTTACGAGAATTGTTTCCGTATATTTTTTTAGAGAAGTGAACAACACGTTTGGTGTAGTGACGTCATTCACAGGAACATACAGAGCAGACGAGTGGTCGCTAGTGTTATTCTCGTCACACGAACAGACAAGTCGTCCTTTTCATGGTAATGCTTAGCCTTAATGATATCAGACTTGTTTTTATGCTGTAAGGCAGACTTAAGCTCACCCGGGGGAGGACTTCTTGTGAAGAGGTCGGGGAGCTCATAGAAAATGTGGATTAAAGCACTGAACGAGACAAATCTGGGCGTGGTTGGATTTTTTTTTTACCCCCACCACTTTAAGTTTACCGTATACCATTAGAGTACCTTTACAGGTGTCTCGCGTCCAAGTAATGCAGCTCGTCCGGTTTAAGCTATAGATAGCTTAACCCCTACATCAAATTAAGGCTTATAAAGCTGGCTATCAAACTACACCAAGAAAATTGTCGATTTTTTCCCGACCTCTTAATGTGAGATTCCGAGTCATCTTTTGGTTCCCTTTAGAAAGCTACAAGTCAAAGGGAATTTGTTTGTTTGCCGTCAAATTTGGACATTTGCTAGTTTGGCATATAAACAAAAAATGAAAGTGTCTGCGAATTTTTCCATACATTCTTTCCCCGAGAGCGTTTTTTCTACGATCAGTGTTTCGTCCTGAACACCCTTGGTGAAACAAAAATCCGTTATTTAGGCCCTTAAGCGATACGAAGAGCACCCCCGTACTTTTCACATAGGAGTTCTCTGGGAAGGTAAACGTGTATATCTATATGCGGCAACCACGGTCTGCAAAGATGGAGCTTACTCTAGAGACAGTCTTTTTGATTAAAATTTTATATATTTATAATAATGTTTGTTTGATTATGATTGCAGCCACTCCCGTTGGTCCAACAGAAAATGATAATCCAAAACCAGTACCGTGGATAATTGCTGTCTATACTTTTGTAGTTGTGCTGTTAACTATATCGTTTACTGTCCTCTTCATCTGGTGCAGACGACGAAAATCAAAGAAAGATACAGGTATGACACAGGGTTTTATTTTTTAAAATCGTCAGTATTTTTTCTATTTAACAATTAGCTTATAATTTCGAGATTTCTTTTTAAATAAAGCCCATAAGGTTCGACAAAAAAACCTTTCCTTTTTATACTCCCCCGGGAACAAATAGTTGCAAAATAATTGAAATTCAGCCTACGATAGCTTACCGTGCATCTGTACTCCGGTAAAACACACTGTTTATATTGTATGGGAACTTTATTACAACAAAGAATAAAAGTTTTTAAACTTTTATTCTTTTTTGTAATAAAGTGATAATGATATTAAGTGATAGTGATGATTATGAAGTAAACAATTAACAAGTGGAGGCGCGGTGGCCTCATGGTTAGTGCGCTCGACTCCGGAGTGAGCGCTCCGGGTTCGAGCCCTGGTCGGGGACATTGTGTTGTGTTCTTAGGCAAGACACTTTACTCTCACGGTGCCTCTCTCCACCCAGGTGTATAAATGGGTACCGGCGAATTTAATGCTGGGGGTAACCCTGCGATGGACTAGCATCCCATCCAGGGGGGAGTAGAAATATTCCTAGTCGCTTCATGCTACAGAAACCGGGATAAGCTCCGGCCTGATGGGCCACTTGGCTCGTATGCAGACTTTGCCCAAACAATTATTAATTAAATAGTATTATTAATTAATTAATAATTAATTAATTAGTATTAATTAATTAATTAGTTCTAATTAAATAATTATTAAGTGCTGATTATTAAGTGATAGTGATAATGATATTGTTGTAATGATATTTTAAAAAATATCATTACACGGAGCCTTCAGGTGACATGTGAACATTGGAAACTGATAGGCGCTCATTATCAGAAGGGATGTGCGGTCCCTCACCGGTCCTGATCCTAGGGGAGATTCTCTTATAAAAAGGGCCGGGGTACTCACAGTACCTTTAAGGGGTTACAAAGTCTGTGTTGGTACCTCTTAGGGTGTTAAGCCTCAACAGGTCCACAACGGGGCCCTCGGCAGTACCTTTTAGGGTATTAAGCCGAAAAAAATACGACAGGAGAAAATGTGTTGTTTTGGAATCCGGGTATCTCTTAATTAGGGATGTTTTCTTTTTAAGCCACGACCACAAAGAAGGATCTTGGTATCTTTTCGGAGGTGTTTTCAAAATTTCCAACGAGCACCTCTATCCTTTATATATGGGAGTATCCCCTGGTTCTGATCCTGGGTCCAACAGCTTATTAAGTGTGATCATTTTACCTTGTTTTGCAGAAAGGTCGAGAGCCGTAGAAGAAGCAGCGCACTATAATTATATTTTTGACCAAATCAAAGGTAATTCATCACATCAGGCAGGAACAGCGTCACACTATGTCGTACGTACTCTTCCACCATGTCCAAGATACCAAAGTGTCGACCTTTCAACAAAAGAACCTATCAAATACGAACGAAGAGATAGCGAGACACATGTTTACGAAGAATTGGATTTCCGAAGATTGAGTGTTGGGCAGGTTTACGAGAATCTTCGCGAAATCAAAGTCGATGTTGAATATCTTGAGTTAGTGGACGACCCCAGATTGGCAACTGGAAGTTCCGCGTCCGGTGTTTGTAATGATCTGAATGGAGGCACGGTTGATGTTGATGGCTATCTTAAACCAGTGAACGCCGCCAAAGATTTATCAGATGTAAAAACTACTTATGATTGCAAGGTTGATCATGAATATTTTGAACTTGAACTTGTTAGCAATACGGATTTGCATTGTGGGAATTAAAATTGCGTCAATTGTTTTCAAATCCTCAAGTTGAGAAAAAATGGTAGTAATTTGTCTGCTTAAACCCCTGCTTCTTTAGAAGTCAATCCAAATGAAATGAAGTCGATTCTGTTTCAGAAGCCAGTGTAGCAGCTCTCGCGAGCTTGTACTTGTTTTCATTGTTAGCGGCTGTTAGTGTTGTGGGGCTAGGAGCATTGTTTCTGGTTGTACTATTGCCTTCTCGAAGGATGTCAAGCCATTCATGTGAGACATTACGAGAGCTGCTACCTGACACTTCTGGTCACCTACAATTGTAGCTATCTTGAATGAGTTTGTTGGCGACACGAATGTACAGTTCAAAATCGAGCATCTGTGTTGTGATGAGACTTTTTTTGTTTTCTGGGCAACCTAACTGGATTAAGAGGGAACTTGCTAAGTACGATATGATATGGTACTCAAAATGCTATTCGTACTTGAGAAATGTAATCATGCTTGGTTCCCCGGAAACAAACACTGATTCCTTGATTTTAAAGGAGAAATACTTGGACCTTTCACTTTCTGTCGGTATATTTAGAATGTCGAGCAAGGGCCACTTTTTCGCTGAGTTATAGAGATAAATGACCGATTTGACTGCCTTCCATGTTCTTGTCGCAATGATTGGCGAATTTAACCCACTATAAAAGCATGGTGAGGTCATTAAGGTGAAATCGCAGAGGTTAAGCATGATCATTTAAACCTCTAATTTAGCCTTGTTTCGGCCGCGTTGTTCGGAACTGAGCCGGTTAAGGCGAGACAACTTAAAATTCTGAAAAAAAATTGTGTTTTACGTAATTTGAATCTTAAGGTATTGAAGTTTTATTTTGATCATTGTTACTGTAAGTTTAAGGCTCGTTTTCTAAAAACGAGTTATTTTCGCCTTTAGATATTTTGAGAATGATTTGTCCAATGGAGCTTAAATTTTCAGGATTTGTTGTTCTGAGTAAGTTCTGTGGAATTAGCATAGAACTTTTTCATCCATTGCATTTTGTCGAAGTTATGCATTGAAACGTATGCTGGATTTCTGTATCAGATTTAACTGGTCATCGTAAATAAAACTCCTTGTTGCATTGATATTTTCACTCGACTTTCAAAATGAGATGGACTCTCATATATACTGACTTCAGGAAAAGTGAACTGAGATGCTCCCACGGTTGAATCCCTATTAACCGGAGGGTACTTCCAGTAAAGCAATAATTTAACAAGCGCTCAAGCTTTTCTTATGTTAACGTGTTCAGTATAAGGCTACCCGTTGAGCTTTATACTTTGTATGTTAGCTGTTTCGTTCCTGGGGCCCGTTTCTCGAAAGCCCAGGAAACGTTTTGGGCCAAGAAAGACATTTTCAATTAATCTGTATCTAAAAACAGAGGTGGATACACCTGAAACTTCCTTGTATGAAGGGAACATCTGTTTATACTAAGGTGAGTAAACCAACCCTGTAATCATCTGAATCATACGGTTTAGGATTTTGCAATGGCTTTCCCGGAGCGAAAACCTTTTGCGACAATCAAGAAACAGACCCCTGACACAGGAAAAGACCACAACAAAGGAGAAAACTGCCGGGAAACTTCCAAGCACTAACGAAAAACAAGTAGAACATTTACTAGAAGGGCGTTAGGTTCTGGTGTTTGCATATGGGAAAAGCACTATAGCTAATAAGAAACTAATTTTCCTTCCTAACCTTCTTTACTTGAAGATATATATATTAACAGTGAAGATCAAAGAATCTTTTATTATCAAACGTACGTGTCTTTTTTGTAAACTGACAAGATTATTTATTAACGAATGTCATGTGTTTTAATATCCAAGATTAAAAGAGAGTCTAAAAGTAAATTAGTGACAAATGTTGTCACGCCATTTTCGTTTTGTAAAATGATATTTCATAAATAGCAAGTTGTATCTGAACAAGTTTCGTTCTTAAAAGTAAGCGCTCTACATCTACAAAATCCTTTTTGGATCTTATGTTTA
>OZ026604.1:29399117-29414117 GCA_964020085.1 Micromussa lordhowensis | reverse complement strand
GAATTCAATTGATTTACCAAACCTGAATCAAAGTTTAAATAAATTCGGAATTGACATGACATTTATTGTCCTCACTGCAAATGGTGGTACTGATCAAAAGCTACTAATTAATAAATCAAAAATGGGAATTAATAGTCTTATTCCTGCCTTTGCTGGTCATCACCTTGACAACTTCTACTAATTTCCTTGCGTAAGGCCTTTGCTTTGGTTTGGGTTGCCTTGATCTTGTAATGCTGAATGATATCCTTGGCAAAAGAGAACGAACGTACATGCACATACAGACTAACAATGCTATGTAAGGCATCCTTACAAACATGACTGTCCGGTTCAAGTTCTGCATCTGATACAATCAAACTATAATAAGCAAGGATGTCACTATCACTGGTTGCTTAGTTAGTGATGCCGGAAATATCTAATCTTTGCAAATCAGGCTTTGATGTGAATTGCCTAAAAGCTGACACAAGTTTCTGGCTAGAGTCAGTCATGCTCTCCAGTTTCCCAGCTTTCAGTATTGCCATAGCTTGTTGGCTCTCGACTGAGTTAGCTTGTCCATGTTTTTTGTGTAAGTTGTGCAGAACCTAACCTCCAAGATATTGCATCCCAGCTTTCTCCTTATCTGACAACACAGCTTTTATATGATGACTGCTTTTGGTAGAGTGTTTTTGTTGCTTAGAGTATGCAAGCAAACAGTCAGCAACTTTGGATGCCAGTAGTGTTGCTGCATTCCTAGAAATTCCACTGAAGAATTGAGTTGACTTTGCAGCAACTGTTGCATAATATTTGCCATAAAACTTTTCTGCATCTCCATTTCTTGTATATCCTTCATAGATTGCTTTGACAGCAGAAAATTCGTTGCTGTCTTCTGGTAGCTGTTGGTATGAGTAATTGCCGAGCTCATTCCTTAAATTTTCTGCAAAAACTTTCCTTTCCTTAACATTGCGGACAGCTCGGTCAACTATTTCTGCAAGAACACTCGGGCTTAACTGTTGCACCTGCTCCAATCCTTCCTCTTGACTGCTGTGTTTTGCAGCCCTGTGTCTTTCATAACCTCCTTTGGTTTTGTACTTCTTTCCGCAGTCATTGCAAACAATTTCTTGACGCTGAGTCTACAAAGGTATCACAAACATTGTCATTGTAAAATAAATAAACTACTCAAGAGTTTAAAAATAAAAATTCGGTGGGCACTTTTTCGAAACAGAGAGTATCGTGAAGCCGGGAAGCTCTACCAATTACAAGGTTTACCACTTAGAATAATTTCTACATTCCGGAGCGTTGAGCTCTTTAGAAGCTTTTTATAAGTCTTCCTTGTTTCGCAGGAGCCCTAACGAAGATTGCCTTTGAAGAAACGGCAATATATAAGCATGGTTTTCACGCGAGCGTTTGTTTAATTTCGTTTGTTTACACGCGTCGAGAAGCCCATCTGTGGCAAATTTAAGCTCCGTAGTGTGAAATTACAACTCGAAATTGCAACTTTTTCAACTTACATTTCTAACTGCGACGGAAAATTGTTCCTCTACTTCTTCATCGTCTTCCAAAATACCCAAGATTGCTTCAAAATCTTCTCCCCATACAAACAGATCGTCTACATTGTCCGCCATCTTGAATGAACTTGTGCACGGTCAGAGTCACGTGACGGGTCTGTTCAACATCGTCGACCACGCTATTGTTTAACCCTTTGATGTTTGCCGGGTTTCATAACCAGTCTCCTCTACTAACTATGCTGAAACGAGGGATTTATACAGATAAATCCCTCATTTACAATGCAATTCAATTCATTAGCCCCGCTCTTCCCTGCTACATTATCAAGCCCTCCCCGGACTTTCAGTTAGTTTAATATTCATGAAGTATGTAAGTTAAATAAAGGATGTTGAATAACAAAAGAAAATGTGTGATTCATGAAATAATCCCAAATACTGACATTTAAGATAATGCAACAAAAATAGACATAAGCCCAAACGAACGCATTGCAGACCTATTTTCTTACAGAGCCGGTTTATGCTTTGAGTGACGTTAAAATTGCGGCCCGAGAAGGCTCTCGCGTTGGTTAAAAGAAGAGTTATCGCTCAAGTGTTTGCTAACTGAAGACGTCTTGCACTAGAACAAGTTTTAATCTCATTGTGTCGGAGCTTTAGAGTAACAACTTTTCGTTTCAATCGGCAAAATTAAGTGACTCTGTTACTTTACGCTCACCCAGTTAGCGCACCTCCGAGGGGCACCAACATGGCATCTCCATACAAAACCCTATAAATTGGGGGAACAATTTTCTAAATGGGAATACGGGAGGCGTGGCGGCCTCGTGCGCGCTTGACTCCAGATCAAGCAGCCTGGGTTCGAGTCCTGGCCGGGGACATTGTGTTGTGTTCTTGGGCAAGACACTTTACTCTCACAGTGCCCCTCTCCAACCAGGTTTAAAATGGGCCAATTTCATGCGTGGGGCAATTCTGAGCAGAAATACTCTTTGCCACTTCATACTACAGAAACCGGGATAAGCTTCGGGTTGTGTGCGGAACTTTCGTGTGCGGAACTTTCTGAATAACACAAGGATGAAAAAGTGCACACACCTAAAAGTGCACACACCTAAATCTTCTCGAGGCTGCTTATACACCATCTATCATATTCCAGATACTTAATACCTAATTTATTGCCTGAATAGTTACGATTTATAGTTTTGATGGTGTGACAGTGCTAACCAGCAATAGATTAGGTAAAACAGGAACACGGTCTAATTATCAGAATCTCCGTTACTTGCCGTTGGCTTTAAAAAGAAATCAATAAAACGAAAGCAAGCGCGAGGTTGTAGCGTGAGCAGTAACTAACATTTTTACCGCAACTCCAATGAGGAGGACGGAGGCCACCGAAAATCCAGTAAAACAAAATCATAGATCGGATAACGAGAAAAAATGTTTAAGAGAACCTCCGTTATGGGAACATGTAAGTATTACGCGTTGATTTCTTTCCAGATAATATAAATCATTTACCTGGGCACCGATATGTGTTACATGCCCGTGACTCGTTAGCTCGTCCCAGTCTACTGCAGTCTCTTCCTCCGTTTGTAGGAGGGGGGCTGGTGCATGAACGATCGCGATTTTGAGTTCCTCCATCACATGACCTGCTACACTGAGACCAATGAGACCACTGCGAGAAGCCGCCATGAACTGAGAAGAGATGTTTAAAAAGGCTATTAGCTCATTACACAAAAGACGAAGATAAAAAATAGTAGATAATGCAGATTAGTATATTCATCACTGTTTTGCACGAAAGTATTACGCGTGAAATGCTGATTTCTTTCCAGATAATGTCAATCCTTTACCTGGGCACCGATATGTGTTACATGTGCGTGAATCTGTAGCTCGTCCCAGTCCACTGCAATCTATTCCTCCGTTTGCAGGAAAGGGATTGGTGCATAAACGATAACGGTCCTGCCTTCCTCCATCACATGACCTGCTACACTGAGACCAATGAGACCACGGCGAGTAGCCGCCATGAACTGAGAAGAGACGATAAAAAGGCAAGAAGCTCATTGCGCACAAAATAAAGATAACAACATAGTAGTTAATTCAGGCCTGATAGTAGTCAATGCAGATTAGTACATTCACTTCCTAAGTGAATTTGTACATGGCACCGCTTAATGTTACAAGTCATTGATTCTATACGTGATCCAAGATTGTAAAACCTTCGTCCTCCGTGCGATGGCCAAGGATTTGTCTTCTAGGGGTGGTTTAGGTCACGAATAAAAGGGTAAGTAAACATGTTTGGCAGTTTTGTTTTTCGCATTTTTTTTAATCTGAAGTTATATTTTTTACTATGAACGAAGAAGAAGAGGAAGAAGAAGGATAAGGCTAGAAACTCATTTTACACAAAATTAAACACATAACGCACAGAGTAGATAAAAACACAAACAATACCCTTAGCCTTTATAACGAAAAAAAAAAAAAAAACAGAAACTGATTAACAAGAAGGAATCAAAATTAAGATTAAAGTGGTGCAGATCAACCAAATGTTAGCCTTTCCATTGAGACGTCATGCATGCGTGATTGCTTTTAAATTAAAACTTAAACGCCCTATGGAAGAATCAATCAATCAATTAATCAAATTTGAGAAGCATATTATCAGCAGCACACATTAGACTGAGGTGCTATGCATTTAGTAGAATATTATTTGTAGCCTATTATTTGTAACGTGGTGGGCTCTTGGCCAATGGAAAGGAAGAAAAAAAATGACTCGAATGATGATGACTTTCTCTTAGCTTTCATACATAATAATAATGCTTAGTTTTTTGTTAGTTTGCAACTACAGGTTTTTTTATAAGATATTTACCTGGACATTGGTGATTGTTGCACTTTCTTAAATCCGTAGCTCGTCCCAGTTCGCCACAGTCTCTTCCCCCGTTTTCAGGAGGGGGATTGGTACATCTGCGGGAGCGACGCTGAGTTCCTCCTGCGCATGATCGGCTGCAGCGAGACCAGTTGGACCATTTCGAGTAACCGCCATGAACTGCGAGAGCACATGTCAAATATTATCATCACAAACAGAAACTAGGAGGTTATAAATCTCTTGGTTCCATGCATAATGAATGAATATTTCGTCTTTCACAAATAAAAACTATAGACATGTATCGTTAAAAAGGAAACAATTAATCCAGAACTCAAGGCTAACTTTAACCACTTGATCCTAAATTTTTAATTCTATAATGATCAGCTGTAATGACGGTTACCTATTGGTGGCCATATTCTAGAGACACATATACGTGTTTCGTGAGCAGGTCCCCTGCAGGGTGTTCCATTGTTCGCAGGAGGTGGATTGGAGCATGATCGGTTACGCTGTTGAGTTCCATTTCCACATGTGACACTACATAGAGACCATGAGGACCAGTCTGAATACCCACCGTCAACTGACAATAAGATAATAATCTAAATCATTAAATCCTTCTTTTCCAAATAGAAGACTGGAAATAACAACCAGTGACGTGGTGAATCCTTGCATGCATATATCGCAGTTCATAAAAAAAAAACTCGTTCAGCAATCAGGTATCGTAAGAGATAATCAAGAGTTTCAAAACCGTTAACAGACTAAAAAAATTGCTGTTGTAGATTACATTCACAATTCGGAAAGGAACATGTGCTTGCTCAGACCTCAGTCAAACACCGCAACTCTGAATTGCCGAAGTGTTAGTTCCGCCAATAAAAGGAAATTGCTTCTGATTAACAAATAAAAATAAGGACACAAAAATATACGTAGATCAATTCAGTTAGTTTGTACTGTCGTTTTATCATACTATGACTGGAAGAAATTATATGCAGGCCCCTCTCAAGCTACGACGAAACGAAGGTACAATAAAACTAAACTGAGTGAAACGAAACAGCCAAGCAGTTTATCTCTTGCTACACTGTTCCTTGTGATTGAAATTCGAAGCCATTCTCTAATCATGGGCGTATTATAATTTTTCGGATAAAACCTATGTTTGACACTATATAGCTGAAAGCAGCTGACTGATTTAGTGGTTCTTTCATCTGGTACTGTTTATTTCCTACAAAAGGTAATTAAACTTTTAAGCAGACAAAGCCAGTTGTAACTTTCAAATGTAATAAATCACTTTATAGTGGGTGTTGAATTCGAAACAAAGTTGCAGTTGACAAGGTACAATTTTAACTTTTACTAGTCTGTTAATGAAACCCATTCGAGGCATGATTGTAATTGTCTCTGTTCATTTCTGGGTACCTGAATGACACTCAGTAGCAAGCATATCAGTTCTTACCGTTTCGTGCAGACCATGTGTGATGACAGGCAACGAGAATCCAGAGCACTAAACGATGAATCGTTTCCATCTTGACCTCCTTCTTCAATAAAAAAACAATCGAGAAAACCTGAAGAAGATGACTTAACGGTTGCCTAACCTGAAATGAACTCTATCAACTCTCGACAAGCGAAGATAAATCTTCTCAGTCAGGCTCACGACTTTTTAACTGCTGAAGGTGTGGAAGGTGTCAGAAGCAGTTGCCAACTGAAAAATTTCGTTCCAATGAGTTATCACATTTTCGGGCTCTTTCAGTATTATAATTGACTCTCACAACATATCTGCATAGCCTCTCAACTGACAGTGTGCTTTAACACCGGTTATTTGTTTTCCTGAAAGTGACTCGTGATTTTCAGTTTTAATGTCCGTCGATTCAGCCTTTGTTATTTGCGAATTTTTGTTTGCTATCATATAACCCGAACAAATTTACTCTGAAATGTCCTGCAAATCTACTGGTGTATTCACTACAAATAATTTCCACCTTGGCCCTTGAATAGTAGAAACTATAGCTAGTCGTTAATTTTATCTTAGGCACAATATAAGTAATAAATATTATTATTATCATCTTCCGTAACAGTCTGTAACTTAAGCTCAATCACACGTATTCATGATCACGGACTGCCCGTATCTGACAAGAGTGTTAAGGCTGTGACGAGATCTGATCCGACTTGTCAGGATTTCCATAGAAATTGTAACGGAAGCAACAGTGAACTAGATTTCCCTCGGACATATATCTTTTTAAAGCGAAAAGTGAAATTCAAGTATATGCTAATCATCTCTCATTGCGTTCGGAGAACACAAGCCTAATTTTGACCTGTGGCTTTCTAGAGTTGGTTTCCCTGAGCACGGTTTTATGCAGAAAAAATCCACATTCCTAAGGACACCGCTTGATTTTTGCAGGGGCATATCACGGCCAGTAAACTGGTACCGTTAAGACATGTGATAAGATATGCCGGACGAACATGTCAGCATGTGAGCAGGCCATGTCAGGTTGTCTTTGCGCTGGATCTTTCTTTCCATTCAGTCGCCGTAGGCTTCGCTATTTTGTGCTCTCAGCGTTGGATTTTTTGGTGAAGTTAAACGCTTAATTCGACGGTAGCATTTATCGAATCTAAAAGAATTTTTCCTTTAAATAAAAATTTAAAAGTAGAAGAAATTTCCCGTATGGCGATTTAAAAAATGGTTGTAAATCTTTCTTTATTATTCTAAATTTTTCTTTATTTTTTTCTTAAGGTGATTCCCGAGTTTTGCATTGCGCATTCCTACTGCGCACGAATTTTGCGTCATCAGCGCGCGCACATTAGCGCGCGCGCGAACAAAACATAAGAGATTTCCTTCAAACTAAGCTCGATAGCGAGATAAAAGCTAATTCCTCTTAAACGAGCACGGTGACCCCCACTTTTTATTTTGTAAATTCAATGAGAACAATATCCGCGATAACTGAGAAAAAATTTGGCCGAAATCTATGGCTACTTTTTTGGCAAATGAAATAAATGCTACAGATAGAGACGTAACGGGCCCATTAGAGCAAGTCCAAATTATGTTTCCTTTAAAGGATAAAAATGTCAGTTAATAATGCAGGGTATTTGAAGCTATTTCTTCTGGGACGTAGATGAATAAGCAATCAAAGACAGTCGAATTCTGTGTGATATAACACGCCGCATTGAAAAATAATCGAGCTTATTTGTTGCGCACTGAGATAACCAAAAGTCACCAAAATAACCATATTTATCAGCATCGTTGCATGAAAACAAGCACGGTGACCCCTTCTTTTTATTACGTTTTTAACATCTCCTTGTACTGTAATGACACCATACCAAGTTTCATCGGAAATCTATGGCGGGTTCTTTTACCCGGGAATCACCTTAATTTTTCTTTCCGTTCTTCTTATTATCATCAGCTGTATTCGCAAAGAAAATTATGTAAAAGCAGGTGTTGTGGCTTAATATATAGTAATTTATGTAAAGCTGTACCCACCGGCACGACGGATTATCATTTGACAAAAATATATAGCCGAAGAGAGTTAAACCCTTATATTCGCCTTATTCCAAAGGTAATTCCTCTCTCTCCAAGTTATTTTTAGGCATGATGCAGTTCTACCGAGGAAGTTTCATGAAGGACAAAAATGTGAGTAGAGTGACTTGGGCTTTTCGCGAGAGCAAATTCGCGTCACAGGGATTCAGGCAGTCGAAAGCTTGTAATGTTTTTTCTTACCACTAAATAGATTTCAGACCATTTTATTTAAAGTAAACACATTAATACAGTTTGATAGAATCAGTATAACTGAGGGAGTGATAAATTAATTAAAAGTCATTTTAAAATTTGCAATAGTCAAAGACACTTTTAAAACTTATAAACTGGTAACTCTGTAGCCTAGTGTGTATTCCATGCACCGCAAAATTTGAAGGACAATATTGTATTCAGTTTTTCGGTGACTGAATCGAACTGTGCACAGATTTAACTGAGCAGAGCTTGCATGTCCGCTTACAATATTGTCGAAACTTTGAATTGCTGAGACAGCGTTTCTTCTCGTTGTTGCAATAAGTGTCATCCAGAGAGTTTCTGCAAACTGAAGAAAATTGCAAGAGTCAGAAAACTAAACATGGCAAAATTAAGGGATTCTATCTTGTCATCAGTCTTCCTCACTACGGAGTCACATGAGAAGCGCATGCGCGTTGCCGATCAGTGTGTTTGCGTTTCGCTGACAGTTTCACGTTGTGAGTATTTTCAATCCTTAATCCTTACAAATCTGCACCATCACCGGGTTTTTCCATCTTTTACATACCTGGAGAGCAAGGTAAGGCTAAATTTTAGAACTTACCAGACTTTTTCTTCTACAGCTGGAGCCATTCCTTCCCAAAATGTCAGATGAAAACACAGCAACGTCGGGCGATGTGCACGGCACCTCCGACAGTTTTCCAAGCAGGGAAGAATCTAATCTCAACAACCGAGATCTTGCGTTATCTCTAGATAACATAAACAGCAACATGGGGAAAATGGCTAGTCTTTTAGCTAAATTGTGCGAAAAGCCAGCCCCTAAAGAACGCCCACCGGGCTTAAAGAGACAGTCAACATCCGCCGTATCGGATAATTCAGACTCTGAGTCTGACGAAACCTCTCACAAGTCGGGCAAACGACAGCGTCATTCTAGCCCCTCGGATGATAATATCAGTCTTCATGCTAGTGACGATCTGGACGACGCAGATGACATTAAAATGCTCACCGAGTGTTCAAAGGCCACCGGCCAAAAAGAGCGGGAAACCCCCGCCAAGGAGAAACAGCTTCTCCAAGACTGTGCAAATAGTCTTGATGAGGATGACGCCACCGGCGACAAAATCCAGCAAGAGTTAGCTGATATTGCTCTAAAACGATGGGGCAAGAAGCTGCCCTCCGACAAAATTAAAAGTTTCTCAGATAAATATAAACAGCCTCAGAACTGTTCTGACATAAAGGGTATAAAAGTGAACCCTGAGATATGGAGCCAGTTAAATGCCAAGAAAAAGAAAGTTGACTTGAAGATCTCAAATTTGCAGCAGGTTATCCGCAAAATCACTTTTGCTACGTTGCAAACGACCAATGTGCTTGTTCAAAATCCCACTGGTCTAGAAAACAACAAAATCATGGCTAAACAAGTTGACACCATTGCAATGCTGGGGCATGTAAATACACAGTTAGCCCAGCTGCGAAGAGATGAAATCAAACCATCATTGAAGGCGGAATATTCTGCTATTTGCTCAGCTGAGGTGCCCATCACTAGTCAATACCTTTTTGGAGACGACCTGGCAAAGCAACTGCGAGATGCCAAAGAAGCTAGCAAAATTAGCCATTCCTTTGCATCCTCATCTAAGAATGGTCCCTTTAAAGGGAAACAGCAAACCTCAAACCAACATGACCATTACTCTAAAGGTCCTAAAAGAGATTTTTTATGGAAAGGCCAGAACCGGCATTACAAAAAGAAAAAATCACCAAACAACGACAAGAAATAATGGGACAACTGCTGCAAATAAAGAACAGGGTAAGTGGTTTTGGAAGTTTCCTGCCCAACCTGGTGAATTATTTACAAATGTTATGCCATACATTTAAGGCTGGGCAGGTGGCTGCTCATTTTACAGCTTGGACTGAGGACTCTCACTAATGACAAAATCCTCTTATCTGATGTTTTGGGAGCAGCTATTGAGTGTACTGCCACCCCTGTTCAACACAAATTGCCTAATCAAATCTTCTCAGAACATGAATATCCCATTGTTCGTCAAGAAGTGCATAAGCTGCTTGAGAAACGGGTCATCACAAAGGTGTCACCTATACCTGGGCAAATTTTGTCTAATGTATTCCTTCGTCCTAAGAAGGATGGGACCCATCGTCTTATACTAAATCTCAAGCGGTTTAATGAGTCAGTGAGTCATTATCATTTTAAAATGGACTCACTTTCTACCATAACCAAACTAGTTTCCCAAAATTGTTATATGGCTTCTGTTGACATGAAGGATGCCTATTACTCTATCCCCATTCGATCTTCAGATCGAAAATTTTTGCGCTTTATCTGGGAGGGAGAGTTATATGAATTTACCTGCCTTCCTAACGGGTTGTCATGTGCCCCCCGTATATTTACTAAAATTCTTAAGCCCCCTCTGTCTACTCTGCACAAACAAGGACACATAGCTGTGGCACATCTTGATGACCTTTACCTACAAGGGCAAACCCATGAGAAATGTGTCCTAAATGTTATAGACACTACTGTCCTGCTGGATAAATTAGGCTTGATTGTACATCCAGAGAAGTCCACTTTCATACCCACACAAGTACTTACTATCCTAGGGTTTGTAATAAATTCAGTGACAATGACAATACAACTGACCAGAGAGAAAGCTACTAGCTTACAAAATGTCTGTACTGAATTACTAGAAAACTCTTCCCCGTCTATTAGGGAAGTAGCAAGTGTTATTGGGAAAATAGTTTCTAGCTTCCCGGGGGTCATGCATGGAGCTCTTTACTACCGCCACCTGGAAAAAGATAAATCCCTAGCCCTGATTAGAACAAAGGGTAATTTTGATGACTTGATGTCTTTGTCTCATCATGCTAAATCTGAATTACACTGGTGGATTCAACATGTGGGAGATGCATACAATGTAATCAACCACCCACAACCCCAGTATCAAATAACAACAGATGCTTCCCTAATGGGTTGGGGGGCGGAATTTTCAGGGGCGTCCTCAGGAGGAAATTGGTCCCATTCAGAATCTAAACACCACATCAACTATCTGGAAATGTTGGCTATTTTTTGGGGGCTCCAAACCTTTGCTAAAGAGAAGAGCGATACACATATCAGAATAATGTGTGATAACACTACAGCAGTGACTGTGGTTAACCACATGGGAACAAGCCACTCAGACTCTTGCAATTCTGTGGCTTAGGAGATCTGGGAATGGTGTATAGATCGCAAGATCTGGCTTAGTGCTGCACATATTCCTGGAAAACAAAATCTTATTGCGGATTTTGAATCCCGCAGAAACCAAAGAGCATCTGAGTTGAGGCTTGACAGGGCGTCACTAATTTGTGCTCTACAGAGGCTACATTTCAAACCTGATGTAGATTTGTTTGCTTCTCGTATAAACCATCAGTTCCCACTTTATGTGTCTTACAGACCAGACCCAGAGGCTATTGCCATCGATGCATTTAGCCTGAATTGGTCCAACCTAAATTTTTATGCTTTCCCTCCATTTAGTGTTATTCCAACAGTGTTAAACAAGCTGATGACGGAGGGAGCACAGGGGATTTGCGTGCTCCCGGATTGGCCTACACAACCATGGTAGCCAAGAGCTCTCCAGCTACTCAAACAAAACCCAGTGTATCTAAAAGCCAGGAAAGATCTACTTCAACTGCCCAGCCATCCCAAGGAAAATCATCCAATCTGGCACAAGCTGAACCTCCTCGTATGTCACTTATCAGGGAGGGACTAAACAAGTATGCTTTATCACCTGCAGCAAAAGACGTACTTATGGCTTCATGGAGAGAAGGCACATCAAAGCAGTATCACACGTACCTTAGCAAATGGAATCATTACTGTCGGGACAAAAACATTGATGTTTTTCAGCCTGGAGTAACAAATGGCATTGAATTTCTCGTTTTTCTTTACAAATCAGGCTTAGGATACAGCGCTATAAACACGGCGCGTTCTGCGCTCTCTTCCATACTTGTTTTGGAAGATGGAGTAAAGTTTGGGGAGCACCCGTTAGTAGCTCGTTGCATGAAAGGGATTTTTGAGTTAAAACCAGCTTTACCCAAATATTCTGAAATTTGGGACGTTAATATTGTGTTAGGTTATTTGAGAGCTGCTGCACCTTTGAGATCCTTATCTCTTAAGCAGCTTACTCCAAATTTGACCATGTTACTTTGTCTCACTACGGGACAGCGTGGACAGACTATACACAAGTTTGATGTCAACTACATCCAAGAAATGGATGACCGCTACAGAATAACTATTTGTGAGAAACTAAAACAGAGTAAGCCTGGACGACACCTAGCACCCATTGATTTACTCTCTTTCCAAAGTGACAAGAAACTTTGTGTTGTAGAACATCTTAAGGAATACTTGCAGCGTACGAAACAGTTGCGAGAGGACCACTCGCAGTTACTGATAAGTTATGTTAAACCTTTTAAACCTGTGTCCAAAGATACCATCTCCAGATGGGTTAAGCAAGTGTTAGAGTCAGCAGGGATCGACATTAACAAATACTCTGCTCATAGCAGCAGAGCTGCATCAACATCCACTTGTAAGGCTAAAGGTCTAAGCCTAGCAGTGATTATGCAGAGTGCAGGGTGGTCTAATTCTAGTACATTTGCAAAGTTTTATGACAAGCCTGTTGACACTGCCTCAGTTAATTTTGGTTCAGTGCTGTTGAATCCAGACACCCTTTGATCTGTTTGAACTGTATCATTCTTTCTCGAGTTCGGGAATAAACATTATCTACTGTTATGAGTTGTTCGTAATGCAGGACTTTGAAGTCTCATGTGACTCCGTAGTGAGGAAGACTGATGACAAGATAGAATTATCAGATTAAACGAGACTTACCTGTAAGTTGAAGTTTGATCAAGATTCTGTCTTGTCATCAGTCCGAAACGAAGGAGTCACATGCCCTCATGTACCCTCCCTCCCGTGTCCTTCGTTCCTTTTTTCTCCTGCACTACTCACGTTGAATACTGATCGGCAACGCGCATGCGCTTCTCATGTGATTCCTTCGTTCCGGACTGATGACAAGACAGAATCTTGATCAAACTTCAACTTACAAGTAAGTCTCGTTTAATCTGATAATTAAAAAGTTCAGAAAACAAAACAATGTTACAAATGTCAGTATTTTTAAGGGGATTGACAGGTCTCCAATTCGATTTCTTGCATGGGTATAATTTTCTTATTTTCTCTTTTGTTTCAGAACTCTTTGCTTCTTAATCGATTTGCTTTGCAAGAGCAGCACTGAAATCATTCAATTTAATTTTGCAGTGAGCAACCGCCGCAGCGCCTTGGCTCACGACTGTCATAGCTGGCGATTGACCAAATTGTGTGTAAAAGCGGTCGGTTTTTTACTTTTTTTTCAGGGTCCAAAAATAAAACAGCTGTTCATAGATTTTAAGATTCGCATTGCTTAGCAATGATAAGGGAAAATGCTGTTCCGAGTAACTACCCCTAAAAATGTCTAAAATATACGCACAAGCCTAGAACACTGGTCAAACTCACTGACAAAAGTGTTTACGACCCAACAAATGACTAACAAACCGAGACGGTTAGGGACTGTTTTCTAACAAACTACCTAATTAGTTCAAATTCTCGAGTTTAAAATGGGCACTAGACGACAAACTTAAATCGGAAATAAATAATCGAATTAGCGCGCTGGGCGCTTATTTCAAATTTAGGAGAAAACATGGGGCGCTTATTCGAGGGGGCACTTAATGGGGGGGGGGACGCTTATTTATTTTTTCCCAAGTCATGGTCTTGCATGATTATTTTTAATACATCATCTGCGCGTTAACAACAAAATAAGTTGTTTATCGACATGAATAGCTGAACCTAAATTTAAATCGCGACACCGTAAGTACTTGTGACTTTTATCACAAACTTAACGTGTTCACAAACTGAGATAATATATCCTTTGTTGTCTCATTACCTGTCCAAAAAATGGGGAGGGTGGGGAGGGTGGCGCTTATTAGAGAGGAGTTTATTTTAAATTTTAAAGTGCCACTGCGACGAAATTTTTCGAATTCATTGTTTTTGCATTTTCTGAATCTTAACGTGGTACTTACTCACGTGTCCAAGCCGTTTTGTCCAACAAGAGCGGGAAGATGGATTTTTTTACGGTTTTTCCCAAGAATTTTTCGTCCGCCATTATCAACTCATGTTCCTGCAACCCCATAAGGCCTTGCTGCTTTGTGACGTCATACTCCTAACCAACTAGGCTCACATGGCGAATTTTGTTATAACATCTCTATGTAGTTCGCAGTTAACTGGCTTCGCAACGTGAATCTAGCGCTCTATTCAAATCGAGTCGTGCCCGATCGATGTATAGTACACAGATACAGCAATAGATCAGATATGAATGCAGGTATTTCTGCTCATTTTAGTCCTACGATTAAAAAGTGAGCTAGATAAGTGGTTGAGATTCGTGCACACTCACCGCGCGAACTTCAACCCGAGAAACCCGAGGGGAAAGTTTGTGGCGGGTGACAGTCCATTTCGCGGAGGAATGTTTTTCAAGAGCGTTTTATATAGAAGGTTGTCGTTGTCTGCTTATTCTTGGCTCAATTCCTACAATATGGAAGACCGAACCAGGGAAACAAACGACAACGCCGCAAGGTAAGCTTAAGCCTTGTTTAATTTTATCTAAGCTTCAGTATTGTGTCAGCCATGAAGTTTTTTCAGTTTTTCGTACAAGTATCCTATATGTTAAGTCCCAGACATCTCTGCGATTTGTAAATATATCTTCAAGTAACTCATCAATTGTAGTATTGTTCATATCGTCGCGCTATTGTATTTTAGTTTGTTATACCTTCTGTTTATTCCAGTCATGTGGCACACTCGTAAGATTCTGGTTTACCGAAGAGCCTTTCAATGGTTTCCAAAATTTTCAATTCAACCGGAAATAATTTACTTTTTTTTTTTCTCAAGCACAGGTTTCTATATCTACTTTCCATAGAGATCATAAATGAACTGTAACATT
>OZ026604.1:29386617-29391617 GCA_964020085.1 Micromussa lordhowensis | reverse complement strand
TGATCTTACCCATGAGAGTTACGGATAGGGGCGGTAGGGTCTTTGTGAGTTGAGGTACTCCAATCACTAAAAGTTCATTAGTCTTGTCCGGGTTGATTAATAATGAGTTTCTGCAGCACCATTTGGTAATTTCCCGCAGGTCGTCATTTAGCATGGAAACTGCATCATTAGCCTGGTTTGGTGGCAGGGCAAGAAGCAGTTTAGTATCATCAACGTATCCCATCGATTGACAGTGATTAGGAATAGATAGCAGCTCGTTGACGTATAAGGTGAATAACACTGGACCCAAGATGGATCCCTGGGGGACGCCAAATTGTAGCTCCAATTGCTCAGAAATGGCGTTTCCAATCCTCACTACTTGTTTACGGCCTGATAGGTAACTGCTGAACCAGGCAAGCGCAGATGGAGATATTCCAATTCTACAGAGCTTTGCAAGAAGTAAGTCGTGACGTATGCTATCAAACGCCTTAGTCATGTCAAGCAATATCACAATGAATGATCCACAGAAAGCTGAGTAATTTACTAGAATATCGTACTGGTCCTGTCTATTTCTTGCCATAGCTGCACCTCATTCTCGTTAAAGAAGTATTAATTCATGTGTTTATATCACAAGGCTGTAGCCAGAGGTAATGTTCATGGAAAAATATGGCAGAGGAAATTTTTATAGTTAAATTCTCTTCCTTGGTATTTAGGGTGTTTATGATGACTATAAAGAACAACAAAAAACCAAATGAAGAGCAAGAGCCCTGGTTCGATTTTTATTAGCTAAGAGACTCTGTTTGCTTACCAACTAAAGTGTTACAGTCTTTAGAGGCGCATGTCCGTGATTCTTTTGCAGGTCCCCTGCAGGGTGTTCCATTGTTTGCAGGAGATGGATTGGAGCATGATCGGCTACGCTGTTGATTTCCATTGCCACACGTGACACTACACTGAGACCAGGAAGACCAGTCTGAATATCCTCCAGCAACTGCACAGATATTACAAGAAATAATTGATTTATTCATTTGTACAATGCTATTCTAGGGTGTAAACAGTAATCAACTATCAAACGACCTCAGACAACGAGTAATTGTTTACTAGGTGAAAAATGAACTGAGGTAACTGCGCGACTCGAGGTAACGATGAACCAAAGATCTGACAAATGTTTTAATAGAAACCAAACCAGTTAAATAGCCAGCCTAAAGTTTTATAGTTTAGTTTGAAGCAAGAGACCATGATTCTTGCTTTGAGTGAAGGACAGAGAAATCCTTTTGACTAAGGAGAATACCACGTAAACATGACCGGAGGGGGAAAAGCACGAGAAAAGTCATATGACCCAAATATACGTCTGTTAACACTACGGACATTTCATGATTTTTATACCAAAGCAAAAAGGGACGCCATTTTGTTTTACAAAGAAGGAAGACATAAGTATATACTAGCAGATCATGCGGTAATTGCACGTTGTCATCGGTCTGAGGATGTCAATCACTGATATAATACCAGCAACTGTACCTACTGTGAAAGCAAAGCGTGTCATTATTTATCATGATACTGTCTATTGAAGAACAGGCAAACTTCAAATCCTTAATTGTTTGCATCAAAGAAAAAGACTATATATAAATTAACGAACGATTCAGGCCTTAGTGAGCACTATTGAGTTATAAGTCATCCACGCTGGAAGCTTCTTGAGAACTCTCCAAATTTGCGAAGTGCGCCATAAATCAATAAATAATCGATAAATCAAACGTCTTTTGTTTTACTCTAGCCTGATAAGGTCTGTCTGATTGATGTGCTAGACAGGCTATGGTCATTCATGGGTGAAAACCATTAAATGTTTACCTGGTGTTGGACACATTTTAAAGGAACATAATCGTGTTTCCCGAGCAGATCCCGTGCATGTTTTTCCACTGTTTCTAGGTTGCGAGTTGTTGCATGATCGGTTACGCTGTTGAGTTCCATTACCACATGTGACACTACACTGAGACCAGGAAGACCAGTCCAAGTACCCTCCAGCAACTGCGAAAATATTCAATAATTCGCTACTTGCACATAACCCATAATCCCTTGCGTTTTTGGGGGGTAACCAGTAGAAGAAATGTATGGTATCATGACAAAAATTAGTTCGGTGAGCTCGCAAAACCAGCTACTAATGCTTAAAAATGCACCAGAATTTACCAAAATCATGATAGGAGAAATTTGTACTAGTTTATAACTAAATGAAGAGAAATTTTTTTTTTTTGTCCATACATCGTCTGTAAAATTACAAGACGATGTATGGACAAAAAAAAAAAAATTCTCTACATTTAGTTATAAACTAGTACAAATTTCTCCTATCATGATTTTGGTAAATTCTGGTGCATTTTTAAGCATTAGTAGCTGGTTTTGCGAGCTCACCGAACTAATTTTTGTCATGATACCATAATTTCCTTCTACTGGCTACCCCCCAAAACGCAAGGGATTATGGGTTATGTGCAAGTAGCGAATACACCTTATTCACAAATGGCCGCCAACCTGGGACGAGCGCGCGGCCAAACATGGAATCGAGGCGTTTTGGGATAAAAGTTTGTTTTCGTGCAAACCTTCTTACGTTGAAATTATCGGTCATCTAAAAGCGATTTCTTTTATGCGACAGTTTCCTGACTGCTAATTTCATTGGGGATTAGTTTGAGTTCAAATATATTAATTGCTGTGTTCCTCTTAGGAACCGTAGACGCCAACAGAAAGGTCAGAAAGAGAGTCGGCTTCTTCAATTTTCCGAAAGATCCAAACCTTCGAGCTCAATGGCTGCAGAAGATTCGAAGAGACGTTGGAACGAAATTCAAACTGACGGAAATTACAAAAGTTTGCTCACTGCATTTTCGTGAAAGCGAAATCAAAAAAGGCCTTGGAGGAAAGAGGATGAGTTTAGACATCACCGCAGTTCCTTCAAAATTTGCATGGCGCACTTCACCCCGAAAGAAACCGCCGCCGTCTGCAAGATTTTCCCCGAAGAAGAGCAAGCGTCGACTGGAAGAATCATTCACCGAAGAATCAATCATGCACGGTAAGCAGCGACATAACATCCGAAGCGGACGATACAGTTTATCTCGAAACAGCTGAAATCGTAAATACTGAATCACAGTTCAAGTATGCCAGCGTGGCCTAGATTGTCTGCAAATTTGGAAACCCAGAGTAAAACGAAAAAGATTCATCTCCAGACATATTATGTATGCAAAACATTCGTGACTTTAATTCTCCGTTCTCCTCGAGTTGACGCTTAATTTCTGCCTGGGCATTTCTCAACTGGGCTTCTGTATTTCCTAGTTTCTCATTTAAAATTGATACTTCCTCATCTAACCGCGCAGTTTCCTTTTGAGCTTGTAACAACTGGAATCGTAACTTAATGACTCGCATGAATCTTGTGATCTAGTACTTACGATTTCAGCTGTTTCGAGAGAAACTGTATCGTCCGCTTCGGATGTTATGTCGCTGCTTACCGTGAATGATTCTTCCGTGAATCATTCTTCCAGTCGACGCTTGCTCTTCTTCGGGGAAAATCTTGCAGACGGTCTCTTTCGCCGTGAAGTGCGCCATGCAAATTTCGAAGGAACTGCGGTGATGTCTACACTCATCTTCTTTCCTCCAAGGCCTTTTTTGATTTCGCTTTCACGAAAATGCAGTGAGCAAACTTTTGTAATTTCCATCAGTTTGAATTTCGTTCCAACGTCTCTTCGAATCTTCTGCAGCCATTGAGCTCGAAGGTTTGGATCTTTCGGAAAATTGAAGAAGCCGACTCTCTTTCCGTTGGCGTCTACGGATTCCTCTCTGGTTGCAAAGAGGAACACGGCAAATAATATTTGAACTCGAACTAATCCCCAATGAAATTAGTAGTCAGGAAACTGTCACATGAAAGAAATCGCTTTTAGATGACCGATAATTTCAACGTAAGTTGGCCAGTTAATTGACCAAGGTTTGCACGAAAACAAACTTTTATCCCAAAACGCCTCGATTCCATGTTTGGCCGCGCGCTCGTCCCAGTTTGGCGGCCATTTGTGAATAAGGTGTATGGGTTTGTTGATGTGCAGTGTTCCAGAATGGCAACGGTCATTCATGGGTGAAAACCATTAAATGTTTACCTCGTGTAGAGCACATTTTATTGGAACATATGCCTGTTTCCTGAGTTGCTCCCTTGCATTGTTTTCCACCGTTTGTGGGAGATGGATTGGAGCATGACCGGTTACGCTGTTGACTTCCATTGCCACATGTGACGCTACATTTAGACCAGGAAGACCAGTTTGAAAAGCCTCCATCAACTGACGAAAGAAAACAAATGGATGTAACGAACAAATCTTGTGAAACCAACTACTTGTAAATAATTGTTCTAACATAAATTTTACGAACTTGTATTAGATGCCAAAAGGTAAATTAAAATCCAGACTGGCAATGGTTACTCATGGATGAAAACCGTCAAGTGTTTACCTGGTGGTGGGCACATTTCATATGGACATCGTCGTGTTTTCTGAGTCAATCCCTCGCATTGTTTTCCACCGTTTGTGGGAGATGGATTGGAGCATGATCGGTGACGCTGTTGAGTTCCATTACCACATGTGACACTACACTGTGACCAGGAAGACCAGTTTGAAAAGCCTCCATCCACTGAGAAAGGAAAACAAATGGATATAACCATAGTTAAGAACTATGATATAACGAACAACCTTGGAAAACCAACTACTTGTGAAGGTATTGACAAACGGTTGTAACATGAATACTAAAAACGGGAAAAGATTCCAAATCAGTGAGGAATTCAAATCCAGGAGGTGCTTTTTCCCACCAGAATTTAAAATGGACGATAGGAAACTATTAGTTGTTAGACTCGATTACCAGCCGCTGTTTCGGGAAATGAGCCCGCGCGGCCGGACCCGAGAAAGCAGCGGAAATCGAGCCAGACAGATTCACAAGATCCACAACTTGCAAACAAAAGCAATGCCGTTGTCAACGTACAAAAGGGTACAAAGGCGGCGTACAAAAACAGGTACTAA